>CM047899.1:3010766-3029198 GCA_026229545.1 Pistacia atlantica | reverse complement strand
TTTGTAGTCTTGAGTGTAGAATTATCCAATTTTTTTTTTTTTTACAAAAATTAATAATTTCAGCTCTGGTTTTGGGCCCAAAAATTTTCTTCAGGCCCAAATACATTTCCTTGGGCTGGGCTTCCTCTAATCACTTTCTCTAAACTTTATTTTATTTTTAACAATTGTTGTTTATTTATTTATTTCATAACTTAAATAAAATATTTTAAATGAATTAAATTTGGATTTTGACTCACAAAAATTAAAAAAAAATATATGGAAACCATTATCATACGGACTTTAAAGAATAAAGATTACCCATTATAGCACATTTTACATATTTTAATTAGCCAAAAAATTAAATATTTTTTTATAGCAAGTACAAATGCATAATCTAAGATTTGAAGTAATTATAATTTAATCATCCATGCAACTTAGAAAATAATAAAATCTTAAGCCTCAATTTTTCAATCTTCAGAGAAGAACAAAAGCAATAAACAAAATTATCCTATGGTGTCTTCATTATCTAAATAAAATAAATATAAATATAATTTACCTCTCAAATGAATGTAATTAGAAGACTAAAGGGTGTTTACTTTTTTAGTACAAAAATAAAATATGGTTAATGATTTATGGATTATTATAAGCTAATGTATTTATATCAATGTTAAAATATTTTATAGGACAAAATCTAAGTACTTCCTTATCATAATCTTTTATTTTATTTATCCCCTAAAATATTAGTGTTTTCTAAGTATAGTTATGGGGTTTATCTCCCATCAAATCAAAGCATATATATATATATATATAAAACTATGGTGTTTGAGCCAGTTTACCTGTAATTCAATTAATTCTCGAGATCTATTGAACATTTTATAAGTGGTTACTTCGTGAGATTCAAACGCAAAACCTCTGGGTAATCCACCTAGATGGCTAAAGTAATGTGCGGGTAAGTTAACAAGTCCATTGTTGTGACAAACTTGCAACACATAACATGAAATTTTACCTATAACAATAGATTTGTATTGCTTATCATGGGCGTTTGCGCGGACCGCCCGTGTACGGGGCTCAACCCCTAGATTTGCGACTTATGTGGTTGTCAAATCGCGTATCGTATTGTGTATTAAAAACCTAACTTTTCAAATTGTGTATGGTGTATCGTATCGTATCGTAAAATACTCATTTTTTAAAAAAATTAATAAATTTTTTAAAAATTAATATCATCCATAAGATTAATTAATTGATTTTGTAGTATTATTGGCTTTAAATTATAGTATTACATAATCAAAATTAATCACAAAATTAAGAATCTATATCATTTTCTCTCAACCATCCATATCATTTCTAAGATCAATGTCAATATATATATCTCCACTTGTATTATTATTATCATACAAAATGAGCAACATATCTTCCTCTTCACTTTGTCCATGCAAAATAGGTAAATTTGGGCAGGTTTTAGTAAACTGGGTTGGGTGACTCGGATCCAACCCTTTTTTTTTGGGGGGCTTTCGGCTCAAATTAATAAAGTCATATCGATATTTTTAAGGAAACGAATGGATACGTATCGTATCGTAGGATATATATCAATATATTAAAATGTTTAGGATACTCTCTCTGATACGTATCATTGATAACCCGTATCGAATCGTTATAAAATACATATGTGTATCGTAAAATACTAATAACCATGTGTTCCACAAGGCCCAACAGAGGCATCAAACCATGCCCGATTTTTCAGTAGCTTGCCCACAGATTGTTGCATGAGGTTGATTTAAAACTTCAAAACATGCATGGCCTCAGCCTATTAGCATCGTTTCCCATTAATAAATTGTTCAAATGTGAACAAAGTATATTCAACAATGGCTTCCCGCGAAGAAGCAAAACAAAAGTGGGTCTGAAATATGTGCAAATAATTAGAAAACAGGAAAAGGCAAAGAGAGAGAGGGCTTGAAAATAGAATAATAAAGAACATAAATATGAAGAATGCTATAAATATTTATAACCAAATCTCGATCAAATTCACGAGTCTAAAAGACTCAAAACCCGCGTAATGGGAACAAGTTCATGTGAATTTTTCTTAATCTCCACATGCAAGTTAGGCCTTGGAGTATTTTAAACATGTGATTAAAGTAATCTTAACTTAATTATTTAATCATCAAGTTTAATTAATCAAAACTCATGTAATTCTTCTCCTTCGTTTTGAATCTTCTTGGAAAGTTTGATCTTTTTCAGTTTTTTCTTCAGCTTTAAAAGAAGCAAAAAACCGCTGTCTTTCCTTTTAAATGTTTCTTTAACTTCTCATCCACGAACCACCACCTTCTTCATGATCACCACCCTCTTAACTTCTCCTTAATCACCCTTTTAATTATCTTTCATTTTCTTTCTTCTTCTGTATTTACTATGGTTTCTAATCTCTACAGTCTCTTCACTACATTGGTTATTCTTCTTCTTCTTGTTGTCATTATTACTATTATTCTTCACCATGCAAGCGCTCCTGTATTTATTACTCTCATTTCTTTCACACCCTTTCACCTTCAACACTTCTTGTAACTTCTCTTGTTTGCTGCTTCTTATTCCATTTGGGGTGCTTTCACAATATTCATGGATTGTTTTTGCTTTGCAGAAAGTGTTTTTCTTGTTTCTGGTTTGATTTTTGTGGCCTTTCTGGCCGGTTTTCAAGTGGGTTTTTGTGATGAAAGCGTCAAGTTTATCTCTTGGGATGATATGAGAGTTGATATTCAACGAGGAGGGTTGAGTGTGGGAGAGAATTCCAATCACAGTAGAGTTATTGTGGTTGACAAAGATGGTGGAGGACATTCTGTAACAGTTCAAGGTGCCATAGATATGGTCCCTGACAACAATCCACAAAGAGTCAAAATCTACATTCTTCCAGGAATTTACAGGTATGTTTTTGTAAATTTTCAAACTTTTTAGTGGGTTACTTATTCTTAGCTACGTGGGTATTTGAGCAGTTACAGCCATCTTCTGGACTAATAACTGCTCAAACTTTTCATTTTTTTCAAGAAAGTTTTTAGTTTTTTCATGAAGATTTTAGAAAACTTATGTGAGTTTAAGATTTTTTGTGCAGGGAAAAAATTACAGTGCCACCATCTAAACCTTTTATCTCCCTCATAGGGAATGAAAGTGAAGTCTCTGAAACTGTAATTTCTTGGGGAGATAAAGCATCAGATAAGGGCAGTGATGGCAATGAATTAGGCACATATAACTCAGCTTCGGTGACCATTTTATCTGATTATTTTTGTGCCGCCGGGGTTACTTTTGAGGTAATTGAAAGTTTGAAACCATTGCCCAGTTAGCAACATTTTCTTTTGGGGTTTTGATTGATATTAATGCAAAGTTTTTGGTGGGTGTTTTTGACAGAATTCAGTTGTTGCAATTCCAGGAGAAAAAGGAATGCAAGCTGTAGCTTTGAGAATTGGTGGTGATAAAGCAATGTTTTATAAAGTTAGAATCCTGGGGACTCAGGATACTCTCTTGGATGATATTGGATCCCATTACTTTTACCAATGTTACATTCAAGGCACTGTAGATTTCATATTTGGGAGGGCAAGATCTCTCTATCAGGTTCCTAATTCATTCTCAAATTTCGTTTCCTGGTCCAACATTTTATGTTTCTTCATTATTCCAGGACTTGAAAAAGGGTTGAATCTGAAATGTGCAGAATTCTGTGATTCATTCAATTGCAAGAAATTCCGGGGCAATTGCAGCCCACCACAGGGATTCACCAGATGAAAACACAGGCTTCTCTTTCATGAACTGTATAGTCAATGGAACAGGCAAAATCTACCTGGGAAGAGCCTGGGGAAGCTATTCAAGAATAGTGTATTCATATTCATTCCTCGACGATATCATAGTCCCCTCAGGATGGACTGACTGGAATGTTCCTGGCAGGCAAAAGTAAAAACAACTTTTCTTTCAACTCTTCATTCTTTGGTTGAACAAATTGTTTAAGATTCAACTAACATAAACACAAACTTTGTGTCCGCAGAACTGCTGTATTTAGTGAATACCAATGTTGGGGAAAAGGCGCCAATACAAGCCAGAGGGTGCCATGGTTGAAGTCTTTCAGCTTTGGGGAAGTACAGCCTTACCTGAACATGACATTCATAGATGGAAATCAATGGCTAAGACTATAGTGTTCTTCTTCTTCTTCTTTTTCTTCCTCATTAAGCCCCTCAAATTCGTTATTCTTTTTACCTTCTCAATTCTTTGTCATCCTTAGCAAATTGGGGGTGGTTTATTGCATCATTTTAAAGCTAAAAATAGGCATAGAAAGTTTGGATAGTTCTTTAGGTCAATAGTTAATACTTTTTTATATGTTATAGGAGTTAGAAACAATCACCATTGTAGGGGTGTGTTTAAAGTTTAAACTGTACTTAACAGCCAATATAATCAAATGCAATATTACATGTTTTCTTTGAACTTTGACGTCTCTGTTTTGAGCTTGACCTTGATGTGTAACTGTCCACATCAACTCATTTATGAGTGCAGTGAAATTTTTTGCTTTCTAAACTGTTCATTAATCTATTAATTATTACTACATAGCGATTGTTGACCCTCATTGATTCGTTAGCTTAGTCGTATTAGACTTAACATGTTCTAAATTTTGATTATTTCAACATATTTTATTAATAAAAAGACAAAAAAAAAAAAAAAAAAAAATCGGTTAAAATAATATGACACATTCAGGCATATGTGCTACAAGAGACAAAAATTTCACTTCAAAACCAACATTGGATTGTCTAACAGTGAAACAACTAAGGAGAATCTTAAATGTTTCTAAATGTTTTTATAGTAAAAAAACAAAAAGATTGATTTAATATAATCTTCCAATTTAGAATCCCCAACTGCTAATAGTAATGACACTCTTACCCGCAGTCCGTAATTTTAAGACCCCGAAAAATTAATTAAGATGTACATAAATTGACCCAGAAACCAAAAATTTCGCTTCAGCATAAAAGAGCATGATCTGAGAAGAGTATGAAGTAAGACTGCATTAAAAATTTACTTGCTCACAAGAATACAGAGATAGTTATGAGTAATTCTGCCATTATGAGAATACATATTTGAAGTTACAAGGTACCCTTCAAGAGGCAGTGGTGTGAGTCAACAAGGCACAGATTTTGACTCGATCAGAGGGCTTCTTACTGAAGGAATCTAATGCCAGACCCAATTCTAAATCAATCAGCTAAAACAGGATCCTAAAAAATTCTAATCTCATTACTGTATATCTACTAAGGCCACTAAGTCAAACAAAAAAAAAAAAATGACTTTCCACATTGCCAATGCCCACTATTTATAAACATCCTGACCACCAAGCTATAAACCCCATCAAACTAGACAACAATACACCTTAATCACCATTATTTAAGGCATTACTAACTTCTGTACTGCATTTCATGCTGGCACCTCCACGAGTTCCGTAGTTTTACGGTTATGGTCAGAGATCTTGAAATCCTCTGCATCTGATTTGCTTCCATTGTCTTCACTATCATCATCTGTCTCATCGCTATCTTTTACATCGTCGCATTGGACACCATGCACTTCATCACAATTCACATTTACATCATCACCGCATTCCCCATCAACTTGTTCCTCTGATGCAGGCTTCTCCTCATTGAATCGGTCCATGTCTTCTCGAAGGTTATCACAACTGGCTAAAGTGCCTAATTTTGGTTTCTCCTCTTCAACAATATTGAGTTTAGTACTCCTAGGAATATCAGTATATGAAACATCCAAACCATCAGGGTTTACATCCTTGGTAACAGTTGAGGACAAGGAAATTTTATTATCTGGGTTAATAACTGCAGATATCGCTGAGAGTATGTCAGGTTTTGCCTCAATATCAACCCACTGATACCCCACCCAATCTTTAGAAATTCTGATATCCTTTTTGTGCACGTTCAAGAAAAAGCTCTCCCCTAATACACCATGACAATTATGTTTCATAAAGGGCAAAGGTGGAAAATAAAAACAGAAGTAACAACAGTAAAACATACACATACCTGGAAGATAAACTTGCAAATTGTCATTGCTACTGCTGTCAAATCCAGTTACAACTGCTTCCCACCAGCCATCACTCCACCATGCATCAACAGCAGCTCCAATATCAAGTGATAGGTCCACCTGATCATTAGGAGGGGCTGGTCGGATTGTTGGGCGGTCAGAGCACCTCATACCAAGTTTATCAGGCATAGCCACTTTGTACAATGGAACCCACTCCTACACAAAGGAAAATAAATCAAACTTTTGAAGAAAAGATTTCATGTTCATAAGTGTGCTAGGAGATACAAGACACTTTAGACAAATTCAAGCCAGAGCTGAACTGCATTGCAACTTCTTGCTGGAGAATGTAACTGTTTTATCATATATTTTGTCCAATTAAAGCTACCAGTATAACTCTATCATCTATGATCACCTAGCCTTAAGCATAGAGCTCACTAAGATGATAAAATATTGTCGTCAGTGCTCTCAAGTGACAAAGCATACCTCAAGATTGCCATATCCATCTTCATCCAGCAGATCATCATATTGAACTTTAATTTGTTTCCGGGATAGCTGCAAGACTACACACCTGAACCAGCAACCTCGAATGCCACTGTCTTGGCACAGCAACTCTATCTTTTCGTCAACCTTATACACTGGACTAGACCAAGGCTGACACTCAATATGCTTGAGGGAAACCAAACTTATGCCCGACAAACCATATTTCAAGTTCTTGTATGAAGGCTCATACCCCATCAGATTGTAACCCCTACCAGATCCAACTCCCAAATCATCCACCATTTGACTCCCCCTACCACGTCTTGTCCTCTTGGTTCCCAGCTTTACATTCTCACCAGGAGGCAGTTCATCTTCTTCCATGTCAGTCTCCCGGAAGGGACTTGAGGTTCAAGAGAGAGATAAGTGGTTGATTACAATAGCCATGCAATTTACTCATATCAAAGGGCTTCAATCTTTTGCTTCTAAACTGTCTAGTGCAAAAATGTATTCTGGCTAACAAAGCATTTGGAAATGCAGCCAAGCATTTCTCAAAATGGTCACGAGTTAAGACCGTGGCAGGACCATCAACACATTCTGCACTAATGACCTGTGCATTGGCAGTGATGAAAATTTCTTTTGGGTGAGGATTACGTAGAGACACAACACCTTTGACTTCCTGACTGTGGTGAAACCATCTCACTTTGACCTTTTTCTGTCCCCTCTTGTCTTCATACATATCTTCTAAATATGCAACATAGTGATTTTCTCCCTTACCCATGACGAAGACAAAGGATTGAATCTGAATATCAGGAAAGAGAAGAAAACACGTGAGGGAGTAAAAGTTAAAATTGAAACACTAGAGTAGTTTTTAGATGCCTTTACACTTAAAAGGGCAATAAGATTTACAGCATCAGGTAAACATAAGTTAGCTCTTAATGAAAACTCATCACTGCAAAATCAATTAATTGATCCCTTGAGGCTCACGAATAAACTCATCTTTTGTTGATGAGACAAAAACTAAATACCATTTTTTATAAAGCAGTTACTAAAGTTAGTCAAATAAATTCTAGCAAATGTATCACTTATTCCTGACTTGGCAATTACATTTCCATTTATTGAGATGAATATCCGAACTATGACATTTTAGGTTCCTCTGCAAAAGATACATGAGCCCTCTCCTCTCATCATCACTTTTTTGGTACGTAGTAGAGGCCCTACTCACATTGAATTATCTCAAGGTTCCATAAAATGAAGCATTAACAGTATCATCTCAATTCTACTCACTCCACAAAATGTAACTTATAAGGTTTGTTATGCATGAGGGATTTTAAGGAAGTGACTCGTGAGTCCAAGGGCGGATACTACTCTAGTTGAGGGTGGGCCCTCAAATTTAAAAAAAAAATATTAATATGTACAATTTCTAGATTTTGGTCTACCCTAACAGAAATATTAATAGACAAAAATATTAATGTGCAATTAGTTTTTATTTTGGTCCACCCTAACAGAAATTTCAGAATCCGTCCCTGATCGGGACATTCACCTTATGCATTGTAAGTTTAAAATACCTTTGTGTTTCATTTCATTTAGTTTGCAGATGCTTACCGCTATTGTAGTGCCATTCCTGCAGAAAGCGGGGTAATGTTTGAGCTGTTTGCCACATGTCCATGAATTGCCTGACCACACAATATCTGAATTTTGTCCATTCATATTCCTTAGACGACCCTGCCAAGGAGGTATCAGCTGAATATCAAATGCTTTAATTATCACTGACTCAAAGAATATTAAAAGAAATATACCATCTCATCAGGTATTCGGATCTTTGGAGCACTGACTGCATTCTTCGGACATTCGGGAGACCCTGACGCTTGTGCTGATTCATGTTTTGGTGATTCTGTCACGTATAATAGTATTAAATGCATTAGGTTTCCAAAGACATATTCTGTTTATCAATTTACTATCAGGGCATTCTAGTTTAAGGTAGAAGCTATGATTCTGTAATAACATAATATTACAAATTTACTAATCCACAGTGAACGAATTTCAATTCATGAATCCAAAAAAGGGCTGATACATACTAGACTTATCTCCCTGAAGATGCTGCTTAGATAGCATAGATGTGAGCCAATCCACAACTTCTCTTCGCGACCTCCATTTGTAACCGGAGTGTATAGAATTCTCAGCACCATGAACTCTCACAAATTCCTCAGCCACAACATAGAACATATGCCTCACACTTCTTTCAGTGCCCACAACAGCAAGCACAGATTCCCCATTAGAATCCTTCAAAAAGTAGTGAACGACACGGTTCCCACGCTCTTGTGAAACAAACTCCTCTTTCCACTCCACAAAACATTGACCATTTACAGACATTTTGACACAAATCAACAAGAGCAGATTCACACAACCACCAGATACATGCTTTAAACCCTAATTACATAACTTAAAATGCCCAAAACGGTCCAAAACCCAACTAACATGGCTAAACATGCCCCAAAACAAGAACCAAAATCCACACTCTAGCAACAATGAAAAACAAACTTAGCATATAATCCAAGAACAAAAAAGTAATTAACAGTTAACCCTATTACTCATAAGCCTCAAAGTCAAACTTACAGAATTCTGTAAAATAACAACTGAGAATTAGCAAAAACTGACCAGAACCCAGAGAAATCAAGGGTTTGAAGATCTGAAAGCAGATCAGAGACCAAGTCAAGAAAACTCAAGTCCAAGCTTGAAAGCCTGGAGAAACACCAAGATATGGCTTTGACTGAGTTAACTAAGAGAAACATTAAGAAACTGAAATGGGCATATCAGTTTTGACCAAAAGGCTCAAGCTTGATCACAAAGATTGAATTTTGTGAGGGTTTTTAGACACAACCAGAGTTGGTGAAAATGGGTTTCAAAGGTTTAACAAAAAGTTGAACATATGAGGGATTGTGAGTGCTTTGCTCTGTGGCATGAAACCAAACATAGAGAAAAAGAGAATGAAGTGAGAGGAGGTGAAAGAAGGCAAAAAGAAGGCATTTTCATAAGTAGTTTTGGAGAGTTGCAGAGGGCATGCAAGTGATGATGAAAGAGAAGTAGAGAAATGAATAAAAGGTAAAAACATGAATTTGATTTGTAAATTGTAATAATTAGATATAATTATTTGTTTACCAAAATTTCTGATACTGCACCTAACTTTTCCTAACAAATATTTTGGGCTTTTTGTTGAGCCCATGAACTATTACTCACTCTCATCTTATTGGGCTTTGGGCCCATTGGGTCATTACACACCATCTTTGATTTCATTGTGACAATCTATCTTCTATTTGAATCATTTATTAATTTGATTTTAAATGTTTAAATTTGAAAGTCATAAAATATATTTATTTAGGGTAATGCCATTTGTATAAATTCTGTGTATAAAGAGAGTTTGTACAAACTTATATGGCACACCACTAAGCATGTCATATGACATTGGAATCCACATAATTTAATGTCATATTAATGTTACGCGGACCCTTATGTAATGTGACACTCACATGGTATGTCACGTAAGTTTGTACAAACTCTCTTTGTATAAATAGTATTATCATTTATTTTTTATTAATGAATTTTAACTCCAATTTCTAAAAAGAAAAGTGATAGTTGTCATGTCAACTTATAACTTTTACTTTTATAAGTTCATTTTGACCATTAAAAAAAATCACTTAAAATAGGTAACATAACTCATCAAATATTGAAAATTAAGTTTATTTTATTTTATCCCTACGAGATCTTATTCATTTCATATTAAAAAAAGTCTTATATTTTTTTTAAAAGATCTCTAAAAATATCAAATACTCTTTAAAAAATTATCAAAAACCACTAATTTTATGGTCGAATGGTAAAACTTTAATCTTCTAGGTAGATTACCTAGAGGTTTTGTGTTCGAACCCAACAAAGTAGCCACTTATCATATTTGTAGCTTACTTAACCCATTGAATTTATAGAATATTCAATGAACCTTAAAGATTAGTTGAGATGAAACCAAGTTGGTCCGAACACCCCGATTATAAAAAAAAAATTATCAAAAACCCTTGACAAATGGGGGCATTAGTTGAGATATGAACGAGTCAAAAAATAAAAAAATTATCAAAAGTCTATTTAATAGTTTTTTAACGAATTAGGTGAGTTTAATTCTGATTGATCTCACGTTTGGAAAAATAAAATAAACAGATTTCAATTAGAATATCAATTGTGATCAAATTTGAGTGATCAAATAGATAGTTTGACCATGAAAAAGTATATATATTGTTTATTTAATTTGTCTTATTATTTTATTACCATGATTTCTCTCCATAGTCATGTGCCAAGTGAGCTTCCTTCTGAAGCTTCTTTATTTTATGTTTTTCATTTGCTAGAGTTGAAGCCAATGGCTTCATTTCCATAAATAAATGTATTCACTCAACCCAAACTTCAACTCTTCTGTCTTTCTAAACAATAAAAACCCTCATGGAAAACTACAATGCCATGCTGATATCCTGGAGAAATGTGTAACCAAGGGCTATTAGGAAACATTGGGTGGTTTGGTTTATTATTTTGGATAGGATTTTGGGAATAATATTGGGTAGTTGGATAGAGAAGTATTACGAGGTAAAATTTAAAAATTTATGAAAAAGCCCTTAGGTTTGCTAATTTAATTAAATACCCTAATATATAAAATGACAAAAACACCTCCACCACTTGCAGTGCCAGATTCTAGCCACCACCGTTGGAATTTGGCCGAAAAATTGTGTTACGACACAGACCTGTCGAATCTGTGTCGTTATGGCCTTTTTCGACCAGATCCATCACTGGACGCGAAAATGCGATCTACATATGTAGGCGCGATAGCGAGAAAAGGCCAAAAGCATCGCCACCTTTGGTTGGCCGTCGGACGGACCAAAGATATGGCCGTCGTTTTCGGTCAATGATGGTCAAGATTTGGCCGTTGTTGACCTTGGCCAGATCTAGCCTTTTTCGGCCAGATCCGTGGTGAATCTAGTCGAAAAAGGCCAGATCAGTGAGATTCAGGCCATTTCTAGTCAGCAAGTAGGCCGTTGTACATATTCTGGCTACCACCGATGGTGGTTGTCGGAATCTAGCAAGTATGGGTCGTGGGGGTGTTTTTGATAATTTTTAAACTTTTTTTTCAGGGTGTATTTGATGAAATTAATAATCTTATAGGGTCTAAAAGTAATTGAAAAAAATAGGGTAATATTTCTGGAATAATATGTCAAACATTATTTGGAGAATAGGATTGAGAATATGGATAAAAATAATAAGCGATATTAAGCCCATTGGGGGAAACATTGATCTTCCATATGAGCTTAATGGGTCCAACACAGAGTCCTGTTAAATCCCTTCAACAGACAAATCCAATAGTTTGGAGATGGCAGAGAGGTCTCATCTTCCTCATGATATTATAAACTTGATTATCAGTGGTCTGTATTTTGTGGATCAGATACGTTTCCGGGCTGTTTGCAAGAATTGGGGAACAGCTACAGAAATCCCAGTTGTCAAATACAATACTCTGAGAAATTGCCATGGTTAATGGTCTGTGATTCGAGCTCATGTTACTTATTTGATCCTTCTCACAAAAACACTACGCTCTTTTTAACTATAGAGATATTTTTGCTGGTGCAACTTTCCTGGATGCCAAACATGGTTGGGTCCTCAGCTACAAATGGATGGATTCAAATGGATGGATTCAGATTCTGAATCGAGATTCGTCTTATACACTCCATTTGCTACTACAGATTACCTGATTCAATTTTCGAAATATCCTTCACACTGTTATATCATGTAGCAGCAACATTCAATTCCTCTCCTGATTCTCCAGACTGTCTAATATTTGTAGTGTGTGTAGTAGCAGCACGGCATAGTATAGGATTATAAACCTGGAGATACAGAATGGTCCATGGTGATTACATTTAATGAGCTTTCTTATCATGGTCCAGATTCAATTGTGGACATTGAATATGTCAAAGGAGTTTTCTACTGTGATTTCAGTTTGCATTGGATTGGTGTGTTTAATGTTGCATTAAAAGAGTGGATAATATACCTTTATCCGCCATTCACGAAAGAAGGCTTCCCTGTTAGGGATTTCTTGACTCTGTGTGATGGAGACCTCTTTCTTTAGCATTGTGTTTATATGCGTTCACAATGGCAGACATTCAAGTTAAAGTTTGATTTCTCACAGATGAGTTAGTGTCAAGTTGAAACCTGGAATGATAAATCCCTGTTCTTGGATTTTGCTTCAATGGCCATTCCAGTCCAAAAGGAAAGAGGATTAGCCAAAAATTTACATATCCAAAGCAGACATACTGCAATTCCTACAAGTCATCCACTATGCTCACAAATTTCAGAAATTTATTCCTGGATCTTCACTGGAGAGGGAATAAGAAAGTTCTGTGGATCCAACCAAGAGGACAATACCTTAATTAATTGTATATGTATGCTATTTTTTTAAAAGATTATATATATTTTGACCAAATTCATATATTTGGTCTAATTTGATGTACTCGTTTCAATACCTATGTGAACTGACAATGCATTCCAATTATTTCTGTAGTATATCTAGTCCAACTCTCATAATATATAACAATTTAAATCATTCAAGAGAGCTTAATTTTACATTATGATCAAAACAAGCAAGCTGCTGATATAACGGTTAGGATAAATAATCAGGAAATTTTAGGCATACCCTTCAAGCATATCATATCTTTCATAGCAAATCAATATAGCATGGAGTCAAACCTACACAAACCAGCTCAGTTTAACCCAGTAGTCTTGATGAACAAAAAAGCTTACAATAAAAAGGCCAATGGTTTCTTCAGCCTCATACATTGCTGTTGTCTTGTGTTGTTCTTCCATATTGCTTCGGTTGCAAAACGGCATAACTATATGCAGACTGCAAGTATCAGCTAAATGATCTTTACTCTGGCAATATCAAATTTTGTATCAGCTTTCTATGTTTACCTTAACTTCATCATCACCATTTTAAGAAAAACAATCCAGTGATTGCCAAAATGTTTAATATATTAATTATGAACATGAAAGTAATAAAAACATAAGCTACTTTAGCCAGGTTAGTATGTAAGAGCTGAACCAAACCAGCAAAATCAAAAGATACTATCGAAATTTGAATGTTCGGGACCTTCAGAAGAAATGAATTCACGGGGAATGAGGATTGAACTTTCATGTGCCAAGATAAGGTGCCGGAGTTGCCATTGGTGCACGATGCGAATATCTCCATTTATCACATGCTGAACATCGGTCCAACGTCAAACTGTTTTCCAGAGTACAGAACTTACAGGACCATGTTTTGTTCTCAGTGCCAAAACCTCTGGGCCTTGCTGTGGTACAAACTTCGCATATTGGGGCTAATGGCTGCAGCAATCCAGAATCATAAAACATGTGTAAGTAATTGTTGGAAGGGAGCTAAAAAAGATATAAGAGAAGCATTGTTACTACAAAAAAACGACATTTACTTTCTTGTCACTGAACAATGGCAACCCACTGAGAGACAGAAGCCAAACTGGAAATCGTCAAAGATACTGGGTAAATATTAGAAATTTTTTTAATTTAATGATTTCTACTTCCCATGGATTGATGATTAGATATTCATCTATATATCTAGAATGAGACTCTCACAGCTTTCAGAAAGTCAGTGTAATTCCATAAAGAATTATCATAACTGACATACTTACAGGATTTAATAAAGTGCATGCTTCACACTCCCACATAGCAGTTTCTTCAAGACTACCAGCAGCTTCCCAGTTTTGCATAGATGCAGGAGTTGAAGCAGAGGATAGTTCCACAAAACCAGAATTTGAATTACAATTAGATTGAGAAGCTGAAGTGTTCTTTGATCTACAAACTTTAGGCGATCTGGCATCATGATTAAGCATTGACCTTGAAGTATCTGAACTTTGATCAACAAATTTGGAATTTGATTCACCACTTCTTTTTCGAGATACAGCATCCACAGCAAGTCCACTTGAACCACTAGAGTTCTTTGTGTTTCCTGTACTTTGCCCCATGTATACAATGTCTTCAGAGATATCAGAGCTACTTTCCACATCACCAGAAGACTGAGAGCCACACCAGATATCATCCTGTAACCTTCTTTCTGCCGCCATTGCAGCAGCTTGAATTGGACTGAGATCAGCCATAATGGAGCTGTCGCCACCAAGACGTCTAGGTCCAGATGGTAGTAGAGACCCCAAACGAGCTCTCTTCTCAGCTGCGGTTAGTGCAGTTTGGCGAAGAGATGAAAGAGGAGGCTGACGAGAAAACCCACCCAAACGCCTCCCGGGAAGATCAAAACCCTCTCCTGTACCGCTTATTCCCTTCGATATCAACTCCTCACATTCCTGTATGTACCAGATCAGGAAACACCAAATGAAATACAGAAAGTAATGCTTAATTGTAGAGAACAGCCTAAATGCAACAATTTGGACCAAGCTAAATGTCAGTCTAATCATAGAAGAGAAATGAGGACAATATAATAATAGCTTTAACATAAAGGACCATAAGCAACTAACATCTATCAAGCAAGGCAAAAATTGAAGCAACCTTTCTAAGTTCGTCCCAAAGCTTGTAGAAGTTGGCATTGTGAGGACCATGAACATTATGGCAAAGTTCATGAAGCATGGTATCTAGAACTTGTTCAAACGGGATGAAATCCAAGTCCCTATTTGGCCTCCGAAGCCTCAATTTCACATTCAACCCACATCCGACATTCACACCTAGAAGGCATGGATTCGTTGGACTGCAAAAATGTTTTTTATTCATTCATTCTCATCAATCCACACAAGAAGAAAAAAAAATGCAGCTAGTACATAAAAAACGAAACACAATATCAACTTAATACATCATTTGATTGCGAACTCATATTAGATACTGAAACCACAAACTACTATCTACTTCTAGCTTTGATAATCAGTATTGAAAACAAAACCTTTAACATGAAAACAAAATTTCTTCTTCGGTACACGAAATGAACTTAAATTAAAACTTCTGGTCATACCAAAACTACTACATTATTTTATTTCATCTTCTTAACAACTGAAAATATAATAAACTGAACCCTTTGCCACCAACCTATCACATTTTATAACACACTAAATTGTTAATCTAAAATCTCAATAAAATTCAAGCTATAAATTCCACAATTTCACATCTTTACTAACTTAAACCCCATAAAAAATAAAGGGTCATCATTTTTTCTCTTCCATTTCGTTTTCTCAACAACCAAACAGCAAATAAAATGCTTAACCACAAAAAAAAAATCACAAAAAAAAAAAAAAAACAATTACCAGAATTCTGAGAGAACTTTAACTCTCCACTTGTGCTTCCGCATAATGGGTTGCACTTGTTTGGCTATTCTCTCCAAAATCTTCTTCGCTTCTTCTTCTCCTGGTTTTCTTTTCAGCGTTTTAATTTCCCATACTTTATGAAGATCTCCCAAATTCATTTTTTTTTTTTTTTCAAATAAAAAAAATCGAAACTGGGATGGAATCTTGATCGATAAAACCCACAATTTCGATAAATCAAATGATGTTTTGGAGATTCATCTTAACATCATGGGGCACGATTCTAAGTTTTTAAACTTCGGTCTGGTTTTTTGTTTGGAAATTCGGGAGCGTGGCGGGATTTTGAGGACGGGCCACACGTGCGGAGCCAAATCCAATAGAAATCCAATTAAAAAAACCTTTTTACACCCTTTATATTTTAATATCTTTTTTAGTCCCAAGAAGATCTAATACTAACACAATTACTCCTTGGGTTAAATTGTGTCAAAATTTATTTAGCGCAGAAAATGTAAATAGACATTTTCTAATGGTCATTATGGTTAGTGAAGAAAGACAAAATATTTACATTATTACATATAATTAGGTCGAGTTTGAGTCTAATAATGCCGAATTCGAGCTCGACATATTTTAATTTTATATCAATATTATATATATAAATTAATCGAGTTTGAGCTCAGCTATTGAAGCTCGGTCGAGCTCAAGCTCGAGTGTGAGCTTTGACTAATCCAGCCAAGTCGAGTTCGAGCTTCTTAATACTAGATTCAGCTCGGTTCAATTGCAACCCTAAGAATAATTGTGGCTCCATTTGGTTCACAATTTTGTGTTTTTGGGAATTTTTTTTTGAAAAAAGTTAAAAAAAAAAAAGTTGAATTGGGCGGGTATTACGATGTAGGATTTACAAATTAATAAAATACCCCCTATGTTTATTTTTTTTTAAAACACCCCCTATAATAAAATATTAAAAGTTAACAAAAACACCCCCAACCCACCCTCAAATATGGACAGCAGGCCACCACCGCCGAAGGGTGGCCGGAGTCGCCGTATCGGAGCATGACCGGTTGGATCTTGTCAGTCGTGCGTCGCTATGGCCTTTTCCGGACAGATCCACAGTGGATCGCCGCAGCAGGCTGATCATGGCTAGATCTCGTATTTGCTCGTCATCGGCAGACAAGCGATGGCCGTCGTTGATGGTCAACTACGACCGCTTTGTTGGCCGTCGTTATCGGTAGTTACGGCGGATCTTTAGCCTTAGATGCGGCCTTTTCCTACAAATCTGTGGATCTCGCGAAAATGCTAGATCGTCGCACTACCGGTCAGATTATGCGCCATCCTACCAGATTCCAGCAATTTTCCTGCAGTGGTGACTGGAATCGGTAAATGTGGATTGTTTGGGTGTTTTTGCAATTTAAAAAAAAAATATTTAGGGGTATTTAATTAAATTAACAAATTTAAGGGGTTTAAAAAAAGTTGAATAATATTGTGAGTTTTTTGGTATTTTACTGTTTAACTTTTTTGGGAATACCAAAAATAGTGGCTTCGTTTGGTTCAAGATTGGGAATACTACTCTTGGTATTCCCAAAAAAGTTAAACAGTAAAATACCCAAAATCTCTCATTTTTGGGAATACTATTTTCAATATTATTCAATTTTTTTTAAACCCTCTAAATTTTTTAATTTAATTAAATACCCCTAAATATTTTTTTTAAATTACAAAAACACCCCTAACAATCCACATTTGCAGTTCACCACCACTAGGAAAAATGGCCGAATCTGTAGGATGGCACTACCGGCGAATACGGCGATGGTGCGTCGATCTAGCCTTTTCCGGCCAGATCCACCGTGGATCTGGCCGGAAAAGGCCAGATCTTTGGCCGTAACACTCGGTCACGACGACCAACAAACGGTCGTCATTGACCATCAACGACGACCGTTTGTTGGCCGTCATTGAGAGCAAATATGGCCAGATCTGAGCGTGGATCTGGCCGGAAAAGGCCATATCGGTGCATGACCGGTTCGCGCATGACCGGCAAGATCCAACCGGTCATGCACCCATAAGGCGACTCCGGCCACCTCTGGTGGTGGTCGCCGGCTGGGGGTGTTTGAGGGTGGGTTAGGGGTATTTTTGTTAACTTTTAATGTTTTATTATAGGGGGTATTTTGTAAAAAAACAAACATAAAGAGTATTTTATAATTTATAAATTCTACATCGTAATACCCGCCCAATTCAACTTTTTTTTAACTTTTTTCAAAAAACTTTTCCCAAAACCCCCAAATTTTGAACCAAACGAAGCCAATTTCTAAAAACCAACAAAACGAAGCCACAATGTTTTATATTCTACAAAGTCTTGGTCAAGTCTCTTTATTAATACTTACATGATCAAAGATTATTATTTTTTATTTTTTTAAATTGTAGAGATCGATCAGGATTTTAATTTATAAATTATTTTATTATAAAAAGTAATGTTAACTAATAGGAGAAATTACCTAACCATTAAGGAAGCCCTTAATTGTGGTTTATTTAACTTAATAAACCAAAGTTTAAAGCAATAAATTAAATATTATATTAGCAAATTACTTTTATTAGTATATGGAAAAGTGACCTTCCATGAAATTTCTAGCCAAAC
>CM047899.1:2993437-3010666 GCA_026229545.1 Pistacia atlantica | reverse complement strand
TTTGTAGTCTTGAGTGTAGAATTATCCAATATTTTTTTTATTTTTTATTTTTTACAAAAATTAATAATTTCAGCTCTGGTTTTGGTCCCAAAAATTTTCTTCAGGCCCAAATACATTTCCTTGGGCTGGCCTTCCTCTAATCACTTTCTCTAAACTTTATTTTATTTTTAACAATTGTTGTTTATTTATTTATTTCATAACTTAAATAAAATATTTTAAATGAATTAAATTTGGATTTTGACTCACAAAAATTAAAAAAAATATATGGAAACCATTATCATACGGACTTTAAAGAATAAAGATTACCCATTATAGCACATTTTACATATTTTAATTAGCCAAAAAATTAAATATTTTTTTATAGCAAGTACAAATGCATAATCTAAGATTTGAAGTAATTATAATTTAATCATCCATGCAACTTAGAAAATCATAAAATCTTAAGCCTCAATTTTTCAATCTTCAGAGAAAAACAAAAGCAATAAACAAAATTATCCTATGGTGTCTTAATTATCTAAATAAAATAAATATAAATATAATTTACCTCTCAAATGAATGTAATTAGAAGACTAAAGGGTATTTACTTTTTGAGTACAAAAATAAAATATGGTTAATGATTTATGGATTATTATAAGCTAATGTATTTCTATCAATGTTAAAATATTTTATAGGACAAAATCTAAGTACTTCCTTATCATAATCTTTGATTTCATTTATCCCCTAAAATATTAGTGTTTTCTAAGTATAGTTATGGGGTTTATCTCCCATCAAATCAAAGCATATATATATATATAAAACTATGGTGTTTGAGTCAGTTTACCTATAATTTAATTAATTCTCGAGGTCTATTGAGCATTCTATAAGTGATTACTTCGTGAGATTCGAATGCAAAACCTCTGGGTAATCCACCTAGATGACTAAAGTCTTGTTATCTGTCCACAAGGCTAGTGGTTTCAACGCAGCAATATTATTATTTTACAAGTTTATTATTGTAATATAACGATAAACTTGAAACATTTATGTAAACATAAAATTATAATTTAACGATAAATTTGTAACAATAAACAATGATGAATAAACTGGTAATATTAAGTCACAAGAATGATGGTTTTTTTATAAGTAATTTAGTGGATTAATCTTTAATTAATTGGTCAATTAGTTAAGAGTTTATTTCCAAATAAACCATAGAGAGGTTGATTCAAATAAAATACCTTATTTTATCTTTATAAGGTAATCTTTTAATGGACAGTAGATTTAGACATTATGTTCACTTGCATTTAATCTTCTAATATGCATAATAGATGTAATGTGCGGGTAAGTTAACAAGTCCATTGTTATGACATAATGATAAACTCGCAACACATAACATAAACTTTTACCTATAACAATAGATTTGTATTGCTTATCAAATTCGCAACTTATGTGATTGTCAAATTGCATATTGTATCGTATATCAAAAAAACTTAATTTTTCGAATTATGTATCGTATCGTATCGTAAGATACATCTTTTTCAAAAAAATTAATAAAATAATAAAAAATTTTAAAAATTAATATCATCCCTAAGATTAATAAACGGATTTTGTGGTATTATTAGCTTTAAATTATGGTATTACATAATTAAAATAAAAAATCTATATCATTTCCTCTCAACCATCTATATCATTTCCAAGATCAATGTTAATATATATATATATATATATCCACTTATATTATTATTATCATGCAAAATGGGCAACACATCTTCATCTTCATTTTGTCTATGCAAAATGGGTAAATTTGAACAGATTTTAGTGAATTAGGTTGGATGACCCGGATCTAACCCGATTTTTTTTTGGGCCTTCGGCTCAAATTAATAAAGTCATATCGATTTGTATCGATATTTTTAAAGAAACGAATAGATATGTATCGTATCGTATGATACATATCAATGTATCAATATATTTAAGATACACTATTTGATACGTATCATTGGTGACCCGTATCAAATCGTATCCTAGGATACTTATAACATGTGCTCCACAAGGTTTGATGCCCGAACTTTCGGAAGCTTACCCACACATTGTTGCATTAGGTTGATTTAAACTTCAAAACATTCATGACCTCAGCCTATTAGCATCGTTTCCCATTAATAAATTGTTCAAATGTGAACAAAGTATATTCAACAATGGCTTCCCGCGAAGAAGCAAAACAAAAGTGGGTTTGAAATATGTGCAAATAATTAGAAAACAGGAAAAGGCAAAGAGAGAGAGGGCTTGAAAATAGAATAATAAAGAACATAAATATGAAGAATGCTATAAATATTTATAACCAAATCTCGATCAAATTCACAAAAGTCTAAAAGACTCAAAACCCGCGTAATAGCAACAAGTTCATGTGAATTTTTCTTAATCTCCACATGCAAATTAGGCCTTGGAGTATTTTAAACATGTGATTAAAGTAATCTTAACTTAATTATTTAATCATCAAGTTTAATTAATCAAAACTCATGTAATTCTTCTCCTTCGTTTTGAATCTTCTTGGAAAGTTTGATCTTTTTCAGTTTTTTCTTCAGCTTTAAAAGAAGCAAAAAACCGCTGTCTTTCCTTTTAAATGTTTCTTTAACTTCTCATCCACGAACCACCACCTTCTTCATGATCACCACCCTCTTAACTTCTCCTTAATCACCCTTTTAATTATCTTTCATTTTCTTTCTTCTTCTGTATTTACTATGGTTTCTAATCTCTACAGTCTCTTCACTACATTGGTTATTCTTCTTCTTGTTGTTGTCATTATTACTATTATTCTTCACCATGCAAGCGCTCCTGTATTTATTACTCTCATTTCTTTCACACCCTTTCACCTTCAACACTTCTTGTAACTTCTCTTGTTTGCTGCTTCTTCTTCCATTTGGGGTGCTTTCACAATATTCATGGATTGTTTTTGCTTTGCAGAAAGTGTTTTTCTTGTTTCTGGTTTGATTTTTGTGGCCTTTCTGGCCGGTTTTCAAGTGGGTCTTTGTGATGAAAGCGTCAAGTTTATCTCTTGGGATGATATGAGAGTTGATATTCAACGAGGAGGGTTGAGTGTGGGAGAGAATTCCAATCACAGTAGAGTTATTGTGGTTGACAAAGATGGTGGAGGACATTCTGTAACAGTTCAAGGTGCCATAGATATGGTCCCTGACAACAATTCACAAAGAGTCAAAATCTACATTCTTCCAGGAATTTACAGGTATGTTTTTGTAAATTTTCAAACTTTTTAGTGGGTTACTTATTCTTAGCTACGTGGGTATTTGAGCAGTTACAGCCATCTTCTGGACTAATAACTGCTCAAACTTTTCATTTTTTTCAAGAAAGTTTTTAGTTTTTTCATGAAGATTTTAGAAAACTTATGTGAGTTTAAGATTTTTTGTGCAGGGAAAAAATTACAGTGCCACCATCTAAACCTTTTATCTCCCTCATAGGGAATGAAAGTGAAGTCTCTGAAACTGTAATTTCTTGGGGAGATAAAGCATCAGATAAGGACAGTGATGGCAATGAATTAGGCACATATAACTCAGCTTCGGTGACCATTTTATCTGATTATTTTTGTGCCGCCGGGGTTACTTTTGAGGTAATTGAAAGTTTGAAACCATTGCCCAGTTAGCAACATTTTCTTTTGGGGTTTTGATTGATATTAATGCAAAGTTTTTGGTGGGTGTTTTTGACAGAATTCAGTTGTTGCAATTCCAGGAGAAAAAGGAATGCAAGCTGTAGCTTTGAGAATTGGTGGTGATAAAGCAATGTTTTATAAAGTTAGAATCCTGGGGACTCAGGATACCCTCTTGGATGATATTGGATCCCATTACTTTTACCAATGTTACATTCAAGGCACTGTAGATTTCATATTTGGGAGGGCAAGATCTCTCTATCAGGTTCCTAATTCATTCTCAAATTTCGTTTCCTGGTCCAACATTTTATGTTTCTTCATTATTCCAGGACTTGAAAAAGGGTTGAATCTGAAATGTGCAGAATTCTGTGATTCATTCAATTGCAAGAAATTCCGGGGCAATTGCAGCCCACCACAGGGATTCACCAGATGAAAACACAGGCTTCTCTTTCATGAACTGTATAGTCAATGGAACAGGCAAAATCTACCTGGGAAGAGCCTGGGGAAGCTATTCAAGAATAGTGTATTCATATTCATTCCTCGACGATATCATAGTCCCCTCAGGATGGACTGACTGGAAT
This sequence comes from Pistacia atlantica, assembly GCA_026229545.1. Lineage (NCBI taxonomy): Eukaryota > Viridiplantae > Streptophyta > Magnoliopsida > Sapindales > Anacardiaceae > Pistacia > Pistacia atlantica. The sequence continues at coordinate 3,006,457 of CM047899.1, read as the reverse complement.
GTTCCTGGCAGGCAAAAGTAAAAACAACTTTTCTTTCAACTCTTCATTCTTTGGTTGATCAAATTGTTTAAGTTTCAACTAACATAAACACAAACTTTGTGTCCGCAGGACTGCGGTATTTAGTGAATACCAATGTTGGGGAAAAGGCGCCAATACAAGCCAGAGAGTGCCATGGTTGAAGTCTTTCAGCTTTGGGGAAGTACAGCCTTACCTGAACATGACATTCATAGATGGAAATCAATGGCTAAGACTATAGTGCTCTTCTTCTTCTTCTTCTTCCTCATTAAGCCCCTCAAATTCGTTATTCTTTTTACATTCTCAATTCTTTGTCATCCTTACCAAATTGGGGGTGGTTTATTGCATCATTTTAAAGCTAAAAGTAGGCATAGAAAGTTTGGATGGTTCTTTAGGTCAATAGTTAATACTTTTTTATATGTTATAGGAGTTAGAAACAATCACCATTGTAGGTGTGTGTTTAAAGTTTAAACTGTACTTAACAGCCAATATAATCAAATGCAATATTACATGTTTTCTTTGAACTTTGACGTCTCTGCTTTGAGCTTGACCTTGATGTGTAACTGTCCACATCAACTCATTTACGAGGGCAGTGAAATTTTTTGCTTTCTAAACTGTTCATTAATCTATTAATTATTATTTATTACTACATAGCGATTGTTGACCCTCATCGATTCGTTAGATTAGTCGTATTAGACTTAACATGTTCTAAATTTTGATTATTTCAACATATTTTATTAATAAAAAGACAAAAAAAAAAAAAATTCGGTTAAAATAATATGACACATTCAAGCATATGTGCTACAAGAGACAAAAATTTCACTTCAAAACCAACATTGGATTGTCTAACAGTGAAACAACTAAGGAGAATCTTACATGTTTCTAAATGTTTTTATAGTAAAAAAACAAAAAGATTGATTTAATATAATCTTCCAAGTTAGAATCCCCAACTGCTAATAGTAATGACACTCTTACCCGCAGTCCGTAATTTTAAGACCCCGAAAAATTAATTAAGATGTACATAAATGGACCCAGAAACCAAAAATTTCGCTTCAGCATAAAAGAGCATGATCTGAGAAGAGTATGAAGTAAGACTGCATTAAAAATTTACTTGCTCACAAGAATACAGAGATAGTAATGAGTAATTCTGCCATTATGAGAATACATATTTGAAGTTACAAGGTACCCTTCAAGAGGCAGTGGTGTGAGTCAACAAGGCACAGATTTTGACTCGATCAGAGGGCTTCTTACTGAAGGAATCTAATGCCAGACCCAATTCTAAATCAATCAGCTAAAACAGGATCCTAAAAAATTCTAATCTCATTACTGTACATCTACTAAGGCCACTAAGTCAAACAAAAAAAAAAAAAAATGACTTTCCACATTGCCAATGCCCACTATTTATAAACATCCTGACCACCAAGCTATAAACCCCATCAAACTAGACCACAATACACCTTAATCACCATTATTTAAGGCATTACTAACTTCTGTACTGCATTTCATGCTGGCACCTCCGCGAGTTCCGTAGTTTTACGGTTATGGTCAGAGATCTTGAAATCCTCTGCATCTGATTTGCTTCCATTGTCTTCACTATCATCATCTGTCTCATCGCTATCTTTTACATCGTCGCATTGGACACCATGCACTTCATCACAATTCACATTTACATCATCACCGCATTCCCCATCAACTTGTTCCTCTGATGCAGGCTTCTCCTCATTGAATCGGTCCATGTCTTCTCGAAGGTTATCACAACTGGCTAAAGTGCCTAATTTTGGTTTCTCCTCTTCAACAATATTGAGTTTAGTACTACTAGGAATATCAGTATATGAAACATCCAAACCATCAGGGTTTACATCCTTGGTAACAGTTGAGGACAAGGAAATTTTATTATCTGGGTTAATAACTGCAGATATCGCTGAGAGTATGTCAGGTTTTGCCTCAATATCAACCCACTGATACCCCACCCAATCTTTAGAAATTCTGATATCCTTTTTGTGCACGTTCAAGAAAAAGCTCTCCCCTAATACACCATGACAATTATGTTTCATAAAGGGCAAAGGTGGAAAATAAAAACAGAAGTAACAACAGTAAAACATACACATACCTGGAAGATAAACTTGCAAATTGTCATTGCTACTGCTGTCAAATCCAGTTACAACTGCTTCCCACCAGCCATCACTCCACCATGCATCAACAGCAGCTCCAATATCAAGTGATAGGTCCACCTGATCATTAGGAGGGGCTGGTCGGATTGTTGGGCGGTCAGAGCACCTCATACCAAGTTTATCAGGCATAGCCACTTTGTACAATGGAACCCACTCCTACACAAAGGAAAATAAATCAAACTTTTGAAGAAAAGATTTCATGTTCATAAGTGTGCTAGGAGATACAAGACACTTTAGACAAATTCAAGCCAGAGCTGAACTGCATTGCAACTTCTTGCTGGAGAATGTAACTGTTTTATCATATATTTTGTCCAATTAAAGCTACCAGTATAACTCTATCATCTACGATCACCTAGCCTTAAGCATAGAGCTCACTAAGATGATAAAATATTGTCGTCAGTGCTCTCAAGTGACAAAGCATACCTCAAGATTGCCATATCCATCTTCATCCAGCAGATCATCATATTGAACTTTAATTTGTTTCCGGGATAGCTGCAAGACTACACACCTGAACCAGCAACCTCGAATGCCACTGTCTTGGCACAGCAACTCTATCTTTTCGTCAACCTTATACACTGGACTAGACCAAGGCTGACACTCAATATGCTTGAGGGAAACCAAACTTATGCCCGACAAACCATATTTCAAGTTCTTGTATGAAGGCTCATACCCCATCAGATTGTAACCCCTACCAGATCCAACTCCCAAATCATCCACCATTTGACTCCCCCTACCACGTCTTGTCCTCTTGGTTCCCAGCTTTACATTCTCACCAGGAGGCAGTTCATCTTCTTCCATGTCAGTCTCCCGGAAGGGACTTGAGTTCAAGAGAGAGATAAGTGGTTGATTACAATAGCCATGCAATTTACTCATATCAAAGGGCTTCAATCTTTTGCTTCTAAACTGTCTAGTGCAAAAATGTATTCTGGCTAACAAAGCATTTGGAAATGCAGCCAAGCATTTCTCAAAATGGTCACGAGTTAAGACCGTGGCAGGACCATCAACACATTCTGCACTAATGACCTGTGCATTGGCAGTGATGAAAATTTCTTTTGGGTGAGGATTACGTAGAGACACAACACCCTTGACTTCCTGACTGTGGTGAAACCATCTCACTTTGACCTTTTTCTGTCCCCTCTTGTCTTCATACATATCTTCTAAATATGCAACATAGTGATTTTCTCCCTTACCCATGACGAAGACAAAGGATTGAATCTGAATATCAGGAAAGAGAAGAAAACACTTGAGGGAGTAAAAGTTAAAATTGAAACACTAGAGTAGTTTTTAGATGCCTTTACACTTAAAAGGGCAATAAGATTTACAGCATCAGGTAAACATAAGTTAGCTCTTAATGAAAACTCATCACTGCAAAATCAATTAATTGATCCCTTGAGGCTCACGAATAAACTCATCTTTTGTTGATGAGACAAAAACTAAATACCATTTTTTATAAAGCAGTTACTAAAGTTAGTCAAATAAATTCTAGCAAATGTATCACTTATTCCTGACTTGGCAATTACATTTCCATTTATTGAGATGAATATCCGAACTATGACATTTTAGGTTCCTCTGCAAAAGATACATGAGCCCTCTCCTCTCATCATCACTTTTTTGGTACGTAGTAGAGGCCCTACTCACATTGAATTATCTCAAGGTTCCATAAAATGAAGCATTGACAGTATCATCTCAATTCTACTCACTCCATAAAATGTAACTTATAAGGTTTGTTATGCATGAGGGATTTTAAGGAAGTGACTCGTGAGTCCAAGGGCGGATACTACTCTAGTTGAGGGTGGGCCCTCAAATTTAAAAAAAAAATATTAATATGTACAATTTCTAGATTTTGGTCTACCCTAACAGAAATATTAATAGACAAAAATATTAATGTGCAATTAGTTTTTATTTTGGTCCACCCTAACAGAAATTTCAGAATCCGTCCCTGATCGGGACATTCACCTTATGCATTGTAAGTTTAAAATACCTTTGTGTTTCATTTCATTTAGTTTGCAGATGCTTACCGCTATTGTAGTGCCATTCCTGCAGAAAGCGGGGTAATGTTTGAGCTGTTTGCCACATGTCCATGCATTGCCTGACCACACAATATCTGAATTTTGTCCATTCATATTCCTTAGACGACCCTGCCAAGGAGGTATCAGCTGAATATCAAATGCTTTAATTATCAATGACTCAAAGAATATTAAAAGAAATATACCATCTCATCAGGTATTCGGATCTTTGGAGCACTGACTGCATTCTTCGGACGTTCGGGAGACCCTGACGCTTGTGCTGATTCATGTTTTGGTGATTCTGTCACATATAATAGTATTAAATGCATTAGGTTTCCAAAGACATATTCTGTTTATCAATTTACTATCAGGGCATTCTAGTTTAAGGTAGAAGCTATGATTCTGTAATAACATAATATTACAAATTTACTAATCCACAGTGAACGAATTTCAATTCATGAATCCAAAAAAGGGCTGATACATACTAGACTTATCTCCCTGAAGATGCTGCTTAGATAGCATAGATGTGAGCCAATCCACAACTTCTCTTCGCGACCTCCATTTGTAACCGGAGTGTATCGAATTCTCAGCACCATGAACTCTCACAAATTCCTCAGCCACAACATAGAACATATGCCTCACACTTCTTTCAGTGCCCACAACAGCAAGCACAGATTCCCCATTAGAATCCTTCAAAAAGTAGTGAACCACACGGTTCCCACGCTCTTGTGAAACAAACTCCTCTTTCCACTCCACAAAACATTGACCATTTACAGACATTTTGACACAAATCAACAAGAGCAGATTCACACAACCACCAGATACATGCTTTAAACCCTAATTACATAACTTAAAATGCCCAAAACGGTCCAAAACCCAACTAACATGGCTAAACATGCCCCAAAACAAGAACCAAAATCCACACTCTAGCAACAATGAAAAACAAACTTAGCATATAATCCAAGAACAAAAAAGTAATTAACAGTTAACCCTATTACTCATAAGCCTCAAAGTCAAACTTACAGAATTCTGTAAAATAACAACTGAGAATTAGCAAAAACTGACCAGAACCCAGAGAAATCAAGGGTTTGAAGATCTGAAAGCAGATCAGAGACCAAGTCAAGAAAACTCAAGTCCAAGCTTGAAAGCCTGGAGAAACACCAAGATATGGCTTTGACTGAGTTAACTAAGAGAAACATTAAGAAACTGAAATGGGCATATCAGTTTTGACCAAAAGGCTCAAGCTTGATCACAAAGATTGAATTTTGTGAGGGTTTTTAGACACAACCAGAGTTGGTGAAAATGGGTTTCAAAGGTTTAACAAAAAGTTGAACATATGAGGGATTGTGAGTGCTTTGCTCTGTGGCATGAAACCAAACATAGAGAAAAAGAGAATGAAGTGAGAGGAGGTGAAAGAAGGCAAAAAGAAGGCATTTTCATAAGTAGTTTTGGAGAGTTGCAGAGGGCATGCAAGTGATGATGAAAGAGAAGTAGAGAAATGAATAAAAGGTAAAAACATGAATTTGATTTGTAAATTGTAATAATTAGATATAATTATTTGTTTACCAAAATTTCTGATACTGCACCTAACTTTTCCTAACAAATATTTTGGGCTTTTGTTGAGCCCATGAACTATTACTCACTCTCATCTTATTGGGCTTTGGGCCCATTGGGTCATTACCCACCATCTTTGATTTCATTGTGACAATCTATCTTCTATTTGAATCATTTATTAATTTGATTTTAAATGTTTAAATTTTAAAGTCCTCAAATATATATATTTAGGGTAATGCGATTTATATAAACTCTGTGTATAAAGAGAGTTTGTACAAACTTATATGACACACCACTAAGCATGTCATATGACATTGGGATCCACATAATTTAATGTCATATTAATATTACGCAGACCCTTATATAATGTGACACTCACATGGTATGTCACGTAAGTTTGTACAAACTCTCTTTGTACAAATAGCATTATCATTTATTTTTTATTAATGAATTTTAACTCCAATTTCAAAAAAGAAAAGTGATAGTTGTCATGTCAACTTATAACTTTTACTTTTATAAGTTCATTTTGACTATTCAAAAAAATCACTTAAAATAGGTAACATAACTCATCAAATATTGAAAATTAAGTTTATTTTATTTTATCCCTATGAGATCTTATTCATTTCATATTAAAAAAAGTCTCATATTTTTTTAAAAAGATCTCAAAAAATATCAAATACTCTTTGCAAAATGATGAAAAACCACTAATTTTATAATCGAATGATAAGACTTTAACCTTTTAGATGAGTTATCTAGAGGTTTTGTGTTCAAACCCCACAAATTAGTCACTTATCACATTTGTAGCATACTTAACCCATTGAGCTTATAAAATGTTCAATGAACCTTAAAGATTAGTTGAGATGGAACCAAGTTGGTCCGAACATCTCGATTATAAAAAAAAAATTATCGAAAACCGTTGACAAATGGGGGCATTAGTTGAGATATGAACGAGTCAAAAAAAAAATTATCAAAAGCCTATTTAATAGTTTTTTAACGAATTAGGTGAGTTTAATTCTGATTGATCTCACGTTGGAAAAATAAAATAAACAGATTTCAATTAGAATATCAATTGTGATCAAATTTGAGTGATCAAATAGATAGTTTGACCATAAAAAAGTATATATATTGTTTATTTAATTTGTCTTATTATTTTATTACCATGATTTCTCTCCATAGTCATGTGCCAAGTGAGCTTCCTTCTGAAGCTTCTTTATTTTATGTTTTTCATGTTCTAGAGTTGAAGCCAATGGCTTCATTTCCATAAATAAATGTATTCACTCAACCCAAACTTCAACTCTTCTGTCTTTCTAAACAATAAACAACCCTCATGGAAAACTACAATGCCATGCTGATATCCTGGAGAAATGTGTAACCAAGGGCTATTAGGAAACATTGATATCCTGGAGACAGAAGCCTATTGGGAAACATTGATCTTCCATATGAGCTTAATGGGTCCAACACAGAGTCCTGTTAAATCCCCTCAACGGACAAATCCAATAGTTTGGAGATGGCAGAGAGGTCTCATCTTCCTCATGATATTATAAACTTGATTATCAGTGGTCTGTATTTTCTGGATCAGATACGTTTCCGGGCTGTTTGCAAGAATTGGGGAGAAGCTACAGAAATCCCAGTTGTCAAATACAATACTCTGAGAAATTGCCATGGTTAATGGTCTGTGATTCGAGCTCATGTTACTTATTTGATCCTTCTCACAAAAACACTACGCTGTTTTTAACTATAGAGATATTTTTGCTGGTGCAACTTTCCTGGATGCCAAACATGGTTGGGTCCTTAGCTACAAATGATGGATTCAGATTCTGAATCGAGATTCTTCTTATACACTCCATTTGCTACTACAGATTACCTGATTCAACTTTCGAAATATCCTTCACACTGTTTATATCGTGTAGCAGCAACATTCACTTCCTCTCCTGATTCACAAGATTGTCTGATATTTGTAGTGTGTGTAGAAGCAGCACAGTATAGTATAAGATTATGTAAACCTGGAGATACAGAATAGTCCATGGTGCTTACATTTAATGAGCTTTCTTATCATGATCCAGATTCAATTGTGGACATTGAATATGGCAAAGGAGTTTTCTACTGTGATTTCAGTTTGCATTGGATTGGTGTGTTTAATGTTGCATCAAAAGAGTGGATAATATACCTTTATCCGCCATTCACGAAAGAAGGCTTCCCTGTTAGGGATTTCTTGACTCTGTGTGATGGAGACCTCTTTCTTTCGCATTGTGTTTATATGCGTTCACAATGGCAGACATTCAAGTTAAAGTTTGATTTCTCACAGATGAGTTAGTGTCAAGTTGAAACCTGGAATGATAAATCCCTGTTCTTGGATTTTGCTTCAGTGGCCATTCCAGTCCAAAAGGAAAGAGGATTAGCCAACAATTTACATATCCAAAGCAGACATACTGCAATTCCTACAAGTCATCCACTATGCTCACAAATTTCAGAAATTTACTCCTGGATCTTCACTGGAGAGGGAATAAGAAAGTTCTGTGGATCCAACCAAGAGGACAATATCTTAATTAATTGTATATGTATGCTATTTTTTTAAAAGATTATATATATTTTGACCAAATTCATATATTTGGTCTAATTTTATGTACTCGTTTCAATACCTATGTGAATTGACAATGCATTCCAATTATTTCTGTAGTATATCTAGTCCAACTCTCATAATATATAACAATTTAAATCATTCAAAAGAGCTTAATTTTACATTATGATCAAAACAAGCAAGCTGCTGATATAACGGTTAGGATAAATAATCAGGGAATTTTAGGCATACCCTTCAAGCATATCATATCTTTCCTAGCAAATCAATATAGCATGGAGTCAAACCTACACAAACCAGCTCAGTTTAACCGAGTAGTCTTGATGAACAAAAAAGCTTACAATAAAAAGGCCAATGGTTTCTTCAGCCTCATACATTGCTGTTGTCTTGTGTTGTTCTTCCATATTGCTTCGGTTGCAAAACGGCATAACTATATGCAGACTGCAAGTATCAGCTAAATGATCTTTACTCTGGCAACATCAAATTTTGTATCAGCTTTCTATGTTTACCTTAACTTCATCATCACCATTTTAAGAAAAACAATCCAGTGATTGCCAAAATGTTTAATATATTAATTATGAACATGAAAGTAATAAAAACATAAGCTACTTTAGCCAGGTTAGTATGTAAGAGCTGAACCAAACCAGCAAAATCAAAAGATACTATCGAAATTTGAATGTTCGGGACCTTTAGAAGAAATGAATTCACGGGGAATGAGGATTGAACTTTCATGTGCCAAGATAAGGTGCTTGAGTTGCCATTGGTGCACCATGTGAATATCTCCATTTATCACATGCTGAACATCGGTCCAACGTCAAACTGTTTTCCAGAGTACAGAACTTACAGGACCATGTTTTGTTCTCAATGCCAAAACCTCTGGGCCTTGCTGTGGTACAAACTTCGCATATTGGGGCTAATGGCTGCAGCAATCCAGAATCATAAAACATGTGTAAGTAATTGTTGGAAGGGAGCTAAAAAAGATATAAGAGAAGCATTGTTACTACAAAAAAACGACATTTACTTTCTTGTCACTGAACAATGGCAACCCACTGAGAGACAGAAGCCAAACTGGAAATCGTCAAAGATACTGGGTAAATATTAGAAATTTTTTTAATTTAATGATTTCTACTTCCCATGGATTGATGATTAGATATTCATCTATATATCTAGAATGAGATTCTCACAGCTTTCAGAAAGTCAGTGTAATTCCATAAAGAATTCTCATAACTGACATACTTACAGGATTCAATAAAGTGCATGCTTCACACTCCCACATAGCAGTTTCTTCAAGTCTACCAGCAGCTTCCCAGTTTTGCATAGATGCAGGAGTTGAAGCAGAGGATAGTTCCACAAAACCAGAATCTGAATTACAATTAGATTGAGAAGCTGAAGTGTTCTTTGATCTACAAACTTTAGGCGATCTGGCATCATGATTAAGCATTGACCTTGAAGTATCCGAACTTTGATCAACAAATTTGGAATCTGATTCACGACTTCTTTTTCGAGATACAGCATCCACAGCAAGTCCACTTGAACCACTAGAGTTCTTTGTGTTTCCTGTACTTTGCCCCATGTATACAATGTCTTCAGAGATATCAGAGCTACTTTCCACATCACCAGAAGACTGAGAGCCACACCAGATATCATCCTGAAACCTTCTTTCTGCCGCCATTGCAGCAGCTTGAATTGGACTGAGATCAGCCATAATGGAGCTGTCACCACCAAGACGTCTAGGTCCAGATGGTAGTAGAGACCCCAAACGAGCTCTCCTCTCAGCTGCGGTTAGTGCAGTTTTGCAAAGAGATGAAAGAGGAGGCTGACGAGAAAACCCACCCAAACGCCTCCCGGGAAGATCAAAACCCTCTCCTGTACCGCTTATTCCCTTCGATATCAACTCCTCACATTCCTGTATGTACCCAGATCAGGAAACACCAAATGAAATATAGAAAGTAATGAGTTAATGCTTAATTGTAGAGAACAGCCTAAATGCAACAATTTGGACCAAGCTAAATGTCAGTCTAATCATAGAAGAGAAATGAGGACAATATAATAATAGCTTTAACATAAAGGATCATAAGCAACTAACATCTATCAAGCAAGGCAAAAATTGAAGCAACCTTTCTAAGTTCGTCCCAAAGCTTGTAGAAGTTGGCATTGTGAGGACCATGAACATTATGGCAAAGTTCATGAAGCATGGTATCTAGAACTTGTTCAAACGGGATGAAATCCAAGTCCCTATTTGGCCTCCGAAGCCTCAATTTCACATTCAACCCACATCCGACATTCACACCTAGAAGGCATGGATTCGTTGGACTGCAAAAATGTTTTTTATTCATTGATTCTCATCAATCCACACAAGAAGAAAAAAAAAATGCAGCTAGTACATAAAAAACGAAACACAATATCAACTTAATACATCATTTGATTGCGAACTCATATTAGATACAGAAACCACAAACTACTATCTACTTCTAGCTTTGATAATCAGTATTGAAAACAAAACCTTTAACATGAAAACAAAAATTTCTTCTTCGGTACACGAAATGAACTTAAATTAAAACTTCTGGTCATACCAAAACTACTACATTATTTTATTTCATCTTCTTAACAATTGAAAATATAATAAACTGAGCCCTTTGCCATCAACCTATCACATTTTATAACACACTAAATTGTTAATCTAAAATCTCAATAAAATTCAAGCTATAAATTCCACAATTTCACATCTTTACTAACTTAAACCCCATAAAAGATAAAGGGTCATCATTTTTTCTCTTCCATTTCGTTTTCCCAACAACCAAACAGCAAATAAAATGCTTAACCAAAAAAAAAATAAAAAATAAAAAATTACCAGAATTCTGAGAGAACTTTAACTCTCCACTTGTGCTTCCGCATAATGGGTTGCACTTGTTTGGCTATTCTCTCCAAAATCTTCTTCGCTTCTTCTTCTCCTGGTTTTCTTTTCAGCGTTTTAATTTCCCATACTTTATGAAGATCTCCCAAATTCATTTTTTTTTTTTTTCAAATAAATAAAAAAAATCGAAACTGGTATCGAATCTTGATCGATAAAACCCACAATTTCGATAAATCAAATGATGTTTTGGAGATTCATCGTAACATCATGGGGCACGATTCTAAGTTTTTAAACTTCGGTCTGGTTTTTTGTTTGGAAATTCGGGAGCGTGGCGGGATTTTGAGGATGGGTCACACGTGCGGGGCCAAATCCAATAGAAATCCAATTAAAAATACCTTTTTACCCTTTATATTTTAATATCTTATTTTAGTCCCGAGAAGATCTAATACTAACACAATTACTCCTTGGGTTAAATTGTGTCAAAATTTATTTAGCGCAGAAAATGTAAATAGACATTTACTAATGGTTATTATGGTTAATGAAGAAAGACAAAATATTTACAGATAATTAGGTCGAGTTTGAGTCTAATAATGCTGAATTCAAGCTCGACATATTTTAATTTTATATTAATATTATATATATAAATTAATCGAGTTTGAGCTCAGCTATTGAAGCTCGGTCGAGCTCAAGCTCGAGTGTGAGCTTCGACTAATCCAACCAAGTTGAGTTCGAGCTTCTCAATACTAGATTCAGCTCGGTTCAATTGCAACCCTAAGAATAACTGTGGCTCCGCTTGGTTCACAATTTTGTGTTTTTTGAAAAAAGTTAAAAAAAAAAGTTGAATTGGACGGGTATTACGATGTAGGATTTACAAATTAATAAAATATCCCCTATGTTTATTTTTTTTAAAACATCCCCTATAATAAAACATTAAAAGTTAACAAAAATACCCCCAACCCACCCTCAAACATAGGACGGTGAGGCCACCACCGCGGGAGAGTGGTGAGCGCCAGATCTAGACATGACCACAGATCTTGCCAATCGTGCACCGCTATGGCCTTTTCCTGCCAGATCCACAGTGGATCTGGCCGGCAAAGGTAAGATCTATGGCTAGATCTGGCTGTATTTGCTCATCAACGACAGCTAACAAACGGTCGTCGTTGATGGTCAACTACGACCGTTTGTTGGCCGTCGTTACCGACTGGTTACGGCCAAATCTTTGGCATTAGATGTGGCATTTTCCGGCCAAATCTACTGTGGATCTGGCCAAAAAAGGCTAGATCGTCGCACTACCGGCCAGATTATGTGCCATCCTACCAGATTCTGGCAATTTTTCGGCAGTGGTGACCGGAATCTGGTAAATATGGATTGTTAGAGTGTTTTTGCAATTTAAAAAAAAATATTTAAGGGTATTTAATTAAATTAAAAAATTTAAGGAATTTAAAAAAGTTTAATAATATTGTGAGTTTTTTGGTATTTTATTATTTAACTTTTTTGGGAATACTAAAAATAGTATTTACAAAAACCAACAAAACGAAGCCACAATGTTTTATATTCTACAAAGTCTTGGTCAAGTCTCTTTATTAATACTTACATGATCAAAGATTATTATTTTTTATTTTTTTAAATTGTAGAGATCGATCAGGATTTTAATTTATAAATTATTTTATTATAAAAAGTAATGTTAACTAATAGGAGAAATTACCTAACCATTAAGTAAGCCCTTAATTGTGGTTTATTTAACTTAATAAACCAAAGTTTAAAGCAATAAATTAAATATTATATTAGCAAATTACTTTTATTAGTATATGGAAAAGTGACCTTCCATGAAATTTCTAGCCAAAC
>CM047899.1:2813702-2993337 GCA_026229545.1 Pistacia atlantica | reverse complement strand
GAAATTTCTAGCCAAACAACGCCCTACAAAAGCTCACAGGAGTAAGATCATAATTTGTCATTATTTAATTAAATAAATAAATAAAACAAAAAAAATTATATTGGTCAAGTTTATTACAAAGTGAAGCACTTGTGACTGTTCATAAGGATAAAAGCACTTAAAAGACTGATCTTTTCTCTTTTCAGAGACAATAAGAGCAGAGAAACCGAAGGAGCCGATAAAACTTCATCTGGGTTGTGTTTATTTTTAGATTTAAACAACTAAATTCAATCCGTGTTTGATGCTTTAGAGTGTAACAATGGCGGGAATAGCTATAGTATTAGATCTATGGAGGAAAAATCCAAGCTTTTGTTCACCTCAGACCGTTCACTCTTCTGGATTCCTCTCGGCCGCAGCTGCCGCCGCCTCTGCTGCCTCCGCTGCAGCCGCCGCACCTTTTGCCTCCCGCTTCTTGTTTGGGTACTCTATCTCTTGCCCGCATGATATTTATTTGTAAAAAAATTATGTCTTTGTGTATGCAATAGTGGCAGGTTTATATTGAGGTGAAAATTAGGTTAATCTTGGCTGTTTTGGGTTGGTTCGATTTGATTTGATGTGTCTAAAATGAGGGGTATTGATATGTGAGGTTTAGTGCGTCTAGTTATTGGTATTCTATGTTTAGGATATTTATAAACAAATTACATGTATTTGTATTTGTATTTGTATTTGTATTTGTATTTGTATTTGTATTTGTATTTGTATTTGTGTATTTGTATTTGTATGTGTATGTGTATGTGTACGAGTACTTTTTATCTGGTTGTGTATGCAATGGACAGGTGTATCTTGAGGTGATTTTAGGTCAGACTTGGTTGTTTTGGGTTGGTTTGATGTGGTTTTAGTGATGGGTTTTGGCATATTTGAGGTTAAGTGAGTGTGGTTGTTGGTTTCGTAGATTTAGGTTATCTTGATTATCATATAAGTATTGTTGAATATTGAGATGGTAGATATCAACTTGGTCTTGGTTATGGAATTTCATGAGCCGGATATTTCTTGTAGAGGTGTAACTTGGTATGTGAGTGTATGCAGATAGACGTTTCAGTTTCATGTTAAAAGTTGTGAGTTTTAACAGATACAGTTTGATATTTTGAATTAGTTGTTTTGGTTGTTTTTATGTGAGACTTCAGCTACAGTTGTCCTGTTTAAGGTTACATTGTAAATTGGCATTGTGTTATCATAGCTTACAATCAAGTAATCTTTGTAATTCCATTGTTGTAGCTTTTGGAAACAAGTGAAAATTAAGAATAAAAGAACTTAAGACTTTTGTTTCATTTTCCTTATTTTCTTACATAAACAAGAGAAGCATCACGATTCCCACAGAGATATTAACAAGAATACAGTTTGATGCTTATATGGCTTAATTAAAAGTTTTCTTTGTTTTAAATTTGAATGAGGAAATCTAGATTTGACACATGCGTATTTTAAGTGCTTGAAAAAAAAAACAAAAGACTAATGATGGGGGGAGGGGTTGTTGGTGCTGTTTACAATTTCAAATTTTTTTGTCCAATAAATCATATTATAGCATTAATCAACTTTGTTTGATTTTATTCTTTTTATATTATTGTTTCAAATCAGTTATTTAGTTCTTTTCGTAGTTGATTAATGGTACATTTGTAAACTCAAATGTCCTCTAGCATTGTGTTCAATTATATTGACACTTCCTACTTGTGCTACAGTTCCCCCAAAATTCCAGTTGCATACTGTGATGCTGATGCTGCTATAACTGATGACTTACATTTCTAATTTACGAAAAGTACCTGGAAATTTTTTTCAGCATGATGCTATTAAATATACTACCAAAGAGTATGACATCCAGTTAAAACCTCTTTTTCTGCTTTTGAGTTGAGGGCATTTGCTATGACCTCCGTGAGGTCATTTTTAATGTACTATTTGCCGCTTTTGGAGCCCAATATGAACACAGAAGAGGATGATGACGACTTCCTGCAGGAATCTCAAGAAGAACATCATGTGGATCTGGTTGTTCCCTTTAAAAAATCAGTGAAGCAAATTGTCCGTGAGGTGAGTTGTAACGATCTTTCTCATTATCAGATTCATGATGACTAGAGTGTAGGCTATAATGAGATGCATTGAGTAGTCACCTTATATGTCTATGGAAACTGCTGAAACTTTTGTTCTTTTATAAGTTGATAATGTTTCTAATTTGTTCTGAAATGGTTGATTTCTGCTTTCTGTACCATCTCAGACAACCGTTGTAACTACTAGACGGATTCTGGAAAGACTTGCTGTTCACTATGTTTCACAGCGGACAGCATGGAAACTTCTCAAAGGTACTTTCTTTCCATCACTATGTAAACATGTTTTTTGTTTTAAACCTAATGCTACAATGGAAGAGCAGCGGCAAGTTACTCGTTTACATTTAAAAGAGCTGATTATTAATTTTTACAATCTGCCGTGCTTTTTCATTAGATGTAACACAAACTAATGGGCTTGATTATTGTGTACAGATGCTCCTAAATCAGCTATGCGGAAGGCTGAAAGAGGACTGCCCACTTTTGTTTACTTTGTCAGAGTTAGCCGAACTACTTTAAAAGGTCAGATTCCTTTGGTTGTTGATCTTTCCAACACACGCTTTCCTAACAATCTTTATATGCTAAAAACAGGGCACTTCTTGGGAGTTGCAGCATCATGGATTGTCCAAATTGGCATTGAAGTTTACCGGTCTATTTCTCGCATTGTGAAATCTGGCGAAGAAAGCGATAAGGTTAAGTCTCAAGAAGCAAAACTTCTCGGGAAAAAGTTTTCTGGTGTTACCATCAGGTGTGGTGCATCTCTAGTTTTTGCTTCCATTGGAGCAGGGATTGGTGCCACCATTATTCGCCCCTCAGTTGGTCAGTGGATAGGTAAGATCACCTGCCCTTACTTTTAGCTACATTATTAACAAATTAAACCTCTATAAATAACATCCAAATCCATGCAGAATTTAAGCTATGTCTAACTTTTACTGACTTCCTTTCTGCAGGCTGTGCTGTTGGTGATTTGGCCGGACCAATTATTGTAACATTTTGCCTTGACAAAGCTCTTCATGTGGACCTTTAAGAAGGATAATTTGACGGAGACATTTCTTCCCCTGATTCTGATTTTACTGGTATACATATCTTTGAGGACATATTAAATGATATTACCTCTTATCTATTTGGCAGTTGGTTTGATCAGGTTTTGAAGCAGAAGCCGCTTCTAAAGCCATTCATCCAAAGCTTCCCATTCTTGAGGTTATTATCATTTTCTTTATTGACTGATGAACTTCAAAATAATCTACCTTTTTCTCCCATTGATTCAAGTTGTCATAATTTATGAACCTATATTTATCCCATACTCAATTTATGTCAGTTTTTTTGGCCTAACGGTGGTACTTCAAATTCCTCGTTTCGCTTGTTATATAAATGACAACTAAAGGATCCAGTTGTGCCAATATGAATCTTTTGATTTTCTCCCGTTGGCATGAAGTCTACCATGGAAAAAGCTAGTTGAATGTGGCATTAGTTCTTAATTTTTTTGACACATTTTGATGAAAGGGCACCATGTTTTACTCTCAAATTATTGATTAAATTCTGGATGTTAATGGTGAGAAACAGTAGCAGGAAGAAGAAATGCTCACCATCTTTATACTGCCATACAATTCTTAAAGAAAAGGGTACAAAATGGAAAACACTTTTAACAACTGTACAAATTCTATTCTACCTTTTGAACAAAATGGCATCTTAGAAATAACTTAAAGCTCTGATGAAAGCCCTGCATCCAAGCCATCTTATTCACTAAAGAACACTCCAAAGGCAATAAATTTTATCTATTTAGCTGGGTTCCATAAGAACTTTTAGGTGTCCCAAATCATCACAACAGCAATCACTCCAACTCCCAAGGACACAGCTAAGAATTTATAATAGGGTGTGTCAACCGAAATTGGCTTAAGAGGTGTATAACCTTTGGATAGCAGATGATTAATAGAGACATAAACGAAGACCCCACATGCCAAACCCATTGATATGGCAAAGATCCAATCTGCAACACGACCCTGAGTGGTGGCATCAATCACAATTCCAATGGCGACACCAACAGGACTAGAAATGGCAAATGCAAAAGCATAGACTACACATGACAACAAAGGGCGATTTGGAAGCATTCTTAGCAGAGCTATTCCCATGGCAATGGCTGCAAAAATCTTGTGCAAAGAGATTGTCCATAAAGCTTTCCATGCATCAGCCGCATTTTCTGCCACTCCAATTGCTATGCCTTCAAAGACAGAGTGGAAACACAAAGCCACAATCAATAAAATGCTATCGCCTAGTGAACTTACGGTTCCAATTGAAAGCTTTGAAGTCCGCACACGTCCATTTTGCTCAACAGCATCTGTAAACAACAGAAATGCAACTTTCTCAGTTAATAAACAATGCTTTCTCATCGGCCAAACAGGGAAATCAATCAAGAACACAAAACTCTTACCTTGATGTTCAACATCACCATTAGAACTCTCCTTCTCCTTCCGGAACAGATAAGAAATGATACAATCAGCCAACATGGTCAACAAATAACCAGCACAAGCCAACATAAAAGCAAAAGGGTATTCTTTACTTGTCAAATCCTGAAAAGTTTCATTTGCATCACTCAAAAAATGCATCATAGCAGTACCCAAAAACACACCCCCGGCAAACTCAGTCCCCAACACCAAAAACCCTTCATTCCATTTAAAAAAATAAGGTGAAACCCCACCAAGAAACGTCGCTACAAAAATAATAATCAAGCACCAAACTTTCACCAAAATCAAAGGCCTTGACTGCAGATTCTGAGTCTCAGCCTCAGCTCCTTCATCGTCATCGCCATCGCCATGTCCACTGTGAGCAGCGGCTAGAACAAGGAGAGAGACAAAGATTGTAAATGTTAACAAAGAGCGAGACATTGCTATTGCAGCCAAAAACAAATTTTTTTTAATAGAAAACAGGGCTATAAACTCGGGAGTTTGGAGGGTTCTTTGTTTGTACTACAAAGAGAGAGAGAAGTAGTACTACGTACAAAGATAAAAAGGGTAACCATTTAAGCTGTTAAAAAAAGTCTTCAAAGCGCTTACCATGCCATGTCTAAATCAAAACAAAGTGAGCGAGAAGCAACGCCACACGTTTGTGTTTGTTTATTGAGAAGATTCAACCATTCACATTATGGAATCTTTATGGCAATGGAAAATGCAAATATTGGTGTGACAGAGATATTATTTGAATCCATCCAATTAAAAAAAAAAAACCTGACATTAATTTTAATAAATAAATAACTACTTGTTTTATTTTTACATAATTTTGAGTTAAAATAAAATTAGGTGGAATATACATTATATATATCTGATAATATATAAATTTTCGATAAATCGATACATAAATGACGTGATATATTCCATATAAGAAATGATAATGCAGGTAAGGTATCAAATCAATAATCTTCATGGAATTTCAGGTTTAGTTGGATGCCGATATTAGAGAGGAAAAATCAAGGACAGGAGGCTTCAAGCCTTCAACAAGAAGGGATAAGGAAAGTCCGAGGTGGGATCCAGTTGGAATTATTGGCTTTGATGGCCGAAGACTTCATAATAACTCACACTCCAAGTCGTTGGCTGTTTGGACAGTGATGTATATCCAACTTAGACTTAGATCAAACAAAACTAGAAAAATGTTCCAAGGTAAATTGATATATCACACTGGTAATGATATGACAACCATGTTATATTAAAGACTCTCAACATCCCAATATCCCATTAGAATTTAGAAGATTAACCCAATGTCATCAATTTTTTTTTTTTTTTAATCACCATGGACCATCTAATTTCTCACCTCAACTAATTTCTCAAAACTCTGAAACTATCAATCAGATAAAAACCCTAATAACCACCTCAAAGACTTAAACTCAAAAACTTATAAAACCTTCTTTTATTCTTTTACTATTAAATCACCTAATTGTATACCACAATTATCGTAAACACAAGATTAATGAATACATGCTGCATATTTATTGCCTGGACACAGGATGAATGAATACATGATGTATACCTTATTGTCAGGCCACCCAGTGGTAGTTTTGATTTTTGAACCCCAATATCATCAATTGTCAACCACTATTTACAATATCGTGACATAAGATTAATGAATACATGATGTATATTTATTGCCTTGGCATGATGTGCCCTAGCATATGATATATTTTTTTACTTTTTTGGATGAGAAAGAAAGCATTCCAAAGTCAGAATTCAAAAGAAAAAACAGTGTAATAAGACAGTAAATAAGAGTTAAAACAAATTTAAAAGAGAAAGAACATTGTGGTACTGGCAAAACTTGATAACATAGCTGATAATTGACTTGTTCATCCTATTTCCTGCCGGTTAACTGCGCCTCACAACCAAATTATTATATTAATACTGGAAAACTATGACCACATAATAACCAATATTCTGTATTTTCTTGACAAACAATATGACCACAGGGAAAAAATTATGATGTCAACAGCCCAATTCTCATCAGGCTTTTAAATGAGAATGTGAGAAAATGAATTCCATCAATTCATAAGTCAGTTCGCAGAAAATTGCATTGTCTTGCAGGGAAAAAGGCTTGACGAATTCTTGAATGATGCCTCTCATATTCATCTGCTTGGATTGGTCATCAAACATGCACATGAATCTCTTTAAGTATATCTCCCGACTGTCATTTACATAACTCTGTCCTTACCGTCGCCAGAAGCGACCTTGCTGCCTTTGTTCTTGCATCCGCCTGTGTCATTTAATAGTTTGATCAAATTTAAGTGTCATGCAGATAATCTCACTGTTTGATGTAACGCATTCACCTAATCATCACTTGCCTTACAGTTTCCTGATCTACAATATGCATACCACTAAGTGAGATTCAACAACCCATAAGACAATGAATAAACATTACCTCTGATAATCTTTGGAGCGTTCAAGGAACTCTTTTGCAATATCTTTTCTTTCATAAGATGATAGTACAGTTCTGATATCAGCTGGACTATTACGAGCAACATCTGCATGCCACTAGTATCACATTAATACAGGTCTATACAATTAAAGCGGTAGAACAAAACAAAACTACTGTGAAATAGAGCAGAGCAACTTGAGGCTTTCTAGATGTACCCTGGAATAGGAACTTGCATATAAACAAAATCCAATATCACAAATGGAACAATTTAAGAATGAAAATATGCACATATTATGTGTACTAAAAATGATTCTCTCTCATAACTTACTCCAGCTTCATTAAAATGCCCCACAAAAAAATAAAAAATACATGTGTTGTAAATGCGTCTAAACGGAATAGAAAACTTACATTCAAGGAATGGAATAAGATCCAAAAGTGCTGTATCCTCTGTCTCAAGCTTATATGGCTTAATTGGAACACAGTTTTCTGGCTGAAGGCTAGACTCAAATGCACGACCACTCACATATAAAATCTTAGCCGGATCTCTATTAAGTTTAGAAAGATCCTGCCAACAAGAAAAATATTGTATTAGTGACACTTGTCCAAATTATACAAGTAGCAGCTATAAAATTGGCATAAAAAATCTATTACACCTAAAAGGGGCTAAACTTAAAATATGTCAAAAACTATGGAATAACACAAAGAAAACAAAAAGTAAAATATCACTGGGTAAAACGATGTAAAGAAAGGGATAAATGCTAGCATACCCTATAATGCTTGCCATCTTGATACTTAGTAGCACCTCTTGATAGCCTATACCGTATGTAATGATTTTCCCCATCCAACTTGTCACAAACAGGATCAACATACTGTAGAAGCAAAAGAAAACGGTTTATAACACCAATCATTTAAGAGTATAACAAAAATGATAGTCATAAAGGTAAAAGAATCATACTTACCATACTCAGCTCGTCAGAGTACACGACAATTTCATAGAACTTTGCCATATGTTCCAGGAAAGCATCAACTCCTGGTCGTTTGAATGTTCGCCAACCTCTGTCACGCTTTATATACCAAAGAGGTAGAAACATCACAAATGCAGAACAGGTTAGAAATCAAATCATTCATGCTCATTGAAACATGACTAAGGCTGAGTCATTTTAATACAAAACTAATAGGCTGAACCAAACCAGACAATTTCTCAGTTTACTGCTATCCAACTTTATAATATTCATGCAACTAATTAAGCTGGTTCAGCTCCTCAAATGACTGAACCAATCTATATATGGTATTTAGAAATCAATTTGAAAAACAGTAAATAACAATATATGGCGTCTTTACTATATGTAAGGTTATACACAAAACAAAGTTAACTAGGTTGGGTTTGTTCAGTTTCTATAGAACCTTGGTTCAAAATTTCCAGTTCCAAAATAATATGTAATCTATCCCAACTGACCTAAATAGGCATGTAAGAAAAATAATTGATTTTGCCACAATTACTTATGAGCATGTCAACCAATTTTAAGAGTCACTAAAGTTTCTGAAGCAAAATTAAGTAATAAATCAGAGGACCTCTTCACAATCAAATACTTACCTTCCAATCGGAGTAAAGCAATGTCTCCTTTAGATCTAGAACAAGTGTGAAAACATGCTGCTCTGCAGGATGTAAATCAGGAAGAAGCTTCTCATCGGTCGGTTCAGTAAAACCCTGTGCAAGATCAAGAACTTATGGTTCAAAACAAAGAACATTAATGAACGCAGTAAGCAATACAGGCAAATAAGATGTTATAAGAAAAAAATATAGCACTCACTTTAACTTGTTCTTCCACTAGGGTCCTCAGATCGAGGTAAAGTTCAATTGCTTTAGCAGGAACTGAAATAGCAAAATCGGTTATTAGCATCAATAATGCAGTACAACAAAGAATTTGCAAAAAATTGAACTCTCGCTGCTAGTAAGCAGTACAATGATTCCAGACACATTAATTAACAAGCCTAAAACAATGCCTCAGCCCCATGTAAATCAACAACAAACTAGTACATTCAGGAAGACAACCAAAGCTTAGAGAGAATAGTGCACATTCATTAATTACAAACTTAAGTATAGTCTAAGAAACAAACCAGTCATAGCAGCATTGTACAGCATAGCTCGATATTTCTGCACAAGATATTGATAGTAGAATGTCACTATTTAAGAACCAAATCCAAAGCAATGCAGTCAGAAAGCACAGCTCTGTGGCTCTTACCTCAACAGCAGGTGCATCATCCCCAACAGAGTAGTTCAATGATTCTCGCAATGGTTTTGTCTTCTCCACTATTTCCTCCGTACTGTATGCTGGAGATATATATCAAAACTAAAGTTTATAACATTTCTTTTGTAAATTGAGAAATCAAAAACCGCCAAGAGAACAATAGATTTAACATTCAAAAAGTACTCATCCAATATCCCACTAGAACAAAACCTAACCAAACAAATAGAAACAATAGTTCTTTCACAGACATTGCTGAAATAAATGTACTTTCTGGCTTGATCCAATATCATTAAAATTGCTCTCAGAAAAAACATACAAAATGAATAAAATAAAATAAAAACCCACAAATGAAGATGCAATCCACAAGTCCCTTTTAGAAACTTCATTTCATCTGAAACCAAACCAATTAACTATTTTGCCTTCCAAAAATCTTAACTAAGCTAAAAACCTCTATGCACTTCAACAAGCATTGGCCAAAAGTTACAGTTCTCTCTTCTTTTTATCAAAAACCAAAACTTAGCTTCCAAACATCAAATAAAACACTTCCAACAATCAACAAACTTTTACCATAACAAAAATAACTACTATTTCGATGTTCAATTAATTCATTGCTCTAATTCTACCAAAACCCAAAATCAAAATTAAAACTTTACTCCAAAATAAAAATAACTTTACCATAAGTAACATAACCAGCACCAGCAGTGGCACCAGTCAAAGCCGCCAAAGTCCCATACTTGAGAAACCGCCATGCCGACTTCCGCCCCGCATTCTGCGATGCCGGCTCCTCCGCCGCCGTCGCCTCCGCCGCCGCCGAGAGATCAGCCGCGATCGTTTGCGCGGCTATGATGGGCTCCTTTTTCGGGACATCAGAGCTGAAAAGTCTTCTGAAATCATTACAATGGTTGCCACGATTGAGCCTCGAAACAATTCGAGATCGTACAACATTCAAAGACATGCTTTTTCAAAACAAAGAACTAATTTTTCGCTTTTTTTTTTTTTTTTTTTTCGTTATTTTGAAAGGTTTTAAGGTTGTAGTAGGGTTTTACAATGGGTGTGTTTCTTTCTAACAAGAGAGAGAGAGCGACAGTCTAAATTTAAAGGATATGTTTGGGAGTCGGTTTTAGGAAATATCTAGTTGGAATCCGCTAGATGCTTTTCCAAACACTCTTCCAAAATAATAAATATTTGTAAATGGCCCATGCTACCGAAACAAACTTTGCCCAGATCAATTGAAGCCCATTAGATAATGTGGGCCTCATTTATTCAAAATAATGGGCTTGGGCTAGCCCATTACAAGATTTAAAAGCCCACAATGGATTGGTCATATCAGAATCAATCACCCAATTTCTGCATTATCCACCACTAACTCTATTTAGTAGGTTTTAACTAAAAAGATAATATTTTTATTATCATTTTTTTCCTTTTTTCTTTTTTTACAAATTTAAACCCTCTAATAATAATATTACATATCCCATTTTAAAATTTTTATTTCGAGTAGCGTATTTTTTTGTATGACAATAATGTATAAATGATGAGTTGATGCAGTAGTGATAACAACATAAATCAATCAAACCATCTCTAAGTGATCGGGTGAGACGATAGAGACTTTTGAGTATATTACACTTGAGGTCTTGAGCAAGGTTCTGAAAACCAGACCGGACCGTCCCGTCGAACCGGTTCAACCGATGACCGACGGCATTTCCTGTCCGCAATACGTAAAAAACCGCTAATTGCATTTAAACCGGATTGGACCATGGTTGGACCGCCGGAATAGTGCCGAATCGCGGTCCAATCGCAGTTGAATCCCGTCGGATTCCGGTACCGATCGAGGGAGAAATCACCGCCATTAGACTTGACAGCATCTCCACTACAAAACCCTGCCATTTTCAGTGGCCATCGTCGCTCGCCGTCCACCTAAACTTCACGCGACCGTCAAGTTCTTTTGTTGATTCCGGCGATTTCCGACGCCGATGGAACTCCTTGGCACCATCATCAGAGTCGCCGGCAACTACACATCAAAAGCCCCAAGATTCCAGCTTCGATTGGCCGTCGATCGTCGCTGCCGTCACCACTCACCAGAATCTTCGCATGACATGGGTGTTTTAGATAGATTTCAAACCTTAAGGGAGTATTATAGGGGTGTTTTTGATGAATTTAAACCTTTAGGGACTAAAAATAATTTTATAAATTACGGTCCAACCGACCGATCGAACCGGTCAAACCGGAAACCGGACCCTTGAACTGGTCACTTGCTGGTTCGGTTTTCAGAACATTGGTCTTGAGTTTGATTCTACTCTATTATTAATAGGAATGAGTAAATGACCACTGAAGGGTTTACCCAATCATAACCTTCAAGTACACGCAAACTTGTCCAAACATCTTAATAAAAAAAAAAAAACATAAATTAATCACGGAAGATGTCAAGCCGAAAACATTACACGTGTAACGTAATAAGATCGATAACATAGTCAACTTAATCTCTCTTGCAACATTATTTCCATGGACTCCACTAGCTCAAAACCCACCAAGATTTGTTCTTTTATCATCACTTTTAATGGCAAAATATCCATAAAAGAGCACGAGATCTGCATATACAATTATAGTTGAAAACCACAGGCCAACCGTTTGAAAATCCATGGGCTAAAATCTCAATGTGGCAGTTGAGCGTAAGTTACAGATTTCCAAAATCAAAAGCAAAACCTAGCCCTTAGCTGGCCTCAACAATGCCCACTTCTTCATGAAATTTCTAGACTTAAAAGATATTTCCTTCTATAAATAAGCCCCCATTGTTGCCCTAGCCTTGCTTTAAACCAAACCAAACAAATTAACACCATGGCTTTGAAATGGTGGCTCAACCTTCTGCTTACTCAACCAGAGGGAAATTTCAAAACTACCCAGAATAAAGTTTCGAAGGAGGAGCATGAAAATGGGGAGGGTTCCAAATGCCACTTCATTATCCAAGGTACACAAAGGAGGATTATGAGAAGATGGAGGAGTGGAAGGTGGACTTGCTTTTGAAGCAATATGGCCTAAGTTTCAAGGGTAGCCTTGAGGAGAAAAGGGCTTACGCTAAGGGCACATTTCTTTGGCCTGACCAACTTTGAGAGCTAGGCTTCTGCATAAAATTTCTTGAACGACTGTGTTGTGAAAAGTCTTAGTCTTTGTTGTGATGCAATGTATAGTGAGAATTTAGTTAGTTAAAAAGGGTTCAATTTTCTAACTCTTTTTTTGTCACTTCAAGAATCATCTTTATCTAATATCGTTATTCGAATGGAACAAGTATTCTGTAACTTCATTATTAGAACAAATATTCTGCTTTTATTGTTCTGCAAAATTGTTTCATCAGTATTGAACTCACTCTGTTCCATTGACAATCAAACTGATGAACTTCTAAGATCAATTCACAGACCATTCAACCAGAACCAGCACCACTTTAATCACTTGAACTCAAGAGTCCAGTTTCAAGATTTTTAACTTCCACTTGACAAAATTGGACTTCTTTTTTACCTTCTAATTAAAAAATCAGAAGGTTTTAAGGTGTGAACTTTAAACCCAGATATACTTTAAACGTATATTGAATAGAAACGCTTAATGTTGTATGCTTGTAACAGCCAACAACAGCAGCCTGAATAAAATCTTTATAGATAGGAAAAAGAATAAAAACTTTTACAAAAGTGCATCTTATTTTTAGGTAACGAATTAGCTCTCAGTTCAGGTTCTACCCACAGAACCAAAAGCATTGGTTTGAAGGAATAAAAAAAAAGGACAATAAAGCAAAGAGTCAAAATCATTATAATAAGGAGAATTTTCAAAGGGTGGACGCGTAGCCCCTCTTAACCTTCCTTAATTGACATCTTGCAAAGAAAACATTCACAACCACACTTATGTGATAAACATAAAATCGCTAAGTCGTATTTCTGTATTTGTATGTAATTTGTTTCGTACGGTTAAGTTGGTGAGTTATTACGGTGTATATATATCTGTGGTTTGATTCTCTTTTCAAAAACTAGTTTTTATAAGTAAATTCTATTCAAGTTCACTATAATAAATAGATAGATCTTTACTTTAAACGAGTTAAAATCCATATATGTTATAAAATCCTTCAAATGAAGGAATGAATGATCCAAATTTTAGATATATATGTATGGAATAAACATACCCAATATATTAACAAGGGTGACAATGACTCCACAAAGTATAGATACTTTGGTGAAGAAATTAAAGTAGTTCTCATATTGGCTTTATATAAGAGAGAATATTCATTTTGTCTAAGTATTATTTTTGGTCTCTTTTTTCTGCTTTTTGTAGCATGCTCTTGAATATTTGAATGAAGGAATTGGACTTACAATGAACAGAGAGCTATATCTGTACTGCTAAGAAAAGAATATATTGAGAGATTGTGACCATGAGAGAAGAGGAGAAGCACCTTCTACTTAAGAAAAGAATCTTGAGAGATTGTGACCATGTAATATGCAAACAACTTGGTTTTGCAAAAATTTTCAAATGGTGGAAATGCTTTATGGGATTGAAGAAAGTTTTGGAGAGAAGAACCAAAATTTGAAAGATTTTTGAGATTCCCTTTTGCAAAAGAAGCTAGCATATGGTTGTGATTGGAATAATGTAAATTAAAAGAGATGGGGAAAAAAAAAAATTAGAATCTAATTTCCCAATAGTAGAAGCTTATATTGAATGAAAGTTGTTGTCTCTGTTAAAAGACAAAGAAAATTTATTTTTGAGAAAGTGGGAAGATTTTGATGTGTGATTTATATGCTTTGGTCCTTCTAATAAACAAATGGGATTATCTGAATCAAATCAAATGGAATCCTCTACAAATATATGGGTTATCCAAAGGTCTCGTGTTCGAGTCTCATAAAATAGTCATCTATCATATTTGTGTCTTACCTGACCCATTGTAAGGTGTTCAATGAACCTCGGAGATTCTACCACATTTATGTCTTACCTTTGTGTCCCCATTGGATTTGTAGGGTGTTCAATAGACTCTAAAGATTAGTTGAAGTGCATACAAACAGGCTTAAACACCCCTGGTTAACAAAAAAAAAAAAACGTATATGTTATATCTATTTTTCTATTCACTATTTGATTACCGATAAAAGGCTTTTTGGAACTATTAATATTTATCGAATACAATAATTAATTAAATTAGTAGTTTTTCTTCGATGTAGATATTCGTACTATAACATAATTATCCGTATTTTAGGTTCAAAATTAAGTCTAAAAACTTATAAAAATTAGATTAAACTATTTGAAAACCCTTCAATATAAGGCCAACCATGTTCTTAAAGTCAATACTCAATAGTACTCAAGACTTAATACACTAAAAATCCAATATTCCAAAACAAAAATTAGGTAGAAAACTATTCCCATTCTTGATCAGAAGAAAGTCGAAAGTATAATTCCATTACAAAAAAGCTACACTATCTTGTATGCAAGGAATGGAAGATTATGACCCCTTCTTCATCCATTAAATCATTAGTTCACTAATCATTTTATAACAAAGTGGGGTGACTTAGCACATTCATCTCTCTTTTTTAATCCTTTTTTTTGTCTTGATGGGTTTGGTCCCAAACTCCCAAATGAATGCCAACATATACACTCTTGCTCAATCATGTACCCAAAACTACTACTAGTCAACCTCAAAGTATACCCACATGTAGATAACTCTTACCTAAAGGATGGCCACCTAGAAAGTTCAAAACAATCAAGTAATTCAATGAACAAAACATGTTAAATCTATATATCCCTTAAAAGGGCATACTTTGCTTTATTTAAAATTTTAAAATGAAACGGTACAAAGAAAATATTAGACAATTGTATAGTTCCTTCTCTTTTATAGACGTCGAGAATCTAAATTCATTCTCTCTTGTAGGTATCAGGATTCAGTTCTAGGTTTTAAATAGTGTATACGAGAAAATTGACTAAAATTACCTAAAAATTTTCATGTAAAAGTGTTTCAATCAAATTATATATCATATATAGATACAACTCATGTCAATTTAAAGGTTATTATCCAAATATCTGTCTGTAAATTGCATGCACACAAGGGTATTTTCGTAAACTTCTTTCCACAACCCATGTAGGTCTTATCAATTTTGAATATTCTATATAAGGAGCTCCATAGTTTCTTCTTAGACACACACACACCAACACCAAAAACTCTCTCATTACATTACATGCTTCATTTCTTCCCCAAATCCTGCTCCAAAAGTGAAGAGATTAAGAGAGATAGGTATCAACCATGGATTACCAGAGCCATGAACATCCAAAACCAGAAGACTTTGAGTCATCAATTTACAAAAACAAAGTTTCTAAAACAAGTCACCAAATTGCTCCTTTCAGTCTCTGTGTTTTCCCTCTTCTTTTCTCACTCAACTTGGTTTTCTTTGGCTATAAAACTGATTAGCCACAACTTAGACAAGAACTATATATTCCTCCTCTGCAATGGACTCCTGGTTTTCCTTGCAAAATTCTCAGGTTTATTATCTTCTTCTTCTTCTTCTAACTATTCTTCTTCTTCTTCATCATCATTCTTCTTCTTCATCATCATCATCATCATCCAAACACAGTAATAATCTCACCAATGAGTACTATAATAATTTCAAGCATTACGAAGACGAGTCACGATCCGAAAGGGTTGTAATGGAAGCAGAACATAAGTCAGTGATGGAGAAGGAGCGGGGTGACGAGTTAATCCAAAGTGTTGATCAAACAACCAGAAGCGAATGCTGATCATCAAGCGGTTAAAGGGGAAAGTGAGGAAGTGGAACAAGAAGTAGCAGAAGAAACTAAATACGTCATTGAAGAAGAAGATCATGAAGAAGAGAGTAATCAAAGAGGCAGAGGCAGAGACACAGGCAGCCTTCAATTTCCGGCTAGAAGCTGAAGAAGAGGAAGAAGAAGAAGAAAGAGAACAAAATGGGATGATAAGTACAGAAGAATTAAACAAAAAGTTCGAAGATTTCATCAGAAAAATGAAAGAAGAGTTAAGGATTGAAGCTAGGCAGCAATTAGTGATGGTTTGATTTATTATTGAAATATATTTTTACCTATAAAGTTTGTGAAATATAATGTGTGTATTTTTTTTAGTTTTCTTTTTTTTTTTTTTTTTTTGGGTTTGATTGTAATTATATGTGTAATCTACTTGTTTAATGCATAAATATATCAACAATATATTGTCTAATTAGTAAATAATTATCATTCAAATGTTGTTAATTAAGTGTTAATTACTTGGAGGGCAATGAGTTTTTTTTTTTTTTTTTTTTTGTAATTGAGGTGTCCGACCAGTTTACGTGCACCTCGGCTATTCCTTCAGGGAATTATCCCACATTGATTGGTTTATTATTTATATAATTATAAGCTAACTTTTCCCATGAATATAACCAATATTTTAAACTAAAAAATTTACGTTATTTTTTTATTCTATTTTGAGAGATGATTATCAAATTTTATGGCTAGACCCAGATGATGATTTGACTCTAAAGTCTGATTGATTACATACACAACCAATCAGAAGTTATTTAGAGATCCCATTAAGCAATTTATAAAAAGAATATTATCATATAATAATATATGATACTAATTTAACCTTATCTTACTACATAAAATATATGCAATTTAATGCTTTGATAAGCTTGAGCAAGAAAATTAATTTGAGTGTTGGTGTTAAATTAGACATGGAGGTCCACTTGAAAATGATGGGTTTAGATAGGCTTAAACACCAAATTTAAAGCCGTGTTCTTAGCCTGAGACAAAGATGTATTGATTAGCTTAACTTTGTTCGCCACCAAAAAATTTTAAAACCCTAATTAATTGATTTTCCCTTTGACTTGGGAAACTTGGTTTTAGTAAAAAACAATGCTTATCAATTAAGTCTCAAGCTTATCATCTGCAACAAAACCATCCCAATAAAGGATCGTAAATCCTGGGTTCTTTTTGTGTAGTGACGTCCGTTGATTTTGTGTTGGGACATGTTGCTTCAGGTTTTCCCCGTTTAGATATATTTCTTTATTCTTTATAAAATTATCAATTACCCAAAAAACAAAACCCATCCCAATTGAGGTAAATTTGGTGGGTTAAATTTGGCTTTGCTTATTGTCCAAATCACAAGCAAAATTGAAGTGTTTTCATATGATGATGGTGTTAGGTCAAGTTTAAGTTGGTAACTAGATCTTAGTGGAGCTTGTTACAATAAATATGTTCAACAAATATATTCAAAGATGCACTCATAATCTTGTAACTTACAACCAACATATAATTGTTTTGGGACTTCAAATACTAGAGTTAAAAAAGAAAAAACTTGGCCTAATGGTTACTCATTCATCATTTATCAATAAGTAATTATACAATTTGAAAAAATGGATAAAGAATTCCAACCCTTTTAAGATATGGGCACTCTAAGAGAAAATATGGTAGATATGTGCAATAACAACTTCTATAAGGAGTTGATAAGAGAGTTCACAGAATTTCGTCGTTCATCAGAAGTTCAAATCCAATTCTAAAAAAATCTAGACGGTTGTGAGAGAGGACAAATCATATATTTATTTACTGTTTTTATAGTAGATTTGCGCTGAATTAATTAAAAGAGACATAAATGTAAGTCTATGAATTAGATAGTCGTAGAAATATATACAAAAGTCACAACTTCTATCATCCACATATTGTGGGGAGCATACAAAAAATAGATGGTGACATACAAAGGATCATGCTTTCAAAGAAGATCCATTTACCCTGTAGATTGGAATTAAAATCCCGCTAAGTATTGAGAGAAAGTTGATGGTTCATCACTTTTTCATCCATTAACAAGCCACCTGTTAAGCCCTCAATAAGTTCATAAAATCTGGAATCTATCTTTCCCAATTATTTAATGCATATATCGTAGTCCTCTAATGTCAGCATAAATAATAGCTTACCTCTCCCTTGTAGTTAGATAATAAACACTTTAATCATTAGGGTTAATTATACTTAGACGTCTCTTGCATTCACGTTGTAAGAAAAATAATTACTGAGTTTATCAAATATATATATATATAGTACCTTGGAAAAAGAATTATTATAAAATAGAACACGTTTTTATTTTATTAAAGACATTTTTTAATAGAAACGTTCTGACAAGAACTTGATTTAATTAATCTTAGTCATATAAATATGTTTTATCAAAAATCTAAATCAAGGCAAAACATTATAAGTTAAAAGCTTGAAAACAATGTAACCGCAACAACAAAATTACTTAAAAAAATTCTGTTTTTCTGGTCGAAAGGGATTGAAAATGTCATTTACTAGGGTGGGTGGCACAAAGTGCCAAGATTCCACAGGCTCTTCTTTACACTTCCGTGGCTATAAACTCAAAACCTTTCATTTTCACCCCCTGTGAAGATTTACATAAACAAAACTAGGGGCCCCAAGAAATATATATTGTGGACCAAAGGGAAAAGGATTTCACAATTGAATGATACAAATTTGATTCACTCCATCAAGTTGACACATCAATCAGTTTGTGTAAAATCTAGAAGGCCCCCTCTGGCCCCCTCTCCTCCTCAGTTGGTGGGAATCCATATAGTAATAATTATAAACCTTACCTATCTTGAAGTAAAAGTAAAGACTTTGCCTAGACATATTAAAAGTCTCTGGTAGAATTATAGAACAATCATCTCAAAAATTCTTTATTCGATAAGTTCTGACAGAAAATGGTTATCAATTAGTTTACGTTAACAAAAGCTTAATTCATGTTCGCAGATATGAATTGTCTTTTTTCTTTTCTTTTTTTTACCAAAAGGCAAAAATGTTACATGTGTGAGAGCTGAGATTTGTAATTATAAAGAGATGATCAAAACTTTATCTGATAAGTTCAAACAGACAATGGTTATCTATTAGTTTAAGCTTCCAAGTCAATTAATTAATAAATGGTACGATAAAAGACAATACATAATTAAGCTTTTAAGTCAATTTTCACAATTAATAGATAGTACAATAAAAAACGATACATGACCTAACTAATTTTACACTAATAATTCTCTCACAATTCTAACGTGATAGTTTACAATTAGGTCAGTTCATAACAGCGTCTTATATAAGTCTTACTAATTAATTACAAATTGACTAATTACAAACTATCACGTAAAAGTTGTAAGAAAAGATTGTTGGTGTAGTATTACCCAATTAATCTAAGAAGCAAACTGTTAGAAAAAATTAGTCTGAGGAACTAAAAAAGGTTATAGCCATCGATTCATTCACGCTTTCAAGTCGATGTTTACAATAAACAAATACCAGATGTTAAAATGTAGACATCTCGAGTTGTGTAAGGTGTCCACGTAATGGATGAGTCATGGGGTGAGTGTCTAATCAGGCAGCCAGCTAGGCTGATGAATGAATGAGCAAGGACATGAAACTATAATAACTCTAGTTGAATGGAGCTAACAAATGAGAGGTGATACACCTATAGTGCCAACAAAGACTAATTAAATTAAGGATGTCCAGATCCTGAAATAGTTCAATCTTATAATCATTAATGAAGTGGGGTCTGTGATTTGATCACAAACAGACCCAGACAAACCCAGATACATCATCTTAAGTACCAATAATTTACTGAAAAATCTTTCAAAATTCAAGGTCCTAGCCAAACATAGCTTCTAGGGAGATCAAACCTGGATGATATGTTGATTTCTGGACATGAATAAACCCTTCTAATGCAAATGGCTGACACCGTCCATTGGAGGATTCTTGCCAAGGTCCTGCAACTTTCATCTGATAGTCTCTACACGATTAGTTAATGATGAATATGACTAATGCTTTAATGTTCACAAACCTTTTCTTGGAGCTAAACCACACAAACAACAAGGTTATATCAATCCACAAGACTAAGTTCCCCGCCTCAAAATGTGAAATGAAGAAATTTCTACAGATAAAAGTACTAAGAAATTTATTGCAACACAACGGTCCAATGTCATGATGTGAAATTTCCCTCCCTAGCACCTTCTATTCATCATTTCACACACAACTCGAGTAATTCTTGGATGCGGACATCCTAAATTTTTGATTGGCTAAAGTCCATGACTAGTCACTAACCTTTCATCAATAAGAGACGAATACATTAGAAGTAGCCATGTTCTGCACGATCATTGGCGAATGAAAAAAGAAAGAAAAAAAGTTGTACTACTTTGATGGGGAGATTCTGATGATCCATATTGTGTTCTACTTTAAACAAAAAGGAAGGCGATAATTTTGATTGAATAGATAAGTCCAATTTCAGAGATTCTCAGATGGAGCTGAAACTTCTTAAAATAAAGACATGGGTCCTATTTGCTTTTGAAAGAGGCATAACATCTTTTATTTCAACCCACCATATCAATCAGAGGGTGCTTTAATGAAAATTTTATGACATTCATAATGAACCACCTCTTTGCCTCCAAGCTCAAATAATTTAAAACGAAAGTGACGGATTCATGAAACTAGTAAATCAAAAGAGGCAAAAAATCAAGCTCCTTCACCTTATAGCATAACATTTTACATTAGGATACAAGACTCAGGCATTTCACTTGGGAAGGCAGGGGGCACCTCTCGCTGCATCCTGACTGGTAGCACCGGTCGTGGCGGTGGAGGTAACGGAAACAATGATGGTGGTGGTGGTTGCGGCGGTATGAATTGTGGTCCTAACTTTGGATACGGATAGGTCTCCCATGGTGGCCTGAACCTATTTTCTCCATCATAAAAATATTGATTTTTCTGGACATCACTATTAAATCTAAGAGATTTGATCTCTGCATGTGTCCCATTCTTTCCTAGAATCCTCAATATTAATTCTGGATTCACCTTACCTTGAACTTCAACTGTCCCTTTTTCTGCATCTACCACAAAAGAATAACACCCTATACAACCATTAAAAAAAAAAAAAAAAAAAATCAGTATGTGTTATGAAACATACGTATAGCTTATGTGACATTATTTCATTCTTTTGTTAAAATTTTGTCTTTTAACGGACTCTCGCATTAAAAATATTTATTCGAGATTTTAAAATTAGCATGTTCGTATCTGATAAATTTATTCAAATATAGCGCATGGAAAGTACCATGTAGATTTTGCAATACTTGCATCACTTTCTCCTTACAAATCTCACAGTGGATTTTCACTTTCAGAACACAAGCCTGCATAGAAGAAAAAGAGAGAAGGAATGAGATGAAACTGAAAGAAAAGATTGAATCCAGTAAAATTCAAACACAAAAAACAAAAACCTTTAGCTGACCATTGTAGCAGAGGACTCCATGGCATGAAACAATCAACTTCTAAAGGGCAGTTTTGCTTGTTAATGGTTAAAGAGATTAGCATAATAAATTATGAATTAAAATAGAGTTCCAATTAGTTAATGAAATTCTAATTTCCTAAAATATAAGATCCTGTTTCCTTAATTCGTAATCTAGAATTAAGCCCCCTCCCTTTCCTTTTTGTTATTTTTAGTAATATTGGTCAAAATCACATAAACCCCAAAGTGTACTATAGCTTTCATAGACCCCTAACGTTTACATTTAACTCTCTTAACTCGTAGTCTTATCAAATTCACCCCTTTGGCTTTAAAATTTAGTCAGCATCACTTATATTTCGGGAATTCACAATGACATGAATGTGTGTGCAAAATTGTAAAAGAAAAATACAATGGGCAATCGACCTTACAACAAATCTCATTGATATCAGGAATATCTACATTTGATCATAGCCTGAGATGTAAAAGGTGCATTATAACTTCTTTAGAAGTTATCCAATGCTGCAAAATAGAGTAAGACGGATATATATATATCCGTCCAACCACAACAAACCATGTAAATAAACATGGCTTATACCTACAATGTAATTGGATGCACCCATTTCACTAAAGACTTTCTCGTTCTACATTTCAAATATATCATCTAAAATATTAAATGCTTGGAGACAACCTTGAATCTTAGATGGTAGATACTCCTCTGACAAAAAGGAAAGTGAGTGCACGGACAATGCTTCAATCTCAAATTTCACTCCTCTTTGCAGCATCAATTCTAGCTCAAACCTTTCAGGGGAAAGCATCCGCTCAGTATTAATATATTGAAGTTGACAGCATAACATTATAAAATGTGACAAAAATTTACCTCCATTCTGGCACTTCTTTTTGCAGGTAGCATCTCTGTAACATGGCTTCAGTTTTCTTCTTATCTATCCAGAAATGCAGGAAGCCAGTAAACTAGTGAAAAATGCAATAAATAAAATAAATGAATTTCCGAAATTGGGAGTTATAAAATCTGTCTCACCGTGGGCTGTCAAGGGAAGGAGACACTGCTGAGGAAGACCATATTTCTCCACATCTGAAGGAAAAGCCCCCAGCCAACAGATCTCTGGGATGCGTAAGAATTTTGCATCATAGGCCATTTGCTTCAGAACAAATTGAAAG
Source organism: Pistacia atlantica (assembly GCA_026229545.1). Classification (NCBI taxonomy): domain Eukaryota; kingdom Viridiplantae; phylum Streptophyta; class Magnoliopsida; order Sapindales; family Anacardiaceae; genus Pistacia; species Pistacia atlantica. The sequence goes on along the minus strand of CM047899.1, from coordinate 2,970,703 downwards.
AAGTTGACAAGAAAAATTCAAGGTCACGTTAGTGAACAATGGAAAGGCAATGGCGCCGTAACTGGATGATGTGGAAGCTAACAAAAGATTACCATAGAACCAAACCGGTATGTGGTCAGGATGTCAAAGCCATATGGATCACAATCTACCAAACAATATGTAGGCAAATGCAAATTCTCCATAAGGAGACGGAAGAAACCTGATAGAATAAAATGTGACTAACTTAGACCTTAGAGACATAGAGGAAACAGAATCTAATGCACAAGCGTAGTAAAAATGGCTATTCAAAGGAGAGTTTTCTACCTTCTTGTGGAGATGTCTGGATACCCTCTTCCCTGTATAAGGCAAGAAGAAAATGTATTTATAAATGACTTTGAATAGAGGACAAACAAAATTTGTGCTTAATAGGTACTTACAGTGATGACAATGCATCGGTTTCTGGTACAGAACCGGTCATTGGCTAACCGCTGGAACACTGCATTCCGAGGAATCAATAACAGTGACTTAGCAATAAGAGCAATCTTAGAATAAAAATTACTTTTACTGGTTTGTGTGAAACCATGAACATTAAGAAGAACACCCTTTACCCGATTCTTTCTCAACAATCCAGTATGTAATGTGCCACACTAATGATATCTACATGGAAGCAAGGATTAAGGAACATTAGTAAGGGTCAATATCATATAGCTACCATGAAAAAAGAGATTTGGTATAATCAAAGAATTTAAAGCTCCCTACTGGTTTTTTTTAATTTCCTTTTAAGGCATTGATAATAAATGTAGATATTATAATGACAATAGTCTGGATACCTTTGACTTCCTCAACAAGCACAGGAATGTGGTGGGCCTGCAAATAAATAAGATAAACGATTATATTCTTGTCAATGATACATCCAAATTATAAATATGTTCCTGTCATTCTTACAGTGTTAAGATTGTTTATGCAGTCAAATTTCCTTCCAGCTTCCACGAATTTTAAGCCAGCCCATCACCAACCTGCAACAGAGTGAAATGTATCAATAAACATTTAGACGTCCAAGTTTTTCAAGTTTGTAGCTTTAGTAATGAGAATGTATGAAACGAGCAATTGAGCAGCTATGAATCACAATAAAATAGGTTGATATAAAGTTATAAACTCCGATTTAACCAAATTCATAATCACAACTGCCTGAGGTTTAAGGTGCATTGTTCATTCATCAGGTTTTAACGAGCATTTAGGGGAACAGTAGTTTGTAAATATGACAACCGTATGTGAACATTTTAATTTAAACAGTAATCATAACTGACACAAAAAGGGTCCATAGCTCAGTGGTAGAGCATTTGACTGCAGATCAAGAGGTCACCGGTTCGAACCCGGTTGGGCCCTCTTTACAAAAATTTTTTTTCAAAATTCAGAAAAAAAATTCCCCAAATTACCGTTCAGATAATGTATCCGTATGCTAAAATTACTTGAACTCATCATATATATATATATATATATATATATAAAAGCATTAGGTTTGAATATCTTCACATCTTATAGGGATCTGTCTGATAAGAAGTACGCACCCTTTTCCAACAGACACCTGCCATAAGGAGTTCATATAAAGTAAATTACTCAACCACAGTAAATCCCTTCTAAAATAATGGTACAGCTTTTACAATGAACTGAAAAATGCAGGAGCAGGACAACTGCCATTGAACTATCCCAAGGTAGATTTATTTCAACTATTAGACCAGAACTCAATCTTCAAATCACCAAATTTAGGGAAATTGATGACATTTTGAAAGGAGAAATAATGCTGTGCAACCACATTTTATCTAAGGGACTTTCATGTATATATGGTTGGTGGTTGTTAGGAAAATAAACCAAATCAAAATTTAGTTAAAAAGAGTAGGCATTGTATTGCATGCGCTATGCTTCCCTTGATTCAATTAACTTGGAAAAACAAGGGGATATAAACTCTGAAACTGATAGAAATACCAACCACATTAAGGTTGTGGCGACTGCACTGCAGAAGGATGCATATGTCATTGATTGCTCGGTCCACAATTGATTGTTCTACATAGCCAAACAAAAAGAACTTAACAGTGGAAGAGTAGGAATATTGAAAAGAAACTTCTGACATCTTTGAAACTGACAAGTTCATAGTATCTCAAAAGTTTAAGCTTCACTTATTTTATAGCTCACACTACATAATTCAGAATATTAGACAATCCAAGCACAGATATACCAGAAAAGCAAGGGTTATGGAAATGAGAGGATAATCATTGTACCATTCAAAGTCCTAGCGTATAAACACTGTTATATATCATAATTGATCAAAAATACAGAGTGTTTGTCAAGTCACTGAATCATAATTCATACAATGCAAGTTATAGCAGAAGCGTGAATTTAAAGCGGGAAATTAATCTAGATTCACCTGAAAACACAGATGGATGCATGTAGTATATATCTCTCTTTGAGCCATGCCTATTTTCTTGTAGAAGTTGTTGAACGGCCAGTAGCACTCTCAACAACACATCTAAGAAACAATCATCAAGTAACCAATAAACTCGATTCCCTCAAGAATTTGTCAACAAAAGCTCGTTAATCACTTGATCAAACAAGTTCGAAACTCTATTATGTATGCTAATCACACTTAATAAACTCACCGATTCTATGCACGTGGCATTGTCTCTCCAGTGTCAGAATATCGCATCCCTTTGACAAATCAGAACTGCAAGCACTGCACAGAGCAACAGAAGCGTATGGAAACACAGACTCACGTAAATGCTTTTTTACATAAGTGCTTTTTGTGTCAAAATCTACTTTATCAACTCTACAAAAATACTTTTAACAGTATAAAGGCACTTTGACAAATCAGAACTGCAATCACTGCATAAATCAACAGCAGCGCTTGGAAACACACACAATGGCATAAAAGTATTTTTCAAAAAAGTGATTTTTAATCTAATTAGTCTACTTCAAAAAAAATAATAAAATAAAACACTTCTGACAATGTATTAGCATTTCCAAACAGCAGCTAAAATCAATTAACAACTACACCGCCTCAAAAGTTCACTATAAATTTTAACTATTGAGACACCTTCTAGTAACTTGCATATAATCATGATCAAATAATCATAAACTCAAATTTTTTTTTAAAGAACAAAATCTGCATAAGTGCTTTTAATCTCAAAATCTACTTTATCTACTGTGTAAAAACACTTTTAACAGTGTATAAACACTTCCAAACAGCACCTAAAATTAATAAACAACTATTCCGTCCTCAGATTTTCACTTCAAAATTTTAATTCTTGAAAAACCTCCTCAATAATATATGTACTATCATTATCTTATAGTAATAAACTAAAATTTAAAATGAATGAATAGATAATCGAACCAGGTTGCATCGAGACTTGTGCAGTAGTTTCTGAACCGTTTGATGAAAATCAACGGTGATCGTTCCTCGCTTAGGTCTTTCACGATTGATCTAGTGAACTCTGCAAGTGTTTTTCATGTATATATATATACAAATTCAAAAACAAAAACAAAAACAAAAATTCAATATATATATATATAGTGAAGTAAAAGTGTTTTTCATGTTTTAATTCTGATTTTGTTTTCTAAGACCTTTGATTTTTTGAAGCAGATCGCGGTGCTGCTGTGACTGTGAGCTCGAACGATTTCCCTCCATTTTTTCTAGAATTTGAATTCTTCGTGCGAGTGTTTTCAAACCCCGAGTAAATTGGGATGTATTTATAGTCTTTACCAAGGCGCGGAAATTTTGGGCTTGGACAGGAGGCCCGTTGTCGAGAATTCTAACGGGCTGATTAAGCCCAGTATCAAGGCCCATTGTGAAAATTAACCTCAATACTAAATTTAACCCTTAAATATTTTGTAAAAACATGTAATTTTAACTAAACTAGTTTTAATTCCAAAATTAACCTGTATCCAGTCAACATATCTATTTGTATTATCTCATCGATCGTTAGTTTTATATAGATAAAACTTTACTTGTTGCATGAATCTGTTTCGTAACGGTCTATGCAAACCTAAAATATGAATTCGTTTCGAAACGATCCATCGCACCACACAGTATTGGTTGGTTTCATTAGAATTCGAAACCTCCTATCGAATATCCCAATCCCCATTCCTATACCTTATTTCTTTTCCATAAATTTAAAAAAAAAAAACATTATCTAGGTCAACTTGTGTACACTTCGACTAATCTTTATAGGTGAGTAGTACATCATCCATCGCTATGATCACCCACTTAAATCCTTGAGAATCAAAGGGAGTCAAACCTGAGATTGTATGCCTTAACCACATATCCTAGGCTTGTCCTGCCACTTGAGCTAACACAAGGGTGATTTTATGTAAACTTAGTATGAACACAATCTCAAAATGGTCAATAGAACACACCCCAAGTTTCAAACATTAGAAAACGAAGTTGTGGTTGTGGCCACCGTACATTGAGAAATTTAATTTCCTTTCGTACCCATGTAATAATAAATGCACATAAACATGAATAATCAAATTAAATGTGGGAGGTGGAGAAATGGCAACCCATACGAAAGGTTGTATCAACATTATAGCTCAACCGTATGGGGTCATGAACAAACAACTCTTGCATCAAAATCACAAATCAATAATTGCCGACATCTAAATTCTACCAAAGTTCATTCCCTTTCAAGATTTGTAAAAATTCCAAGCTAAGAATCATCCTTTCACATTCACAATCAAACAAACAGAAAAAGCACAACCCACTAAATATATCCTCTCTGTCTACCATCGATAACTTATTTATTTTATAACGAAAACAACATTATGTATATATATTTTCATAATTTTTAAAATTCATGCATCAAATTTGTAAGAATAGAATCTATAACATATGTAAGAATTTGATTCAATCGTTACGAGAAAGTTTTAAGTGGGACTGATATATCACGTTATATATTTTAAGTATTAATTATTTCTATTTAACACCGATAAATCGTTAATGAAGTTTATAATTAAAAAATAAATAAAAATATTAATTTAAAAAAATGATAAATTATTCTTTTTAGATGAACTTTTACCTTTTGCTGTAGCCACAAGAGTCAAGTTTCTTGGATCCTATCTCTAACAAGTAACAGCTTCATGTTGTCAGTCCAAAAGCATCACAGAACAACACTCGGTTTTTAGCTCTATAGAAGTATATAGAAGCTTAACGTGGCTAACTGCACAACTAAAACCGGACAAGAAATCCAGAAAGGATCAAAAATTCTGAATTTTCCTGGAAAATTCAGGGAAGTTGCTCACTGAATTCCTTCTACTGAAAGCACTTTGGAAATTGGGTTTAAAAGTAGGTGCTTTACTCCAACTGGTAAGTGCCACAATACACAACACAGTCTCTTTTACACAAGTCTTTAGTTAGATCTGGGTAGAGTTGTTGTTAAACACTTCTTTTTATGGATATCCCATTTGTTTTTTGTTAATTATGAAGCCATCTAGCTTACTTGGTTTGGTTATAGTTCCATTATTGTTCTTTTGTTTGGTGCTTATAGAGGCAAATTTGATGTTGTTATCATGCATTTAGTTAAGTGAATAATAATAATATTCATCATCATCATCAGTTCATCATGATGACCACTGTTGAGATCGTTCATGTGTTGGAATTGTGTTTGGTTAAGGTTTTTTTCGTGTTAAGTCCCATTGTAGTTGTTTCAGTTGATGTTTCCATAGAAAAAGATTGAAAAAGAACTCCCAGCTAATCATTTATTCAATCAAAGCAGACAATTTGCTTCTTGTTTCTGCTGTTCAAGAGGGATATTTAATCATTTGGCCAGTCCTTGTTTCAAAGGGGTAATTCAGAGATATATTCACTTGTGAGTGTTCAAAATTTTTTCTTTTCCCACATTGTACCAGTTTTTTCATTACAGAGAATCGCCGCTTATATATAATTTGTGGTGTATTTTTACTAGATGAACAGAAATAGAGCTTTAGCCTGATATCTCGACAGTGAATTACATTGATAATTAGAGAGTTTAATGCTTGAAGTGTAGATAAATGAACTTATATGCATCCTGCTAAGTGTGATCATGATTTTAAAGGTTAAATTTAATCGCTCTGCGAATATTACTTATAGGAAGATGCATTGAAACATCTTTACTGATGTAGCTAGTTTTAACTTTTGGCGTGCCTGACCATTTGCAGGTCCTTTAATGGCCTCCAACGGTACAAATCCGTCATTGCTCTCAGGATTAGTCGATCCTACACCTCCGAAAAGTAATGAAAATACTTCCAAGATAAGACGATATCGTCGTTGTAAAAGTGCTCCTACAGCTGATTTTCTTCCTGCAGAAATTGGCTTAAACAACCTTCAACGCTCTGCATCCATTTTTGGGAAACCCCATCCACATTATTTGAGAATGGCTGCATACTTGGGTGTGTACCTTAGTGCAGGCACCATATGCTTCTACAGTGTGAAGAGCCAAATCACCGGAAAGAAAACCAATGGAATCGTGGATTCTATTTATTTCTGTATTGTGACAATGACCACCGTGGGATATGGGGACCTTGTGCCTAATAGTGTCCTTGCGAAACTACTCGCCTGTGCTTTTGTCTTTGCAGGGATGGGTCTAGGTGGTATAATGCTCAGCAAAGCAGCCGACTATTTGGTAGAGAAGCAGGAAATCTTGCTGATTAAGGCCCTTACATAGACGTCAAAAACTTGGTCCAATGGATATGCAAAAAGAGGTTGAAACCCACGGACTGAGGTACAAATGCATCTTGTTTATGATCATCATATCGGTGCTCATCATCGTTGGGACAGTCGTCCTCGCCTTAGTTGAAGGAATGGACTTCGTCGATGCATTCTACTGTGTTTGTTCTACCATCACAACTTTAGGTTATGGTGACAAGAGCTTCTCAACTACAGGGGGTCGCTCCTTTCGCAATCATTTGGATCCTGACTAGTACCATATCATTAGGTCGGTTTTTTCTCCACATCGCCGAGCTAAACACTTTAAAGAGACAAAAGAAACTGGTCAATTGGGTTCTTAATCGGAGAATGACAGCCATAGATTTGGAGGCAGCCGATCTTGATGGTGATGGTGATGTTAGGTAAGCTCATTTCACCTGTTTTCAATTCTGAATTCTACTCTCTCTTATCCCATTTACACATACTGGTTATTTCCACAGTGCCGCGGAGTTCATAATATATAAGCTTAGGGAGATGGGGAAGATTTGCCAAGAAGATATTTCACCAATACTGAAGGAGTTTGAGGATCTTGATGTTGATCAATCGGGAACATTGTCGACGTCAGATATAACTCTTGCTCAAAATCCTCAAACCAACACCTGAATTTGATCTTCTTGTAACATAAAACTATTGTCAATGTATCATGTTTGTACTACTTGTTGCTTCTGAATTCTCCTTGTAACTTTGTTTAAGAGCAAATGGTGTCCCTTTGTATGAGGAAATAAAGTCAGTTCCTTTCTAAACCTTGTCTTTGTACTTCCTTCTCTCACCCACAATGGATTGGTATATTACATCAAACTGTTGGACCATAATTGGGCCTCTCATCTCTTCAGATTTAGCCCACTAGGCTCCTTATGATTGATATTGTTTTCAAGCTAACACGACACGAGGGCTTCCCAGGAAGTCATCAATTCTAGCAATATCCTTATCGAATCACCTTTTACCTTTAGACTTTTGACAAAATTTGGTGAATTTAATGCTAATAAGATGTTAAATTAAGTTTAGATTTATGTAGAAATCAAGTTTTGTCCCTTAAATTTCATATCCTTACCATTTATCCTTTGACCCCTTAAAAACTGCCATTTTTCTCTTGAAGAACCAGAGGCTTCTAGTTAACGACAGAAAGAGAGTGAAAACATGCTCTTGGGTGGTCCCTTTGTATGAGGATATAAATTGATTTCCTTTCTAAACCTTGTCTTTGTGCTTCCTTCTCTCTCACCCACAATGGATTGGTATATATTACATTAGACTATTGGGCCATAATTGGGCCTCTCATCTCTTTGGACTTAGCCCACAAGACTTCCTTTCGATCCAATATTGTTTTCAGGCAAACACGACACTAGGGTTTTCCAAGAAGTCATCCATTCTAGTACTATCCTTGTAGAAGCGCCTTTACCTTTAGACTTTTGACAAAATTTTGGTCCATTTAATGCTAATAGGATGTTAAATCACAATAATGCTAAGTTCATAACTCAATTTCACAACTCCTAATATGGTAACTTGTAATTGGTCAGTCTATAAATAGGTAGTGGGACCCATAGTAAGCAGACGGGATATATTTATGAATTGACAAATTATGAACTACCACATCGGAAGGTTGTGAAAGAAGATTGTAGACCTAATATTACTTGTTAAATTAAGTTTAGATTTAGGTAGAAATAATTGAGTTCCTTAAATTTCATATTCTTACAAATTAACCCTCCTTATTCATTAAACTGTTCCTTTGACCCATTAGCAACTGCTATTTTTATCTTGAAGAACCAGAGGCTTCTAGTTAACGACAGAAAGAGAGTGGAAACATGCCATTGGGTGGTCCCCACATGCCATACCAAATGACAAGCAATCAATCATGCAACTTCCCGAAATTTTTATCACAGCCAGCCACCCATCAGAGTGGCCCACTTCACCAATCAGATCCGCTGTTGACCGTACGATCACAATCAATTAAAGTCAGCTGATTTATCATATCATTGCCAACTCCTGGGCCCACACAGCGTATCCAACGTTCCCAATTCAACGCCAGAGAGTATTAGAACAGATTGGGCAGCACCTGAACACACTGCTTTACTTTATTAATTATTACCCATCTCCATTGGTGACGCACACAGCCACAGTACAAAGGTGAAAATTCCTACGATTATTATAATTTTAAACACTTATTTTTTAATGTTTAATTCATTTTAAATTTAATTAAATTATTTTATTTTATTTTTTTAAGGAATCTATACATAGTAAAGAATTTTAGGGCTTACGTGGATCATTACAATAATAAATTAAATTTGGTCCATTCAAAGCATATATGGGTATTTTTGGTATTAATAAAATTATTTTTCTACTGAACCTATCCAACCCACCCTAGCCCGGGCGAACAAGAACCCACAACCACAATTAGATTTCCGTAAAAATAATACTTTTATTCGTGATTTACTTAAAATATAATAACCATAGATAGCTGTAAGATAATTTCTCCAAAGATTAATCAAGGGAATATTATTTTTCTAAAAATTTTGAAAACCCTTTCAAAATTTCTTTTCTAATATATAATCTCATTTTCTAGTGAAATAATCATATATATTCACCTGTCTTTTCAAATATTAAATATTAAAAATAAAAAATAGAACTAAAAGATTTATCGTGTTTATAAATTATTTTTGGATCATAAATGGAAAACGGTCATTTTAGGTTAAAAGTTACTTACAAATGAAGAATTCTTCATTAATTTCTTACCAAATAATAAATTGCTTATCATGTGACCCCACCGTTCATCATGGTCAATATCAATATCATGATAATCAACATCAATTAATTCAATATACGTCAAAGGCCCCACGCAAAGGTATATACAAATTTAATTTCAACATCATTATCAATTCCCATTTTGAAAACTAACCAATAAATAAAATAATTAATATATATATATATATAAAAAAAAAGTTTATTATTCTGCCCAAAATACTCTACACTTCAGTACATTAGAAAGACAACAAAAACAAAAGAGTTAGAAATTATTACACTAAAAAATTGAACTAGCTGGAGCTACCACTCTGTGTGTGGTGGAAGCTTTGAGGAACTGGTTCACCTTCATCTTCAGCTTCAGTTTGTGGAGGTGGATGTTGTACGGCATGATCTTGGCCGGCAACGTAACCGAGGATGTCTTCGGCGGCGGCTTTGTGGTGCTCGATATGGGAATCAGCGGCGGGCAGTGAGGTCTTGCCGAAGAAGACGACGGCGACAAGGAAGAGAGCAGTGGAGAGAAAGAGAGGCCAGAAGTAAGCCAAAATGGTTCAAGACCCTTGGAGCAAAAATCACTAAAGAAAACACCAAACCCAAGAGAAACTGAGTGTGAACAATATATGGAACTTGAACTTGAGAAGCTTTTTTTGGATCTCCATGGAGGGTTTTGCTTCAAACTGAAGAGAGGGAGATTATTAGAGAGAGAGATAGAGAGAGAGAGAGGGAGAAGAGGTGGGGATGATTTTGATTGATTGGTTGTAATTATTGTTGTTGTGAATTATCTCTATGTATGTGCACAGAGATTCCCTGAAGCAAAAATGTTTGAAGTCATTATCTCTATGTTTGTTTTTTGGGTTTGAAAAAGAGAGAGAGGATTTGTGAAGTGAATAATAATAGTTAGGGCACTTTTCACACTCGTTTGGTTGTGTTTGTTTCCTATTGGGTGGGTAAACTTTTGTTTCCTAAATTGCCCTTTTGTAGGGTTTAAAGGGTTAACCGAGTTAATGACTTAAACATAGATGGTAATTTTGGATTGTTCTTGAATTAGTGAGTTTGGGATGAATCTTATATCGATGAGAAATATTAGAATATATTGATGAGAAATATTAGAAACACTCTCTTTATCTTAGTCTCTTAATCACTATTTTAACTAGAGGTGTTCAAAAGAATCAATTGGAATCGGAACCGACGGGTACCTGGGGTTTGATTCTGGTTTCTACGCAGAACCAGTCATCAACGAATAGGTTTCGGTTCTAAATTTTTGAAACTATTACTATTTCGGTTCTAGTTCCTATCAGAACAAGAAGAATCGGAAACCGAGACTAATATAAAATAAAATTAAAGAGTAGGGGGTTTAATAAAAACTTTTGTAAAAAAATAATATGAATACATTTATATTTATATTTCATAACATTTAAAGTAAGTTGGTTTGACTTTTGAGAATTTATCTTTACAAAGTAATGGAGTTTGTAATTTTGAATTTATAATTTGTAATTTTATTTTTGTTAACAAGTTCTAGGTGGAGGGTATTTGTAAAATTTTAAGGGTTTTTTTGCTATTTTAAAAATTTTTGGGGGTCATTAAATTTTACAAGGTACCCAAAATCGGAACCGAAACCGTTATTACACGTTCTAATTGGTACTAGGAACCGAACCACTCTGCTCGGTTCTGCCGGTTCCGTTCCTAAATTTCAAGAAACCGTTGGTTCCAGTTCCCGATTCTAATTTCAAATTTCAAGGAAACCATTGGTTCCGGTTCCTTCAAAAAATACAAGGTATCTAGAACCGAACACTCCTAATTTTAACACGTGTATAAGAAGACGAAGAAAATAAAAAAGAAAGAGAGCATCTATAGTTAATATTTTACTCCTACATCATGATATTATACTCTTTTTGTAAGTCTTATACAAGAAAAGCGAATTCGTACTTATGTTCGTACTTATACAAGACTATATAGACTCGTATATACCTATACTCAATACATGTGTCATATGTGCTAATATAATATAAGATTTAGTGGGTGAAGGGCAATTTTGACATTGCACATGTGCAAAATACCCTTTTTGTCCAATCACTGAAACGGTGTGTCCGCTATGGGTAAATTTTCAAACAAAAATTCAAAGGGATTTTAGATTAAAGTTTTTGTAAGTTAGTGGGGGGAAGATAAGATCTAAGCATATATGGTGTAGTAATCAAGGCTTTGAAAGTTATTCCAATTGAGAATAATTCGCCTTCCAATAAATTTTTTAATTGAAGTCTCATTTAATTTAATTTAATATATGGTTAGGTGTGACCCTATATTGAAGACTTGGATTCATGAGCACATGTCAGCTGTTTTATTAAGGGTGAGTAAATTTTATTAAAATAACCCACTTATGGGTAGTTCAATAGTGAGTCGGTAACAACAAACCAAAGAGGCTAGTATGATCCTCAACCCATAATCCTAAGTTCGATTTTTCGTTGGACGCAAAGGTAGCATGATATTGACTCTTTTGAGATTCAATTAAATAACAAAAAATTATAGAAAGTTTTAGAAATAATATAGGCTCCATTTGGTTCACAATTTTATGTTTTTAAAAAAAAAAATTTGAAAAAAGTTTAAAAAAAAAAGTTGAATTGGGCGGGTATTACGATGTAGGATTTACAAATTGTAAAATACCCCTTATGTTTGTTTTTTTTACAAAACACCCCTTATAATAAAATATTAAAAATTAACAAAAACACCCTCAATCCACCCTCAAATACGGACAGCCGACCACCACCGCCGGAGGGTGGCCTTAGTCGCCGTAACAAAAACATTAAAAATATTTAGGGGGTTTAAAAAATTTATTGAATAAAGTTGAATAATATTGTGAGTTTTTGGGTATTTTACTGTTTAACTTTTTTGGGAATACTAAAAGTAGTATTCCCAAAATCCAACCAAACGAAGCCATAAGCTTCGTTTGTTTCAGATTTTAGAATAGTATTCTATTATAAATAAGATTTAATCAAATATGATAGAATTATGTAAATGTGTTTAATACATTTTTTAAAAATATTTTCTAAAATACACATTTGTTTTCCTATTCTAAAAATACTATTATAATTTATTCAATTTTTTAAACCCCTTAAGTTTGTTAATTTAACTAAACACCCCCTAAAAAAATTTAAAAACTGACAAAAACACCCCCTCCTCCACATTTGCTAGATTCTGGCCACCACTATCGGAAGGTGGCTGGAATCTAGTATAATAACGCACTACCAACCGGATCTGGCGGTAGTGCGTTGATATGGCCTTTTCCAACTATATCTAAGGCCAAAGATCTGGCTATTGACGGCCAAATCTACGACCGTAGCTAGTCGTCCATGATGGCCAAGATAAGGTCACCCTTCGGCGGTGGTGGCCGGCTATCAGTATTTAATGGATGGGTGGGGTGTTTTTATAATTTTCAATGTTTTATTACATGAGTGTTTAGTAAATTAACAAACTTAGGGGGTGTTTTTGTTAATTTTTAAATCCTACCTCCTTATTACCACTTAACTCTTACTTTTTTCAAAAATACTATCCACAATACTAAAACAAGCGATTTTTTAACCCATTCTATTTGTTAATTTCACTAAACACCCTTCACAATAAAAGTTTATAAATTAACATAATACCCCCACCCACCTAACTATTGCCAACAACAAGCCACCACCATCAGACGATGGTTAGAAGTCGCCAGAATGATACACGATCGCCTGCCAATAATAGTTGGATGGGTGCGGGTGTTTTTGTTAATTTATAAACTTTGATTGAAAAATGTAATTATTTTTTATTTGTTTTGAGTTGAATAAAATATGATTGAGTTTTGAATTAAATAGTTAATATTAAAATAAATATGTATTTTACTTGATTGGATATGATAGTAAGAATATGATAGAGTTTGAAAAGTTAAATAAAGGTGCCTAAATTTTTCCATGATTTAAGTGTTAAAATAGTGGAAAGGGTTATTGACTCTTAAAAGTAAGTTTTTAATGGTTCATTAATGATGGGGAGATTTTTATTATTTGAAAAACCTCAGGGGGGGGATTTGTGCTATTAAATAAAACTCGGGGTTTGACGAATTTCTTTTTTCGCTGTTTGATGGGAATCGTCATGTCGTCCAACCCAAAAACCGACATGTCGTTTTGACAGAATGAAGAACAAGTCATAGTCGGTAGTGGCCAATAACATTCATTAACTTTCACAACTTCGATGGTCTCAGCAGCGAGCCGCCACGATGGCGCCTGTGAATCCCACAGGAGCTATAGTAGCCGCTGCTGCAATCTCCATAGCTATAGCATCTTACTATTATCTCTCCAAATCCAATAAAAAGACCAAGTTGCCCCTATTTTTCAACAAAAACCGACAACAAGGAAGAAATTAAAACGAAATGGACTTCTTGATGCCATTGGAAACACCCCTTTGATTCGTATCAACAGCCTTTCTGAGGCCACTGGCTGTGAAGTAAGTTTTGATTTTTGTTCTCTTCTCTCTTCAAGCTACGTTTTTGTTATCTGGCTATGGCTCAAAATCATACTTTTTTATGTATGATTCATGAGCTTCGGTTTATAGGTACTTGTGTATGATACGTTTCATTGATGCTGTGATTTTATTATCATCTGCTCTTCAAGCTGTGCTTTTGTTATCTGGGTATGGTTCAAAATGGTTTTTTTATGTATAATTCATGAACTTGTGATGTATTTCTGTATAGGTGCTTGAATATGATTTGTTTTATTCAAGTTGTGATTTCATTCTCTTTCTCTCATCAAGCTGCATTTTGTTATCTTGTTATGGATCAAGATCATTGTTTTTTTTGTATTATTCATGAACTGTTGAATGTGTTATTACAAGTTTGTACAGGTATGTGTGTATGATTTGTTTTATTCAATCCTGTAACCAATTTCAAGTTTTATATAGTTTTGGATGATATACCTGCGTATACTATGCTGTCTTGTTCTCAAGCGTTAGTTTTTTCAATGTATGTTGTCTCATTTCCACTTATAATATATGAATTTTGGAAGCAAGACAAGGTATATACATATGCCTTACCCTTTCACCATAGATTAGCATCAATTCTTTCTCTGAAGCAACTTATTTGGAATTGTTTTTTTTCTTTTGTATCAATTATTTATAAATATGTAGGAATTTCCATTCTAGGTCTATATATATTGCAGAAATGATCCTTTTTCCTTTTTCTTTTTTGATTAAAATCAATAGTACCCAGAGCCAGTGGTACATGGATTTTTATTATATTTTCTTGATTAATTGGTTTGTTATTTGTTTTCTTTTCTAATTTATGTTAGGAGGAATATTGATTTTATTTTTTTTGTTGATTTCTTTTTCTTTTTCGGGTTGTTCAGATTCTTGGTAAATGTGAGTTTTTGAATCCAGGAGGGAGTGTGAAAGATAGAGTTGCTGTGAAGATAATTGAAGAGGTAAATTGTTTCCGTTCACTACCTATTATCGGGGAAGAAAAAAAGAATAGGTGAATTGGAGATTTTCCATTTATTTGAGACTTGAGAAAAGTGAAAACAACTTGATAGTTTCTATCCTTTCTGTGTTAAGCTTTCTAATTTTGGCCTCAGTACAGGCTTTGGAAGCTGGCAAGCTAAGTCGAGGTGGAGTAGTCACTGAGGGAAGTGCTGGAAGTACTGCTATTAGTCTTGCTACAGTCGCTCCAACCTATGGATGCAAATGCCATGTGGTTATCCCTGATGATGCTGCTATTGAGAAGGTATGTACTAATGTATTTTGCGTGAGGAAGTTATCTGTACGTATCTAGTTTCTTCACTACTGCTTTGCCCTTATTTTTCTTTTTACTGCAAGACATTGAGTTTTGTCTCTCTTCAATTCACTAGTCGCAAATACTTGAGGCCCTTGGAGCAATTGTTGAAAGAGTAAGACCAGTGTCAATCACGCATAGAGATCACTATGTCAATATCGCTAGGAGACGTGCATTGGAAGCAAATGAATTCGCATCAAAGCATAGAAAAGGTGACCAGGTGAATGGCAAAGAGCTAGAGCAAATTAATGGTCATGGATCTGATGAAGCCAAAAAAAGTTCCATCTTCTCAAGTGATTGTACCGGTGGTTTCTTTGCCGATCAGTTTGAAAATTTAGCAAACTTCCGAGCCCACTATGAGGGTACTGGGCCTGAGATCTGGGAACAAACTAGTGGTCATTTAGATGCATTTGTTGCAGCAGCTGGCACAGGTGGCACTGTAGCTGGTGTTTCCAGGTTTCTCCAGGTCAAATTCTTTCCTACGTTGCATTTGTTGTTCATTTATAATTGGGATGTTACTGAAATACTTTACCTGTTAACAGGAAAAGAGTCCAGGCATCAAGTGCTTCCTGGTTGATCCTCCCGGTTCTAGTTTGTTCAATAAGGTAACAAGGGGGGTGATGTACACTAGAGAGGAAGCTGAAGGAAAAAGACTAAAGAATCCTTTTGACACGATAACAGAAGGAATTGGTATCAATAGATTAACAGAAAATTTTTTGATGGCAAAACTTGATGGAGCTTTTCGAGGCACTGATAAGGAGGCTGTTGAAATGTCGAGGTCAGTCTATATTATGCTTTCATTGTTAAGAAGAGGAGAAATTTTGAGTTCTGAAAAAATACAATTGTTTATTTAATCAAATCAATAATGGTTTTGCTTCTTTCCAACATAATAAATTTCGTTTTTATGGAAAAGATGACATATACCTAGTTACTTATATCAAGTTTCAACAAGAAACGATTTTCAAGCTTTACATATCGTTAACTCTGTAAGCCTCTTTTATTTTCCAGATTTCTTTTGAAGAATGACGGTCTCTTCCTCGGGAGTTCTTCAGCCATGAACTGTGTAGGAGCTGTACGAGTGGCACAGTCACTTGGCCCTGGTCACACAATAGTCACCATTCTTTGTGATAGTGGGATGAGGCATCTGAGTAAGTTTTATGATGCTCAGTATCTTTCTCAGCTAGGTTTGACACCCACTGCGGCTGGACTAGAGTTCCTTGCTATCAAATGAGCTTCTATCAGAGTTAGAATAGCATATTAGCTTTATTCTTTAGCAAACTTTTTACCGCCTCCACGGAGTTGACCAGAAAACATGTTGATAATGCATTGATCTGATGGCATCATAGAGGATCAAGTAAAATCCATTCTTTGATAATAGGTATACATGATGATTTTTTTGAGTGGTGAGATTATTTTTGACGATCTACTTTGAATTTGTAAACTTCATATTATTTTGGTTTGATAGAGAATCAAGAGTGTTAAATTTTTTCTGTTTCTCTTGCTCAAGGAGAGTACCCAAACTGCATCTCACCGTATTATAGACTGGTTTTACTGATTTATGAACTCCAGACTTTATACATCTTTCATTGTCCATTCAATAAAGAAAAAATTGGCTTGTACCTTATGCAACATTGGTAACACAGAAGTACAACTTGATGCCTCGACATACAACCAGAAACCAAACAATACCTTGACTTAAAAATTTAATGTCTGTCATTGCAAAAGGTTTAACCAAACACTTATTGTTGAAATACATAACCTCAATAAAAGATATCTCTAAAGAGATTAACTTTATGATGGTGATTGCCACCAAGTCAAGTTTGTCAACAGATAGATATCTGATGCTAACAAAAACTCCACTCACTGGGGGTACCACTTATCAAACTGAGACTCATAGGCAATGAGGGTCTAGCCAATCCTTGGAAGTACCCTTTGACATGTTGACGCCTACTTTTCCGCCACCCACAAGCTCTCTCAAATTTTCCACCTTATTCTCCCGCCCTGTCCCAGCGGTCCTCCTATCCGCTTCCTTCAGTTTCTGCTTAAATCGCTGCTTACGGCTAGATGCGTTCAGCTCCTGCTGCTTCGATTGTGAAGGAGGGGCACCGTGTGGTCCCTAAGTAGATATTCTCTTCCTTTTTAGCCTGGACATGTAGAGTAAACAAAAAGTCAGATTTGATCAAGTACTATTACATTGTCTGATAAAAACTTCCAACATATAAACTATAGTGCCTTAAAATGATCCTTTTAAAGAAATAAAACCCTCGACTAACCTTTGGAGAAGGAGGTTTAGATGTTTCCTCTTCTACACCACCAGGTTTACTTTCACCTGGGTCTCCTATTCCCAAGCTTGGAATCACGAATCCATCAGTGTCTAACACATCAAGCATCACAGGTGAACATTAAAGTCAGTGCATGGAAAACAACATTAATGTTATGCAAAAGTACATGACTTGAAACATAAACCCAAAAGGTTTTGAGAATATCTAGCTGTTTTCCCATAAAAAATAGCATCCTAAATATCGTCTGCAACACAAGACACATCTGATCCACATAGAACTGAAATTTCAAGTAACATGGAGAACTACACATATTTCACGCAGCCTCCCTTCATCTGATCTAAACCGATTTAGAGAGCATAAAAGTCCACTTAAAATCCAAACTCAGATCATCAAAGGGGTAAAAATTAGCAGTAACAAATAGATTTACAAAATATAAAATTGAAAAAAGGGATAAAGAAAAATGATACAAATAAAAGGAAGTGCAACAAGTTGTTATATTACATCCTATAGCTTCAATTTGGCCAAAAAAAAAAATCTTCAATAAGAAAGGTAACTCAAGCATTGCTCAATCCATGCAGTATAAACAATCACATATTTACATACAATCCACCACTCATCTCACCAAACCATCGCAGCCACAATGTAATGTAAACGACAATATCACTTTGATTTCTTCCAAGGCTTAAAACTATAGCATTTGGAACACAAATATCCCATATAAAATCAACATAAAAAATGAAAAATTCACACATCTTTAATCAGAATCAACATACCCAATCACCCAACCAATCAAACTCAAACCAAAATTGATCAAATAATAAATTTCACATGACATAATGCACATATTTACAATACCCACAATCAAATATCAATTTATATGAAAAAAAAGCCAAAAATAAATTAAAAACCCATATCAAACATAACCCAATTGAGCACAATGAATATAAATATCATACAAAGATCCCAAATTTTTACAGAACCAAACAGAAAATAGAAAATGGCAGAACTGTAATTGCATACCCCATTCATCATCTTCTTCAACTGGAGGAGTGGTGCGCACTGGAGAGGGTTCCATGAGACGCTGATGATCATGGATTTCAACCGCCAGAGGGCGCTAAAGCCCAGAGAGAAAGCGATCAGATCAAACCAATCACCAACCCCAAACCCCAAAGCCAGCGATTTGTGACCGTCTGATTTATAAGAGCTCAAATAGTGAATCCAAATGAAATTACAAATAAGGGAATAAATTCCTTCTGTCAAAGAAAAGAACCCTAACCCTAGAAAGGTATAAAGACGGCGTGTTGAATTTCTTTCTGTATAGGTCTCTTGTTTCCCAGGATTGCCCTCTTGCTTGGGATAGGTTTGGTTTTCGGATTGTTGATCGGTGTGGAGGGTAGTTTTGTCACTTTAAGGTCTTGGGGTTTGAGGTGATTAGTTGGTGGTAGAATTTATTATGGGCGGTGGTGATATCAAGTCGGAAGTATAAAGACCTAAAGAGAACGAGCATATGTCTAGTTATAAAAAGAGAAAGTATTCGATAAAATAAGTGTTTATAATGTACGAGAGTTAACGACACATTTCCACCAAAAAAAATATTGGGTAATACTAGATATATAAAGACTCTTTGTAAAAATGATATGACAACTGACATTAATTAAATGTTAAGGGTAATAAATCGAATTAGGTGGTGACGAGGTTGGAGTGATATAAGAGAACAATGGCCCCAATCAAAACCTATTAATCGAGTACAAAAAACCCAACAATTTGTAGAGGAAGCCGCCACAAATCGTGACTATCCCATGACGGAAAAAGTTGGACACAGGTGGCAAATGGCAAGCATGGAGGGTTTAGGAGAGGGGTGGGTTTTGAAGAGCTGAGGGTGGGGAGTTGAATGGGGGTGGTGGAAGGGGGCATTTTGGGTGACTAAATGGGATGAAAAAATTGTGAAAAGATGGGAAATCGTGCAAAAACTCAAGCGGCGATTTTTGGTAATTGGCAGGTGCAACGGGCTCAAGGTGAACGGATAAAGGGTGAGATAGGCTTGGGGAAGAGGATGGAGGAGGCGATGAGTTTCAGGGTGGCTTTTTGATACTAGAAACGACCGAAAATCCTGCTTGAAGAGTCACCGTGTGAATGGAGGTGGCGGTGGGAAATGGTGAGTGATGATAGCAAATGGAGGACTTGGGCTTTGTAGAGTTGATGGGGATTTTGTGGGTGGTTTCTCGAAAGGATTTTGGACGTTGGGATTTGCCCAAAAAGGGCAAAAAACTTGTGCCATCCCTTTTCTTTTCTCTTCTCCAGTGGCCAAATGTTTGTCGATCATTCTACCCTAGCTAATAATGAACTTTTGACCATTTTGCCCTTCTCTACAACGAAAATTACTAACAAAATCGTGTTTTGGGATACTAAAAGGGTATTTAAAAAGTAGACAAATACGAATATGTCAATGGGCCATTTTTTAGTTGGGAACATGTCGTTAACTCTAATGTATAACTATGTGTGCAAGTCACAACACATTTAATGTGACACATTGTGATTAGATTGAGTGCGATGATGATTTCAAGTCGAAAGTATAAATGATTCGAGCTTACCATGCCATCTTCATGCTTATACATAAAGACAAGGTGGTTAATAAAATAAGTGTACATAATATATATGTAAGTCATGACATATTTTATGTAATTGTGATTAACCAAAACAGAGTATTCCATTCCTTTAAAAAGGTTTTCATCATTAAAATATATGTTATATATACACCATAACAGTCTACCAAATTGATGATAATGTCGACATACATACTAAAATATTCAAATGCCCAAATGTTGAAAATATAAGCACACTAAACATCATTGCATCCATTGCACGAGAGAGATCATGAATTGGGGCAAGTCAATCGTTGCATTATAATATTTTGGTTTCTTGCACTTTATTTGCCCTCCACTAAGCCACCAACTCTATCTAATCAGAGACAATAAAGCAAAATGCTCCTCAACTTTTGGCAAACTTAAAAGACAAATTCATTAAGCTCTTCATTGCTATAGCCTCAACTTATTACCTATGTAAAATTACTACGTGACCTGATTATATTCAAGATTCTCATCCGAAGATAATTACAAGTTTTTTTTTTTGATAATCGGTGTCTAGATCAGCTTACGCACACCTAAACTGATCTCTAAAATCTATTAAACATCCTAAAATCTCAAAAAACCATAAAAGTTATAATGTTATTATGATAGATAACCACAAAGTTTGAATTCAGAAACTCAAGAAAGGGAGTAAATCTCCTTGATTGTCAGACCAACCCGTTGAGGTTTGTTTCAATATACTATGTATAACTCTTTACCATGTTTGAGAAACATTGAACTTGATAATAAATATGCACACTATTAAGAATCAATAGTCATTCTTTCGTATAGATGTTAGTCTAAAAGACAAAAAACATTTTCTGATAGGTGAACAGGTGGGTGCATTAATTAGACGGTGGCAATAGTTTCTCTTTGTCATGAAGCAAGTGACTCAAAATGCTATGAACTTGGTTGATTTGATTCACATTACTTGTGTGTTTCCAGAGTCTTTTTGCTTGCGAAAACCAGACAAGTAATGGGTTCCTGACATTACCATCCAAAAGGGTCTCTTAAATGCAATGGGCATACATTAATGCCTGAGCTCCTTCAGAGCCAAACAAAGGGCCTATATTATGCCAATTTTATCATCATGTTTTGGTTAAGTTTTTATTGCAGACAAAGGCAAATGGGTGGGTCATTATTACTGAGAGACTTTTGTTTTTTTGGCAGATAATATTGGTCTTGTTTTGACTAGTATTCTAAATTTTCTGTGCACCATAAAAGGCCATTTTCAAGTGAGTGAGATTTTAGTCTAATGTGTTTGGTTTATTTTATGTCTATAGCACATGGATTGGCAATTCCAAAGCCTTGAGTTTGCTTGTTTCAAGAGAATCATTTTCTCATAAGACCAAAATTTTACTGGGTTTCTTAGAGATACAGTCTTACAGAAGTGAAAGGGCTTTGAAATGCTCAACTCCTTCTGGTTTTCATCTTCTGTAGATTGTTTTTGTTTTGTTCTTCTTTTTCTTCTTCATTAGTCATCATCACAGATCTTTTTAAGCTATTTCAGGATCTCTAAACATGGGAAAACCAGCTAAAGTTCAGAGATTTTCTTCACTGTTTTTGTCAAAACCTTCATTTCTTTGTGTTGTGGTTGTGTTTCTTCTTCCGTCTCTGGTGTTCACTTATTTGCAAGGCTCTAGCTTTTCCCATTTTGTAGTTACAATCCCAGTCCTGATCCTCTCAACTTCTTTCCTTGTCACATTCACCAAGAAGAAAAAGGAGATAACCCTTTCGGATAATCAAGTTCAAGATGAAAATCCCAGATGGGATTTGGCCAGAGACCTTGTTGAGAATGAGGCTGAGGAGAAACAGCAACAAGAGATACAAAATGTTGCAGCAGAAAAAGCTGCCAAAGAAAGTGATCTTCTTGGCCTTATTCATGAGCCTGCAGATTTTGTATCAGAAAGTGAAAGTACTGATGAAGATAACGACTCAACATCGAGTGAAAATCTTGATCTTAATTGGGTTCATAATGGAGATCAAAATGAAGTGATGCTGATGGATTCAAGTGATTCAGTCTCAGAAGATGATGAAAACGAAGATGGCCTCATTGAAATTGCCATTCCAAACTCAAAATCTTCTGATTTCTTGCCTGAATCCATCTTCAATCAACAAGGCCTAATGGAACTCTTGGCAGACATCAATGAGGTCAATGAAGAAGAAAACTTGATAGAAATTGACATTTCTGAGGGATCTATCAAGTGTTCAAGGTTTGAAATTGAAGCATAAAATTTGATCTCCTCAGCTAGCTAGGTTTAGCTTTAGCTTCTGTTTTTTTCCTAAAAGCTTGATGCCTTTTCTTTTTGTGCAACTTTTAATACTCTTTTTCTTTTCAACAAACACTATAAAAAGTATCAAAGTTTGACTTCATGTTGTGTTGTGGCATGGTAATATTTTTTTTGCTCAAGAATCATGATGCCTTTGCCAAAGGATAAAAATCCCACTTAGATTTGTTTGTATTATAGCATTTTGTGTGTTTTGCTTTGGATTCTTTTGTTTCTTGTTTCTTAAGTTACCCTAGTTGTGGTCAGAAAGAAACAACTGCAGGCTTCTGGGCTACTGTTGCCCTTGTGACTAGTTTCATTATTGAATGTGAATAGCACCACAAAATAGTCCCTTTTATTACATAAGATTGGTGGTGTTCGGTTCTGGGTACCTTGTATTTTTTGAAGGAATCGGAACCGATGGTTCCTTAAAATTTGGAACCAGAATCGGAACCGTTCATTACTGAATGTGAATAGCACCACAAAATAGTCCCTTTTATTACATAAGATTAGGGGTATTCAGTTCCGGGTATCCTGTATTTTTTGAAGGAATCGGAACCGATGGTTCCTTGAAATTTGGAACCAGAACCGGAACCGACAGTTCCGATTCCTAGATACCCAAAACAAGAACTTGTAACAACGGTTTCGGTTCCCGTTCTGGGTACCCTATAAAACTACATGACCCCCCAAAAGTTTTTAAAATAGCAAAAAAACCCTTAAAAACTTATAAATACCCCCTCACCTAGCACTTGTTAACAAAAATAAAATTACAAATTATAAATTCAAAATTACAAACTCCATTACTTTGTAAATGTAGATTCTCAAAAGTCAAACAAACTTACTTTAAATGTTATAAAATATAAATATAAATATATTCACATTACTTTTTCTAAAAAAATTTTATTAACCCCCCAAATCTTTAATTTTATTTTATATTAGTCTCGGTTCCTGGTTCCTGATTACGGTTTTGGTTCCTATAGGAATCGGAATCGGAACCCCACAGTAACGGTTCCAAAAATTTGGAACCGAAACCTACCTGTTGACGGTCGGTTCTAGGTAGGAACCGGAACCAAATCCCGGGTATCTGTCGTTTACGGTTCTAACTGGTTATTTTGAACACCCCTACTGATAAGATGGTTCTCCCTAATATAGCATAACATAAATTTGACATAGTTTAAGTGAATTAGAGTTGAGTTTAATCGCTTTACTTAGACAAATATAACAACGGGTTCGACACAATTTAAGTGGATTAGGGTTGAGCTTAATTGTTTTTCCTATACATAATCTCAACCTGTATAGCATAATTATTGAATGTGAACAGCACCATAAAATAGCCCCTTCTTATGCATAAGATAACTCGCACTAATATAGCATAACACAAATTCCACATAGTTTAAGTGAATTAGAGTTGAACTTAATCACTTTACTTACACAAATATAACACAAGTTCGACATAATTTAAGTGGATTAGGGTTGAGCTTAATTGTTTTCCTACACATAAACTCAACCCACATAGCATAATAATTGAATGTTAATAGCACGTAAAATAGCCCCTTTCATTGCATAAGATGAATCTCCCTAATATAGCATAACACTAATTCGACCTAGTTTAAGTGGATTAGAGTTGAGCTTAATCACTTTACTATAGACAAATATGGTATGAGTTCGACACAATTTAAGTGGATTAGGGTTGAGTTTAATCATTTTTCCTATACATAATCTCAACCCATATAGCATAACATGAAATTGATACAATTTAAGTGAATTAGAGTTGCGTTTAATCGCTTTCCTATGGACCAACTCAACTTGTATAACATAACACGAATTCGACACAAAAAGTGAATTAGAGTTGAGTTTAATCATTTTCCTATAAACCAACTCAACTTATACATCATAACAAGAATTCAACATAATTTAAGTGAATTAGAGTTGAACTTAATTGTTTTCCTCTAGACAAATTCCACCCGTTTATAAACAATGTCCTATATTGTGACTTTTGACATGAATAATTAAATGAACCGTTTCAAATTAATTAAAATTGTATTACTTCCTAATTCGATATAACACAATCAGACAACCAACTCCTCTTTGTCATCTCTATACATTTTGGTAACGATTAGTTGTCTAATTCTTATCTATATCACCAATATGTAACATTATTCAAGATTTCAATCCAAGAATGGTTACCCATTTGGGAATATAATAACCACATTGATTAGCTAAAAATCATTGTTAAATTACTACTTTAATACTATGCACTACGCAAATTGTCCATATATTCCCCACCCATGGATAACCCTACGATAAAGACAAATCAAGAGGGTTATGCATGTCCCCGAAAATTGCGCATAAATACCTCAGTTAATCAAAAAAATAATATCTATTTATAGATTAGGAATTGAATTATATTGGCTAACAAATAATAATAAAAATATGAATTATTATAAATGTCCATATATAGATTAGGAAGTATTAATGACAATTTTTTTTCTGTCAATTTAAAACTATAACAAATTGATCACCAAATTATGAGAAATAAACTTTTAAATATTAAAACAAAAAAAAAAAACTTTAATTCCTAAAGCTATTGTCTCACCGATTAGCCAATGGGAAGCCAACCCCTCATCGTGCCGATTCTAAAACGACATCGCAAATTCGCAATCAAGTCCTAATTTAATATAAACATAAGATAATAAAAAATATATTTTTTTCTAATTAAATTATAAATTCACTACAGATAACATTCTTCCCGCGGGCCCCGCCATTCCCATAGATGCCTGAATAAAACTGAAGCGAATATCGATCCACAGCCGTCGATTTACCGGGATGCCCTATAAATCGAATGTCAGCCGTCCATCAGTTTTCCACCTCGAACTTCTCCCTCCATCCGACGTGGCAATTAACTGCATTTCAAATCCGGATTTCACGTCCGAATTATATAAATAATTTCACGAAACGACCCAATCTGATTTTAAAATAATTATTAAACAGAAAAATGTCAAACACTGGAAGGGAAGTAGAGAGCTCAGAGTCCTGTTCGCTTTCGAGATTTGGATTTTAATTTTTAAATCTCTGTAAGTATTTTTAGTTTTGGCGTTTATAATTATTTTTCAGGTTTGATTAGTTTATAATTGGCTTAATTTTTTCGATTTTTTTTTTAGAGTATTTTTTGTTTGTTTTAAATTTAAGTTTTGTGGTGTTTGTGTTAATTTTTAGGTTAAGATTAGGGTTTCGGTGTGTGCGTGTATTGTGGGGTTTTTTTGTTATTTTGGCGAAATTGGTGTTGAGGGAGTGCTTGGTTGCTGAGAAAATGTGGGAATTGAAGAGAAAATTTTGACGTTTGAATTTTGGGAAGCAAGGTTTTTTATGGTCTGGGGTGTGAAAAGGTTGATTTTTTTTTTTTTCCGTCGGAATTCAGCTTGATGCGCTTGTTTTTAGCTTTGGTTTAGTTGAGTTCGGACAAACAAACCCTAAAATTTGGGTCTCAATGTTTTCTCGAAGTTTGTGCAACTTTCTTAGTAAACCAACAGATGGTTTTTTGCATGGGGTTTCAATTTATTGGTTTTGCCTGTTCGAGAGCTTGTTTTAGCTTGTCTAGATCTTGTTTAGACGTTTTAAGTTGTTTTTATCTGCATTTTATGCAGTGTATTAGTCATTTTTTTAAAATTAATTTTCAGTTAGTCTGTTGTCTTGATATGAATTTGACTGAGAGATGATTACTTTTTTGTGCAGCTCTTTGTGGCATTGGGTTGAGGAAGCAATTTATCAAGTTTGGTTGGGTAGGTGTAAAAGGAAGTTCATTTGTTTTAGCTTTTACTCTGATTTGATTGAATATGGGCGAGGAAGAAACAAAGAGTGAAGTTCCTGAGGTGGCGGAAAATGGGACGACTAACCTGGTGGACAAACCAGCACAAGCTGTGGTTGAGAAAAAAGAGATTAAGGAAAATAAAGGAGTAAAAGAAATGGAAGAAGATACAAAAGATGATGGAGTGGAAGAAACTGAAGAGGAAAAGAAAGCTGATGCGGGGAAAGAAATAGAGGAAGATAAGAAAGGTGCTGAGAAAGTTGAGACTGATAAAATGGAGGAAGACCCAGAAGCCAAGGAAGATATGGAAAAACAAGAGGACAAAGGAACCGAGGAACCAAAAACCGAACCTATCAAAGAAGAAAATGGTTCAAAAGAAAATGAGGAGAATGATGAAAATAATGGTAAGGAAGAGAAGGTAACTGAGAAGGCTGATGAGGCAAAGGAGGAAGACCAGAAGGAAGAAGAAAGTAAACAGTTGAAAGGATCAACAAAGCGTGGGAAAGAGAAGAGTGGGTCGAAAGTTAAAGGAAAGAAGCCAAAGGTAGTAAATGAGAAGGGGCCTGAGCAAAGGACTCCTGTTACTGATCGCCCTGTGCGTGAGCGGAAGTCTGTTGAAAGGCTTGTGGCTTCCATTGAGAAAGATGCTGTAAAGGAATTCCAAATTGAAAAGGTTTTGTTTTTGATTTTTTTTTTTTTAAATTGGTTAACGTAATTTTTATGCTCTATTAATATTTGATTGTAATGTGACTTTGATATGGCAGGGACGTGGTACCCCATTGAAAGATATTCCTAATGGTATGGCTTCTGTCTCTTCTTTTGGATTTGTACTGGCTATGTCTGTGTAAATTTCAAGTTAATGTTTCTGAAAAAGTTCTAAATCTAATATCGGTTTAAGTGCATGACCAAACTACCATATAATGCTGTAGAACTTTAAATAGGTTTTTCTTCTTTTAAAGTGAATGTTTGAAAATTCGATTTACTTTCATACTCAAAAAGCTTCAGCAGTGGAGTTTGAACACAATGT
Organism: Pistacia atlantica; assembly: GCA_026229545.1. Taxonomy (NCBI): domain Eukaryota; kingdom Viridiplantae; phylum Streptophyta; class Magnoliopsida; order Sapindales; family Anacardiaceae; genus Pistacia; species Pistacia atlantica. The sequence continues at coordinate 2,943,471 of CM047899.1, read as the reverse complement.
GGAAATAATAATAGTTCAAATGACTTTTTTATTGTCCAAGGTAACATGGTGACAATTGTTTGTGCCCTTCCTCCAAGGTGTTAAGTTCATGTAGTGGATGACTATAGCTCTGCTATGGATATCTATACTGTACATATTTCGCCAGTTTCCTCTCTTATGGGAGAGATACTTTTATAATTTGTCTGAACCTTTGTAAGGGTTCTGAGAATGATATTTAAGCTCTTTTTTCAATATTTGATATCATGTGATCAATCGCGGGACAGTTGTTTGTTTACAACTCTAATGAGGTGGTAGTTGTGTTGTTTTTCTTGTTATATTTTCCATTTTGTCCTTCATAAATCTTGTTTAGCAGGTTTATCAAAGTACTTGTAAATCGATGGGAACTTCTCTCTTTGTATCTTTTCGATGTAGATATGTATGTCAATGCAGAACAGTGGATGAACTATTTGACATCTGAATATGTTTTCTGCTTCAGTGGCGTTTAAGTTATCTCGAAGGAAGACTGATGACACCTTCAGACTGCTTCATACAATTCTCTTTGCAAGAAGGGGAAAGGTAATTTGAGAGTTGTTCTTTAACTTGCTCTGTTGTCAATTTCTTATTACAATCTTGCCAATTGTAGTTGGTGACAAGGATGTAGTAGACAGATGCAAGCATTTACACACTGCATAAAAACCAGGAACAAAAGATGGTTTTGGGGCTCTGTGTTTATTTGGTTATTGCAGATGATTTTATTGACTGTGATAGACCTGTTTTATGTGATTCCCATTCCTTGCATTTGCAGGCATTTCAGGTGAAAAGCAACATATCTCGTTTTTCTGGGTTTGTGTGGCATGAAAATGAGGTAAACTGCAACTTTTAAGAAAGATACTTGGTTGTTTCTATGTACATTTTCTCTTTTTTAAACTATAGCATATCTTAGGGCATTAAGTTTATAAAATTATTATGTAGTATTTAACTGGTTGGTTTGGCATGCGGCACAATAGTATGTAATTTTGGCTTTCATTTACTTTGATCGCTCTAATTATTTTGTTCTTGCAGGAAAAGCAAAAGAGCAAAGTGAAGGAAAAATTCGACAAGTGTAACAAAGAGAAATTGCTTGAATTCTGTGATGTGCTAGACATTCCAATTTCCAAGAACACTAGGAGGAAGGTTTGTGAGTTTTCTAGTGCTGCATGCTAGTTCTCGACAAAATGCGTAGTCCTGTTACTTAATTTCTATCCATATTTTATACCGTATGTGGCAACTATTTCATTGATTTAAATGAGGAAAACAAACTATTGTTTTTTTGTAAATTAGTGTAACTGCTTTCTCTGTGCAGCACTTGCACAGAAACATGTTAACAGAATATCCAGCTGTTGTGTGGTCTCGTCCGTGATCCTGTTTTGCTAAATTTCCTTTAGGAAGAGGATTTATCATTTTAGCTTGCCTGTTTGAAAAGTTAACATATCAGGTGATGCTGCCTTAATGAGCTTAAATTGTACATGCAGGAAGATATTGTCACGAGTCTGATAGACTTTTTGGTGGCTCCTCATGCCACAACCACTGAGCTGCTCGCTGAGAAAGAGGTCTGTTGCCTCAAAATACTGAAATTTAAGCTTACATATAGGGTGTGGTTTCTAGTCTGCCATGTTTTTTATTTGGATTTTTCTGTTGGTATTTTAGTCAAGAGCGAGCAAGAAGCGCAAGAGGGTAGGAAAACAAAATTCATCAACATCAGGGAGCACACCTTCAAAACGTTCAGCAAAGGTACTATTTTATTACAATTGAAAGCAGAAAGGTGATTTTGATTTTTGCGTCATAACTTCATGGGTAAAATTGCACGCTTGGAAGTTTTTTTGTCATACTATATTTAGCCAGATAGTGCATCTGTGGGTACTAGCTCTCTGTGGTTGTATTAGAGGTCTGGGAAGGGTTGGTGTAAGGGTTAAAGAAAGGCAGATCGTGCTTACTATCTTCATATTTGTCTGCTAATGGTAACTGAATTATCTTGTCTTCAGATAATCTGCTGCTTATAGCAGGAATTAATGAAATAAGCTGAGAAACAAATAAATTAGGAAGATCAGAAGGTTTATACTATGCAAGAATTTTATTGTTCTCTCTGTCTTTAGTCTTTTTTACAATGCTTCAAAACCCAACCTGGGGTGAAACCCGGCAAGGTTGCTGGGTCTCGGGTTAACTGGTTTGACCGGCGGTCAAACTGGTTTACAAAAACTTCTAAAATTCAGCAAATACACCCCTAAAAATCACAGTTAAGTCCCTTTGGTCAAACTAGTTGACAAAAACTTCTAAAATTCAGTAAATACACCCTTTAAAATTACGTGAAGTCCTTATAGGTTTGAAATTTAGCAAACACACCCCAAACACAAATCGGCCAGTGGCTGGTTGGCGGCAGCGACACCCCAGATGCAACCCCAATCGTCCCTTGAGCCCATTCCCCTTAAAATATGCCCAACATCTGGCTAGATCTCACCGATACCGGCGTTGACAACCCTCCCCATCACCCAGAAATTACTTCTCTCTTCCTCCCAACCAAAACCCATTGGACCCCACCCCCATTAGCCTCGCCAATCGCAGGCAAAAGCCGGTTGTTGCTGCCGCCAGTTTTGTTCGATTTCCGATTGATTTACTCATCGGAAATCAACTCTGGCACCACCATTGCATTCACTGACACTTTTCCTTTGAAAGCTCTAACAGCCCGGCTGTCAATTATTTGCCGATCATCCTCCCAAATCCTAGGGTTTTGGGTGAATAGGAAAAATATAAACCCGGCCCGTTGAAGCTTCCGGGTCCCGGTTAAACCGGCCGGGCCTGGCCGGGTTTTAAAACATTGCTTTTTTATTTATTGGGTTCTTTGTATAGAGTCAAAGAAAGACTGAAGATGCTTCAAAGAAGAAGATTACCTCAGACTCTGAGGAGGAGTCTTCTGAAGAAGAGGAGGAAAAGGAAGAAGAAACTGAAGAAGAGGAAAAAGAAGAAAATGGTGTTCCTGAGCCTTCTGATGATGAGATGCCTGAGCCTTCTGAAAGTGAGGACAAAAGTGAGTCTGAGAATGAATCTGAAGAATATGTGGGGAAACGCAAACGAAGCTCAAAGACCCCAACTAAAAGGAAGGAATCTGCTGGAAAAGCTAGGACCAAGAAAGTCTCAGTTACTGGTAAGTCCAGTCCACCACCAAAAAGAACACCAAAGAAAGCACCATCTAAAGGATCTAAGGCTGATGAAGACAGTGATACCAGCCCAAAGGTATTCTCAAGAAAGAAGAAAAATGAAAAGGTCACCAAGGAAAAGGCTTCAACTCCTACAAAAATTACTCCGAAGGAAAAATCTGGTATAACATATTTCTTCTCAACCTCATTTGTTTACTTATTATTACTTTATCCTTCTTCTAATATATGCTGAAAAGTTTCTCTTTGTTTTTAAAGGAAGAAAAGCTGCAAAAGGTAAGGAAAAAGCTAAGGAGGAGAAAGTGAGGCCAAGTGATGAGGATCTGAGGGATGCAATATGTGAAATTCTTAAGGAAGTGGACTTCAATACAGTAAGATTTGATATCACTGCAGTTTGCTTTTAGTATAATCTATAGATATCCTTAATTATTAAGTTAGTATTGAAAATTCTAGGGAAATAAACATGTAGCCAAAATTCCTGCTTTTTGAGTTGCAGTTATTTACGGTCTTGAATTGTCTTAGCTAAGTTGATTTTTTTTCTTTTCTTTTCAGGCTACCTTCACCGACATTCTGACACAACTTGGTATGCACTTGTCACTTCTATTGTTTGCATTGATTTTATGAGACTTTTGGATTTTCCTGTCATCAGATGTTAATGATCTAAAACCTGTAAATTTGTTGCTCACAACCTATGCAACAAGCTTTAATTGTTCAAGTAAAGTGACCCCATAAGAATTATATGATGGTTCAGTCCTTTAAGTCTCTCATAAATATACAACTGGCCCACTCTTTCAACAATCTGAAGACCCGTTAGAAAAGGTTTTGACTCTGTTAACAAGATTTGTTCATGCTATGATGCTTGCAAGAAAATCGTAAATGATAAAAACCTTGAAACATATAGAATCAGAATGTCGATAAACAAGTTTGTGGCTAATAGGAGATTTGATCATTTGTCAGCTGCACGATATGACATGGATCTCACTCCAAGGAAGTCATCTATAAAGCTGATGATCCAAGAAGAGCTCACCAAACTAGCCGGTGAGGGAGATGATGAAGACGGGGAAGGCGACGCCGAGAAAGATGAAACGCAGTCCGCCGGCCAAGAGGTTGAAGCCTGAAGATCGTCAAATGGGGACTTGACTGCATGAAAATATTGTGGCTATTTATGTCGTTTGGTCCCTCTTTTGAGTTTAGTTGTACACCATGTAATGTTTAGTCTGTTTACTTAAAAGCTGGCTGTAATTTATTATTAGCATTAATTTGCTGGGGATTAAGCTAGAGATTAGTGGAAACTAGAGGAGATGGTGGTAACTCAAAGCCTTTTGTGCTGCAGAATTGCCGCATGTTGTGTACACAATAACATAATCTGTAGGAAGTCTAACTGACCTTTTGTGGAGTAAAAAACTTAAGACTTTCACTCTGGTTTCATGATTTTCTTTCTAACCTGTACCATTGAGAAACTTCGCAGTTGGTTGTTTCATTATTGAGGCTCTGCTTTTATTGTTATTAAATTTTGATGCATGATGGTTCCTCAATAAGCTGATTTATGGGACCTATTGTTTGGATACAAACAATTGCTCATCTTGTCTTTGTCTACTCCTGCATATTGAACCGACAGCATAGTAGCATACAGTGTCTGTGACTAGCTAGATTAGGGTCTTGAATCTTGATCTGCGTTTGTTGAGCACTTGTTGAAGCTGCATTTGGTTAAAAAATTGGTCTGGATACATGGTTGGTATATGAATCTTCTGTGTAGATATTTATTTTACTTTATGTAATGGCAGGTTAAGAGGGCACTAGAGTTGGGAGAAAGGGAAATGTTACGTTATTGGACCACTAAGAGTAGCTTTATTAAAATCTTTTTCACTCACCATCCCATTGAGTAAACACGAGTCACTCAATAGTCAATACTCGCTCAGTGATTGAAGGAGCGTGCATTTTCATGGACCTAGACATTGTATATAGCCAATAGCAGTGTGAAAATCTTCCATTGTGACACAGTGACAGTTGACCTACTGCTGGGATGAGAGGAGGAAAAATTCCTGACGTTTCACCTTTCATCTCAAATATCAAATCCACGCTTCCTATATTCCAAAATGGCTGTGTTATACCGACATAACAGTTATTTTAGTTACGAATTATTTCGTCATCGCCATTAGAGATGATTATAATAGGATTTATCTTATCGTTAATCTTAAAAAATTTAGTTAAAAATATGCATAAACTTGTAACTTATTATGTAAAGTTTATAAAAAAAAACATTAAGCTTGTAATATGTTGTAAGTGGTGAACTTCCACCTTTTTGACACATGATTTATGCAAGTGCACGTGAAGTCTTCTTGAAGGCACATGATCTATGACTTTATTATTGAATAATTGATATTTATGGGAAGTCAGATGATGAGGAAAGAATATAAATTGAGCCTGTTTTCTTTATTTTATACCAGGGAACGATTTACACATACCCAAAGTTTGATATATAAACAAAGTGGTACCCAAAAGGTTTAGAAATGACAAATACCCACTTTCAGTTATATGTTCTGTTAGAAATTTTCATCTGTTAAAAGACAAAAATGGTGAAAAGACTGGAATACCCATTGATCTCTATTCCTAATGCGCGCTAGCAAGGGTCAATGCTACTGTTTATCACCAAACACCAAAAACTGTTGAATCTGTTCAAAAAATCGATCGATAACACAAGGAGGCTATGCAAACGGGCTTGGGGTGAGAATGGATACGGAAAAAAAGATTTAAAATTTAAAAATTTTGTGACTATAGATGAAATTACTATACTGTCTTTTAACAGATAGAAATCCCTAACAATATGACAGAAAGTATTTGTTTGCCATTTTCAAATCTTTTGGGTATCAATCTGTCTTTATGCCAAAACTTTGGGTAGTTGGAAGTCGTTCGGCCTTTTATACACAAAAATTGTGAGAAAGAGTTAATAAGATTCTCTCCTTTTATACCTTTATATTCTATCTTTTTCCAATCCCTCTTAATTTATTTTATTGCAATTACGCCACTAAAATTATAACCTAATAAACATTTATACAATAACAAATAATAGCGAAACATTTTAGCATTATTTTTCACTAAATTATTTATTTAAAACTTTTTTTTTTATATTTTATCTTGGGTCTTTTGGGTTTGCATATATGAAGCACTAATTCTCCACACTTCTTTAGGCTAATACAAAAATAGTAATGCTACATTTACAAAAATCTTCATATAAAGTGATGTGACAAAAAAATGAATAAAAAAATAAATATAATGAATTTGACTTTTTGTTTTACTCTTTTATTTATTTTTTATTATCCTATTTTGTATAAAAATCTCAATAATTTTTTTTTTTTGTAAGTATAGTATTATTGATTAAAAAAAAAAAAAAAAGAGTAAACTTACAACAAGGCCCACTCAAATTGGTTGAAAAGAAAAGTTAAAAACAGTGAGACTGAGTGATACCCACCCACCATACCAATTTGAAATGGTTTCATTTTCTCCCCAATTTAATGCAAAAATGCATTGTCCTTTTCATGCTTATGCATTTGGACTACTATGCCATGTGAATCACATTAAAAGGCTTTAATTTATTAGCAGGTTCCAACTTTTTTTAGATAGGGTTAATCTTATATCAATTGGCCCCACAAAGTTTCTTCAAACTTTATAGATATTTAGATTTCAACCAATAGATATTTTCTTTCCACCCTGACGTTTAGTGGAAGGACAATCGAACCCCTCAGGTTTTGGAAACTAACACTGCCGCCTCTCAGGTATAATGCCCAACAACAACAAGAGCTTTCGCAGCTAATGTTAGGATTGGCAAACTATCCACTATTGTAGAACCTCTTTTTTCGGTGGCTTCGCCTCTCAAAGAAAGTGCATGTTTTGAAAATAATTTCTAGAAGAAGATGGTATCTCTACGATATTTTGTTTTTTATTTTCTCGTAACACTATAAAAAAACCATGTCAAAGTTAAATAATCTACTAAAACTATGAAGATAGTATTGTCGCCTCCAATGTTAATAATCCACTAAACCTCGAGGATGATTATGTAAATGAGTGATTGGTCGGTGATGATCAAAGTTAAACAAATATCATCGAAAAGTTAACATTAAGGGTCCCAGTGTTTCTTCTACAAAACCTGAGGGATGGCAAGGTAAATACCCATGTGAACTAGAGGCTAAAGTGGGGCAAAAACAATTAAAACAAAAGGTTAAACAATTGAGAAAATAATCTACCAAAACTATGAAGGTAGCATTGTCACCTCCAAATGTTAATAATCCACTAAACCTCGAGGATGATTATGTAAATGAGTGATTGGTTGGTGATGATCAAAGTTAAACAAATATCATCGAAAAGGTAACATTAAGGGTCCCAATGTTTCTTCTACGAAACCTGAGGGATGGCAAGGTAAATACCCATGTGAACTAGAAGCTAAAGTGGGGCAAAAACAATTAAAACAAAAGGTTAAACAATTGAGAAAATAATCTACCAAAACTATGAAGGTAGCATTGTCGCCTCCAATGTTAATAATCCACTAAACCTCGAGGATGATTATGTAAATAAGTTATTGGTCGGTGATGATCAAAGTTAAACAAATATCATCGAAAAGGTAACATTAAAGGGTCCCAGTGTTTCTTCTACAAAACCTGAGGGATGGCAAGGTTAATACCCATGTGAACTAGAAGCTAAAGTGGGGCAAAAACAATTAAAACAAAAGGTTAAACAATTGAGAAAATAATCTACCAAAACTATGAAGGTAGCATTGTCGCCTCCAATGTTAATAATCCACTAAACCTTGAGGATGATTATGTAAATGAGTGATTGGTCGGTGATGATCAAAGTTAAACAAATATCATCGAAAAGGTAACATTACGGGTCCCAGTGTTTCTTCTACAAAACCTGAGGGATGACAATGTAAATACCTATGTGAACTAGAAGCCAAAAGTGGGGCAAAAACAATTAGAACAAAAGGTTAAACAATGGAGAAAATGTCAAGATCTTGAGAAGAATAAAGAAAAATTGCTCCACTACTTAAAGTGGAGCACTCATTTGACCTCGTACTCGTCATCTAATGCTCATCTAATCAAGAATTAAGTGGATTGCACATGGGGTTTAGCTGATAATAATGTTTAGTGAGGGGGTTCTTGATTTTAAAATTGAATTGTTGTGTTGTAATCAATTTCTAATTGGGTTATTATAAAGCTAAACCTACGTAATTAGTAGTAGAAGTTGACTGATGATATCTTAGATCACCACTTGAGCTTTTTGCCTAATTTGAGGTGTCCAATTTAAAGAATCTTAGGTAGATCAGGATGACAAGTTTTTTTTTCGTGATCAGACTGTCCAAACCAGTTTTACACACCTCAACTAATCTCTGGAGTCTTCTGAACACTTCAACGAATGATCACTTAATGAGAGTTAAACACAAGACCTCTAAGTAACCTAAGATCTTGTTAGGATGACAAATTGATACGTAAGATGAACCATTTTTTTAGTGGAGGCCATATTTTTTCTAGCTTTAGTAACATTCATGTAATTATTTTTAACTTTTAGATCAGAGTTCAACGGTTGACTACATCTCTTAATCTCGACTCAAAAGTAATTGCGACATTAATAATATTATTATTAGGCTTTCACTATTTGTGTTCAAGCATGCGTGTGTTATTCCACCTGTATTAACATTATTGAAAATATTAATTCTCGAACCTTCTTTTAGAGGTTGACCACAGTCACTTTATCATCAATCGGGTAAAGTAATACAATTATGGGTGCGTTTGGTTTATTATTTTAGATAGGATTTTAAGGATAGTATTGGATAATTGAATATGGGAGTATTACGAGGTAAAATTTAAAAATTTAAAAATAAAAATTCGTAAGTTTGCTAATTTAATAAATACCCCAACATGTAAAATGACAAAAATACCCCCACCACCTGCAGTGCCAGATTCTGATCACCACCGTCGGAATTTGGCCGAAAAATCGTGTTACGACGCATACCGTTCAGATTCTGTGTCATAACGCGTCGCTATGGCCTTTTCCGCCAGGATCTACCACGATCGGCGAAAAGGCCAAATCTCGACTCGTGGCCAGTCGCAACTCGGAAAAGGAAAAGACCAAAACAACGACCATATCTTTGGCCATTCTTGTGGCGGAGATCTAGCATTTTTCGGCCATTCATTGCTTGTGGATTTGGTGGAAAGGAAAGGTCGAGTCGATAATTGCCATCAAGTTTGATCGGATAATTCATCGTTGTGGCGATTAGGCTACCATCGCGGTGGTGGTTGTTCCGGAATCAGCAAGTATGGGTCATGGGGGTGTTTTTATTAATTTTTAAACTTTTTTTCAAGGGGTATTTAATGAAATTAATAACCTTTTGAGATCTAAAAGTAATTAAAAAAATATGATAATATTTCTGAAATAATATGTCAAACATTATTTGGAGAATAGGATTGAGAATATGAATAATAATAATAATAAGTCAAATATGCCCTATATGTGTTCATAAATATCTGTTGGTATTTTTCATAATTTTTTTTATTTTTTTTATCCAAACTCAATTTTTAACTCGAGGGTTCTTATAATAGTACCCGAGAAAGGAGTAACGTTACCCATAATGGATAGGCCACAATTTAAGGGAAGGTGACAAGAAAAGACATGAATTGGTTGGTGGATAAGTCCTTTAAGAAGCAAAATTAATGTTAAGTGTAGTTACCTATAGGGCAAGTCATTCATCTCTATAAGTAGAAAGATGTATTAGATTAATTTTTAAAAAAAAAATTAATCTATAAAATCATATAGAATTGATAAATTTAAAACAATTATTAAAAAATATTAAAAAATTATGTTTATTCACAATTATTAGAGAATATTATATAACTGTATAAAACGAGTAAGTATATAAATATTTTCTTAATTAAACCATAATAATGTTGTCTTGCAAATTCATTATCTTATTTACAAATAAAATTTTCTTTCCTAAAAAAAAAAAAAAACCCATTTAATTATAAATTTAAAAAAGAAAAATTCAAGAAGTACAAATCAACGTGTTATGGGGACTAAAATCAATGGTCCAGATAATCCACCACATGGACCAATCGGATGGTTTAAACTCCACCAGTACAAACACACACTTATCGACAAACAACGGTTTAGGATGCGCCACCTGTCCAATCTGTAGTCGTTATTAACCCATTAATCTAACGGGCCCAACTCATTCGCTCCCAGACTCCTCCTCCTCTCTCTCTCGCTCCAAAAAGCTCTGAAAATTTTCACGTTCAAAACCACTTCATCAACTGAATTTCTCCAATTTTCAGTAACCCTTTATCGAAGTTCTTCAGAATCTTCCTCAGACACTTAATTATTTTTTCTGTTTAAATCGATCAAGTTTCAGTCTTTTTGGCTTTTGCCTTCTGGGTTTCATTGCTTCAAGCTCTGTTGATTCATCCATGGCTTCTTATTTTTTTGTTTTTTAAAGTTTTTAACTTAATTAAGCCAAACTCAAAGAACATAACTCATCATAATTCTTACTGATTAAGTTATTTTTTTCGAAAATTATTTTCTTAAATTTACTAGTTTTTGCATGTTTCATGCACTAAGAACTCTTGATTTCATATCCGAAAACAGTTTTTGAAAATACTTTGTTTTACAAAGCTGTTTCTGAAAACACTTCACCATTCCAAAGGGTCATCGAAAAGGAGTAAAATTTGAGTACCCTTTAGCGAAAACAAGCGCTCCAGAAGCACAAAATTTCACCGTAAATGGCGGACTCAGATAACGAGTCAGGAGGCGAAAGAGACCGGTCTCAGAACGCCGGCGCGAACTCAACCTACGAGTTATCTCCGAGAGAACAAGACAGGTTCTTGCCCATAGCAAACGTGAGCAGGATCATGAAGAAAGCTCTGCCGGCGAACGCTAAGATATCGAAAGATGCTAAAGAGACCGTACAAGAATGTGTGTCGGAGTTCATAAGCTTCGTTACCGGCGAGGCGTCCGACAAGTGCCAGAGAGAGAAGAGGAAGACGATTAATGGGGATGATCTTTTATGGGCCATGACCACTTTGGGCTTCGAAGATTATGTGGACCCACTCAAAGTTTATTTGCAGAGGTTCAGAGAAATAGAAGGGGAGAAGGTGGCGCGTGACAAGGACGTGCCTCTGGGTAGTGGCGGTGTTGGTAGTGGGGGTGCTGGTGCTGGTGGCGGGATGGGTGAGTATGGGATGGTGATGGTGGGGCATGGAGGTCATCAGCTTCATCAAGGCCACATGTACGGTTCTAGTGGGTTTCATCATATGGCTTTGGGTGGTAGTGGGATTGGTAAGGGCGGGCCTAATTTAAGTAGACCCAGGTAGTAATACTGTAATAGTAGTAATAGTAACAATAACAATCCATTATATGTTCACAGACTCGTGTAACGGTTGTGGTTAGTTTGATCATATCACTGATGGACGGCTGAGATTATATCTTAAAAATAGGTGTGCTTAGCTTAGCTTAGCTTAATTTTCGTGGATTGTAATTTGTAAGTCTTGTTGCTGATGATTGTGTGTGCATTGACATAAGTAAATATGCCTTTGAATTGAATCCCGTGACTGCAATGTATCTTTAAGTTGCCTAATTTCAGGTAGCTCAAATAGTACAACGAGCGTTGGAATGTGTTGGTGAAGGTGTATGGTTTTAGATTCTGAGTCCTCCTTATTCAATGGTGGGATGCTGGGCTAATCTTTAAGTTCCATCTTTTATATACGTTAACATGTTATATACACATCTCTTGATTGATCGGAATGTACATTTTAAGGTTTGAAATATGAATGTATTGGCACTGAGATTTGTTCAATGCACCAAAGCGAAAAAGGTCAAGAGCTAATTCAACCTAAACAGTGCAATGCACCAATATTTTGTTCCTAGTACCAGCAAGAAAGAGAGTTGGAGCCATGGGAGACAGCATGATAGCTTGGAAGAATATCTTGCGCACAATCTTTTACCTAGTACAACAAAAACAGATGGTGCATCCATCAAGATTTTGAACAATATTCTGAAATGGTTTTTACCTAATCAAGTCCAGCAAATGCATTATCTCTTTAATGGCTGGCTCTGCGTTAGACATTCTGCTTAATGTGTCTGCAGCAGCATCTAACTGGTTAATATTAACTTTTCTGAAAGATTGGGGAAGTAATTTAGTTCAACTTGATAGACTAGTGAAATTGATTTATTATATTGAATGATTTAAGTGGTGATAATAATGGCATCATGCATCATGATTGATGGGGCTCAAAGTTTTGTGAACTACTGAAGTTGGTCCTCTCTGTAGAGCTACTGTATCTGGTCGCTTGATTCAGATATTCTCTCCTTTTTCTTTCTTCGTCAACAGATGTATTCAGCAACTCTTTCAGCTTCGTAATTATGTTGGTATGATCAAAATAAATGAATGGATACATGATGAGAGTAATTCGTCATCATTCATGATGAAAGTTGATATGATCAAAATGAATGAACGCATACATGATGAGAGTAATTCGTCATCATATATGATGAAAGTAATTCGTTCGTCTAACGTAAGACTTTTTCTAGATACAAAATGAATGAATGCATATATGTCGTAAGTAAGACGCTCATCCAATGTAAGACTTTCATCCAACGTAAGACTTTCTTTCAATACAAGTGTTGACACATTCACACACGAAGAGGAGTTTAAAGAGACAAAGAGGGCATCCTTAACTTGATGAAGTAACTATCAGAAGGTTAAGAGTTCAGCAACTTCAGCTGTAGCCACAGAGATCACGAATACCAGAGCCAGCAAATGGCCAAGCCTCGCCATTTTTAAAAAATATGTACAATTTAAGTGGAAGAAAATCAGTTGGATACAAGTTTGATGGAAGTAGAGCTAGAAAATGTAATTAAATTTTGCACAAGAGACCAAGTACCCAGAAAACCAATGAATTTTGCAGTACTCTCAAAGGAGTGAGTGCAAAATAGTAGCTTTTTTTTTTTTTTTGGTAGAAGAAACACAAATTATCAACATACAAGGACAAAAAAAAGGCAAAATAAACGGTTTATTTCTAGATTTTGCTTTAGAAACACTCCATGCCCCTATCTAATTCCAAGTATCAGATGAATGCAGGTCTTCTGTTGGATGCTAAGAGAAAATGAAAAAAAAAAAAAGAAATTTTCGAAAAGCCACAGACGGCAAGAATGTAAAAGAAAAAAAAAGCCTCAGATAACAAAACAAATGCAGACAATAAGAATCCGTGTAATTGATTTTCAATATATACAAGATCATAGTGTACAATTCTCAGGCTAAAGTTACTGCATTAATTCAGTGATCAGATTTCCTACATCCCCTTCACAAAAAATCACATAATCAACATTGTGGTATAATCAGAACTAAAAAGGGGTTAAAAAAATGATACAACAACTAGCCAATTAGCCGAGTTGAGCAGGCACATCAGCAACATTTTCTGTGCTAAATCCTATTACATTACATTCAAACAGTAAGTTCTCAAGTAATCTACCACATCCAGACTACAAGAAGTTCAAGCCATCATCACATCATCCACAACATTGATCCGATCAAAAGTCAATAAACTAAAACATGAATACCAAAAGAAGCTAAAAACTAAAAAGCAAAAGTTCGTCTTCAACATCAATGTCGACAATGAGTAAAAGTCATGTATTGTCTTTCTCTCACACAAGGTTGAGGTCCTCTTCATCTTTAAAGAAACACAGTACTGCTGAACAGCTTCATTTCTCAAGATCATATATCCTTCAAGCTATTAATAAACAAAGAAACAAGTAAGCACCGCTGCAATCCAGGTCATAACACAGTTAACGGAAAACATTAACAGGCTTTGGATAATAAAGAGCAAAGTTAACTCGGTAATGGTTCAAAAAAATAACCACAGATTACATCAATTGTTTGCTGATTATTTAATAAATCACCTTATTAGGCAATTTAAAAAAAAATAATGTGATGGCATAACCAAACTCAATAAGATTATCTAAACACCTTAACAATTTTTAAGTGAGGCAAAAATAATCTAAACCTTGTGCCAAGAATACACTGCAGCCCAACTAAATTATGCAATCGCTTTATTTGGTAAAAGATTATGCCTTTTTCTATAGCCTCATTATTCAAGCACTCCCAATCTAACTGTTGATCCTAAAAATTTGTTTAATCAAATTGTGCTCTTTTCTTCATTGTTTAACCTAAAATATCACTGATTCAGGTTTGATGAACCAAACAGTGGAAAAAAAATCTTTCGTTTCTATATGACTGATTTCAGTTGGGTAGACATGAACCACACTAGATTTCAGGTTTAGAAAATTGGCAAAAAGAATGGAAGGCATCTGTGTAGTTCATAACATTTCTAACAGTGTAAAGAAAAGATAAAAGCAAAACACATGATGCACCAGTTATTTACAAACTGAAAGCATCTAAGTATGAAAAATAGACTGCATACACAAGACAAATATTATGCATTCGGAAAAGTTCCATTAAAAATTTTTCTACCAGAAAATAAAGTGGATCAGTAGATTGTTAAAAGAATCAAAACAGCTGGGTCTTTGAACTAAAAACTTACTTCTTTTATGCGACAGTAAAACCATGCTCCTGGTGAAATGAAGCACTCAAGAATTGCAGGCAATGAACTGAGAAGGAACGTTCAGCAATTAAGGACCCAAAACACCACTTGAAATAGTCTGAATGAGCACAGGGAATCAAAAGTTTGGCTATCTTCTTGTTTCTCTTGAAGAAAAAGGTCGTTCACGAAACAATAAGCATCAACTAAGCTATTCGGAAGTGAGCCGTCGTCTCTTCCCATAATCAGCATCCCTTGATCTTGAGCGATGTTCATCCTCTTGAGACAAACGTGACTTACTGTGCCTTGATGATCGCCCCCTGTCCCATTCATCATCATGCTCTGTTTCACGGTCCCTGTACCTATGATGATCTGGATATCTTTCTCTTTCCTCCCTATACCGATCACGCTCCCTTTCTCGATCTCGCTCCCTATCACGGTCACGATCTTTCGAACGTTCACGGTCTCTATCACGGTCTCTGTCCCTGTCTCGACCAACATCCCTGTCCTCACGATGCCTTCTCTCAGCCCAGTCATGATCATGCCCCATATCTTTTTCTCTAGGCATGTCCCTATCATACCCAGGTTCTCTGTCATCACGATACCTTCTCTCAGAGGAACCAGACCAATCCCTTTCTGAAGCTCGATCTTTTTCCTTCATGGAATTCTGCCAAACTCCTCTCTCATGACTCACCTCACCATACTGTTGGTCGGAAGCAGCTTCCTCACCATAACTAGACTCTCCAGCTCTTCCACCACCATGCTCCTCACCACCCCATCCTCCCATAGCAGGATCCGACCACATTCCCATATTAGGCCCCTCAACACCACTTGCAGGCATCATACCACCCATCCCATTCATTGGCATCCGGCCATTAAAAAATGCAGGGTTGAGATGAGGAGCTACACCAGGCAATCCCATACCTCCTACAGGTGGGAAGGAAGATAGAACTCCCGAAAATGGAGGGGTTGGAGCACCAGGAAAACCCCCGTAACTGCCCATCCTGCCCATAGGTGCACCGAACCCCGGATCAAATCCCATTGACTGAGGATGCATCAAAGGAGGGGCCCCACCAATGCCTTGGCCAAATCCATTTCCACCATTCCCCATCATACCTCTTCCACCCACTGCACCAGGGCCCCTATTCCTCATTGGACCACCTGGCCCTCTATTTCCCATCCCTTGCATATTGCCTCTTCCCCAATTCCCTCTTCCATAACCTCCTCTATTATTGTCCCCACCTTGATAATTCCCACCAGTGGCAATATTGTTCCCCCCAGCTTTAACTCCACCATCATTCGCTCCCCTCCTACCTTGCCCAACGTTAGCTTGTGACATCTGCTGATTCCTATTAACTTGAGCCTCCCCCATCTTCTTAACACTAAAAGGTGATGCATATGCCACCACACATGGCCGCCCATTAAACACATGTCCATTCATATTCTCTTTACAAGCAGTGGCCGCAGCTGGGTCATAAAACTCAACTTGGCAATACCCCTTTGACTTCCCACTAGCCTTCTCATCAAAAAACTTCACCTCCTTCACCGGCCCATACTTAGATAACTCTGCTTCTAACTCGGCATCAGTCGTCCACCAATGCAAATCTCCCACAAACAATATTGTCCCACCGCCCCCACCACCACCTCCTAACCCACCACCAACACCACCACCACCAGCAGCATTCCCAACAACAATGTTATGACCATTACCACCACCAACAACTACCCCACCTCCTTGTCTCATCATACCCTCATTCCCCATACCACCACCACCGCCAGCATGATTTTGCTGCACAATATTCCCTTGAACACCGACACCAACACCGACACCACCTCCAGTATTATTGCCACTATTAACATTGTTATTGCTCACAACTTGCTCTTCAACTTCACTCATCACCTTACTTTGCCCTAATTCAACCCTAAGCCCACCTCCACCTCCACCCCCACCTCCTCCACCACTTCGCGTACCCATCCCACCGGGCCCACTAAACCCTAAATTCTGCCTACTATCAATATTATTATTACCAAAATTTCCCCCAGAAACCCTAGGCAAGCTACTATTACTACTCTCCGCAACAGTACCCACCATATTAGGCGCTGAATCTAGTTTCTTCTCCTCATCATTACGGTTACTATTACTCTTGTTATTATTATTAACGTCATTTTCAGACCCCAAAACGTCCTCGTTCTGTTTCAAACTTTGAAGAAACCCTTCACCGACATTAACATCATTATACAGATCATCAAAATCGTCATCCTCTTCTCCAAGAAACCCATCATCAGCAACGGCTGAGATCGCTTCGTTGCGATGAAACTGCTCCATCTGATCCCCTTCCTCCATTTATCTCTCTCTCTCTCTTTGATAATTTTTCTCAGTTTTGGACAAAAATTGAAACCAGAAACATGTCGCGGTGGGTTTTCCAAAAAGTAAATACAACAGAAATGCTAAAAATGAAGGAAAGATTTGAGCTTTATTAGATCTTACCAGTGAAAATGGAACGAAATGATATGAACATCTTCGAGAACGAAACCCTAATCTGGAAACTTGTGAAATTTTGTTTTCTTCTAAAGTTTCTTTTTTATTTTTATTATTATTTTGTGTTGTTGTTATAATCTAGTGATCTTAATTGCTAACATGAGCATGAGGTATTGTACGCACCCCCTTTGATACTGAAACGCACCGTTCTGATGATGTCTAAAATACACTTAGCTTCTAAGTGTTTTAAAGAATTAAAATCACAAAGAATTGAATCCAACATTAGTTTCTCCTTAATGATTATAATTTTTTTTTAATTATTAAAAGTAAATAAAACATGTTTATATTTTATTTTTATAGTAATTGTTAATCCACGAGAAAGAAATTAAAAAAAATATTCAATTTCTCCTAAATTGTATAGAAAATTTCTTCGGTTTTGGTACATATATAATAGAACTTCTGATCAGCAAATATAAAGATTTAAACCGAGAATATTAAAAGTATTTTGATTATCGATAGATAAGTCCAACGAAACCATACTTAATAATATAATTTTTATGAAAATTAAAAATTTAAAAAAAAAAAAAGTTTATCTCAAACCCCTAGATATATCCATGGATGGGTTTATTAGAGGGAAAATAATACATACACGAGTGCATGAATGATGTGTGAAAATCCCCTCGACCGTTATGAATTTTAACTTAATATTAATAAACGGTTATGATTTTATCACGTCATTCGGTGATATAAATTCGATACACTATCGTCGGTGATAGTAACATTACCCTTCTTAGAGTCAGGGTGGTATATGGAATACGAGTTTTAGTGGGCTAATGATGAGAAGACAAGTGTGAAATGGTTGAGCCAATGGTGAAACCCAACCCAAATTTCTGAATTTCTCTAATTTGTTCTATGGGGCCATGGCCTTTAGATTCTTGCCCACTACGCTAACGCAGCCCTTGGAGAAGGCTCTAGGTGGGCCAACTTTTAGTCATTCGTCAATTTCTAAGTCCTCACTTTACTCTTCAAATTTCTATCCCTTCGTTAGTTTCCTTGTTTTCCATTATCTTTATCCTATTATCTTATCCAATTCTATCAAAATGTACATCTGTTTTACTATTCAAAATTCAATTTAAATAAAAACTTTAAAATTAACAAAAATACCTCCACCCACCCAAACCACTATTACCTGTAAACAGCCAATGCCACTATTGCCACCATCTACCACCAATGCTATAACGACACACGACCAGTTGGATTTGGTTAATCGTACACCAATCTGTATGTTTTTAACCTAATCCACCATGGATTTGGTTGAAAACAGTCAGATCTACGACCAAAGATTTAACTGTCATTGATGGTCAAACGACAACCAAAGATCTAGCTGTTAACTACGGTCAAACGATGACAGATACCTTGGTCGTCGTTTGGCCGTTAATAACGACCAGATCTAACCATTTCCGGCCAGATCCAGTTTGAATCTGGTTGGAAAAGGTTAGATGGATGCACGACCAGCCAAATTCAACCGATCGTGCACCATTCTGACAGCTTTCGGCCACCATCCGACGATGTGACCGACGATTTGCAATAGTTGGGTGGGTGATGGTGTTTTTATCAATTTATAAACTTTTATTGTTTGGGGGGTGGGGGATGTTTAGTTAAATTAACAAAATTAAGGTGTTAAAGTAATCTAAATATTTTCCATAAAAGTACCAAAAACATTTTCAAAATCTTATCCTATTTTCTAAAAATGCTATTCTAAAAAACTAATCAAACAGAACCATATATTTTCCATAGGAGAAATATTTATACCAAATAGTCTTATCATCTTGTTAAGAGTTAATTACATTGTAATTTCCGAGGTTTAGTGTAAAATTGTCTTCCTTCTTCAATTTTGAGAATTGAATGTTCATATCTTGATTAAAGATTCTATTAATTAAAATTAATGGCAGAGAGTAAGAAAATACATTTTTAATAAACAATTGACGTTTTGATTGAATGACTAACTATTTTACATTCAAGAATTATCAATACGGTCAACCGTTTGGCCAAAATTTGTAACCATTAACCTATTAATCTTGTGGTCGGATGATAAGATTTTAGTCATTTAGGTGAGTTACCTATAGATCTTATATTCGAGTTCCATAAAATGATCACTTATTATATTTGTGACTTACTTGGCCATTGATTTATAAAATGTTTAATGGACTTTGAAGATTAATTAAGATGTGCGAACACCTTATGACCATTTGACCTAAAATAGGGAAAAAAATTCCGTGACAAACTACGAGGGTAAATTTGTAATAAACCATCTTGTTTTAGTGTTGTGGTGACCGTGATCTATCAAAATTAATATATTAATACAGAGGTTTTAATATTACTTTATCTAATAATTATCATCATGATTCACGAATAATTATCAGGATTGTTTTAAAAAATTAAAACAATATTGGGAACTGTAATAATTAATGATAAATAAAAGCAAATTGGGCTTAAAAATACATAATTTTACTACTCGAATAAAGAAATACTAGTAAAATATAACTCACCTTATTTAAAATTACTATTTTAACACAGTAATCAAAAACCATTAATCATTTTAATAACCCAAAGATTCTAACCCTCGCATTATTCCATCCAAACGGGACAAAAGAAACTGTCCCGGCTGGTCTTGTCCTTCCAAGTAACGGCTACTTCACCGGCTATAGCAGGTCACACTACACTACAAATCCAACGGTCACATTTCCCCAGTTCACAATTCACAACGTTTTGCTTTTTCAATAAACTGTTTATAAAAATCTCTCTGTCTCGCTCTGTTTCTTCTCGTCAATCACAAAACAGTCACAAAACACAAATCTAAGCAAAACCCACTTCAGATTCAGGCAATTTAAGATGTTTAAACTTGTTGTGCTTTGTTTTCTTGTCTTTCTTTTGTCGGATTCCGGCAATGTACAGGCAGATAATGCGCCTGCCCCGTCTCCCGCCACCGTCACGACACAGCCACCGCCTTCTCCGGCCAAATCCCCAGCAACTCCTCCGTCGGCAAGTCCCCATGTATCGCCTACACAGTCCCCGGTTTCATCCCCTCCAAAAGTTTCTCCGGTGGCCTCTCCTGTGAAGTCACCGGCGGTTGCCCCGGTGTCACCGCCACCGGCCAACTCCCCCACCAACCGTCACTTCCCCCTGCACAATCCCCCGCAAGTCCTCCTTCCCCTCCGGCGGCAACTCCAGTTGCTACCCCCACACTGACTCCAGTTGCTACCCCTGCACTGACTCCAGTCGGGGCTCCGCCAACAGTGGAGGGTCCTGTTGTTTCTCCGGCACCGGAGACAATTCCAGCGAGTTCAGCACCTCCGGCAAACGCTCCAGCCGTGTTCCCCTCTAGCAGTAGCCCACCGGTTCCAACACCAGGGAGTTCTACACCGGAATCGGCTGGGGGTCCCATTAGCGATGAGTCGGGTGCCGGGTCAATATTTGAGGTTCGGGTCATTTCAAGTGGGTTGGCAATTGCAGCCGCCTTGGCATTTTAAAACTCTTGTATTTCCACATTGTACTCATAATTTTTGGTTACGGTTTTGATCATTTTATGAATCTATAGCGTAGAATGAATTTTTATTGAATTATAAACATTTATTTATTATATTACATTCATCCTAATTTTAATAAGATTAGGGTTTTTAATTGAATAAAATGGTCCAAAATTACAAATAAAAATTATCAGAAAATGAATTGAATTTAACTTACACATGTTGAATATTAAAGTTAAGAGAGAAGCCTTAAATTACACTAAAAGAACATTTTGAGTAGCTGGGCAGCAATCAATTTTGATTAGCAATGGTGGCCTTTCTGGCAATTCATGGCCCCTGCAGATGGAGAGTATTTGGTCAAAAATGAAGCTGGTCTAGCCACCATGCTTGAAGCTTTCATGTAGCTTGCTGGAGATTCTTCTCCAGAAGGTGTAAAGAAAGCTCCATTGAGCATTAGATCTCCATCTGATCTCCAATTCCATTTCTTCCACTCTTCCTCATCTTCTGATTCATGCTTTGTCACCTGCAACAACAAGAATAGTCGTCGTTAGACGTGAACCGGATCATTCTATGATACTGTTATAACACCATTGAAACTTGCCTCCTTTGTAAATTTGTTGTTTGATGCTAAGAAGACATTTCCTTGGCTGTTAATTGTTGGACTGGCACTTCCTCCAATTGCATACATCTCCCAACCACTGTATATATTGTTCACAATGTGAAAATAACCATGCCTGCACCTGCAAGAATTTTGCAAAAACTGTAAGGAGAATCACGGAAATTCTTAAGGTGTGAACGTTTTGAACCGTTTACTACTATCCAATAAGCGAAGGTCTGCAGAAGAGACTGACTAATTACCTTGGCATTCTTTGAACCAAACCTTCCCCAAAAACGTTGAAGGCAATTGTGACCTGCATATTCTTGTCATCAACAAAGTCATCACTGTGCCCCATAAGCATCACTTCATTATGATGAAACATGTAATTGTTTGAGATGGTAATGGCAGTGGAGCCATACACAGCATCAATGAGTCCATCGTTGCAGTTAGCTAATGTACAGTGATCAATCCACACATCTCTGGATCCGGTGATCGAGATTCCATCCCCGTCAGGATCGCCCCCGTAATCCGTAGTGGTTTGGTTTGTCCCTCACCAGAGCATTCCCAGCTGGTATACAGTCATGAATGTAAACGTTATGCACAATTATGTTACTCACATTGTAAATTGCTAAGCAAGGTCCATTTGCAATTTGGATATTGAACCCTCTCCCATCAATGGTCTTGTATGAGTTTATCACAAGCTCTTCCTTCAAGCTGATCGCCATATCATGATCAAAGATTATCCAAAGAGGCTCTTCTTGGAGTGCCGCATACCGGAGAGTACCCGGATTCGGATTCTGAGGATCGTCGTTTCCTGAATCAGTAACTACATAAATTTCCCCGTCTCTACCTCCCACTGCGTTGCGCCCGAACCCAACTGCACAATCAGCTAACATTTTCCTGTTAGATTCCCAGTTTGGGTCACATCTCCAACAATCATCAATGGGGTTGCCTGTTCTGCAAGATGCTTCATCCCCAAGCTGCCTTCTAGCTGTCATGTCCTCCCTGTTTGAGCACTCTTAAAAGTTATTACTTAACCAACAAATCACTGCAAGAAACAAAATGCAGAAAACTTACCATTCAACTCCTTCGGCAGAGAATGTCAAAACGAGATTCAAGAACATGAAGAAGGAGAAGCTGATTGAAGAGCTTGACATTTTGAGGTACAATGGAGTTGCTTCAATGGCTTGGAGTTAAATAACAAGCAGCCGTTATCTTCACGGGTCTAGTAAAAAAGATTGATGGAATTTTGATGGTACAATAATCTCAAATCCTCTCCACATTAATGGAAAGCACTGTCTACCATTTGCAGAATCAATGCAGTAAAAAAGAAAATCAACTTTCATTGAGATTGTGTGCAAATTTAGTGAGGACATAAGTTAGTTGAACACCGTTCAAATGGGTTTCAAATGAAGTGATGAATAAAGGAAAAAAAATGAACAGTTAAAGAGCTTACGCTTAAATTTAGCCAGTTTTGGAACTAGTTTGGTGCATTGAAAGAAGTGGGGTTAAGAGCAAGCTGTGGCCGAAAAGTTGGTTCATAATCTTGTGAAAATCGGCTGCCATTTTTAGTGCTTCCGCAAGTTAATTTATTGGCCAAGAAAAGTTATTGGAGATGGTAAAAACAAATAAAATTCATGTAACTAAGATTTTAAGAGTCAGTCCGATATGACTTATTCAAGTAAAATTCATGAAAATAGCGTTCCACCCCGGGCCGAAACCCTATAATGGGAGTAACCACCCCTATTAAGGGTCACGAAGACTCGAACTTGAGAAATCATATTAGATCTTCTTTTGCTCTTTTACCATCAAGTTACCAAATAGTGGTTAAAATAGAGTTTATTAGACTCTGGTTGTCAAATCGCATATGATATTGTGTATCAAAACCCAATTTTTTAAATTGTGTATCGTATCGTAGGCACGTCTTTTTAAAATAATAATAATAATAATATTAATTTTTTTTAAAAAAAATTAATATCATCTCCAAGATTAATTAACGAATTTTGTTATGTTATTAACTTTAAATTATAGTATTACATAATCAAAATTAATCACAAAAATTAAGAATCTATATTATTTCTTCTCGACCATTCATATCATTTTCAAGATCAATGTCAATATCTATATTTTCACTTGTATTATTATTATCAAACAAAATGGGTAACACATCTTCCTCTTCATTTTCACCATGCAAAATAGATAAATTTGATTGAGTTTTAGTGAATCGGGTTGGGTGACCCAGATCCGACCCAAAAAAATTTTTGGGCCTTCAGCCAAAATTAATAAAATCGTATCAATTTGTATCGATATTTTTAAATATACGAACCAATAAATATCGTATCGTAGGATACATATTAACGTATCGAAATGTTTATAATACACTCTCTGATACGTATCGTTAGTGATCTGTATTGAACCATACCATAGGATACTAATAACTACGTATTAGAGTAGATCTTATGAAAGCTATTAAAAATGTGATCGAATGAGGTTTATAAAATGAAAAAGTTCAAATTTTGAGCTTGCCAAATAGACGTAAAACGTAATTGTGATTTTTTTTTTTTTCAAAAAAGCTTTCGACATTGAAATGAAGTGGTGATATTAATAAAGCCAGTAACTACTTTGTGTGGGTGAAAAGTGATTTAATTGTGAATCGAAATCAAATAGGGTTTAAGAAAGAGGGTACAGTACAACTGGAGAGTTAATGCGGCTATTGGGATTTTAATAATTCGGGACATGTCATGGACCAATTACTTAATAAACATATCACTATAGATCTTAGGCCGAACGACTTACGTATACCCAAGGTTTGTCGAAACAACAAATTGGTATCTAAAAGGTTTTGAAACGACAAACGGTTACCTTACGTCATGTACTGTTAGTAATTTCTGTTTGTTCATAGTGAAAAGACTAAAATGCTCTTAAAAGTTTGATATTTTAGACTTTTATAAATTTAAAATTTTCTAAAAAACCCCGTAGGTTTGCTAATTTAACTAAATACCCCATATATAAAAAATTTATTAAATGACAAAAACACCCCCACCACCCGCAGTGCCAGATTTTAGCCACCACAGCCGGAAACTGGCAGGGAAATTGCGTTACGACACATACCAGTCAGATCTGTGTCGTAACATGTCAATCTGGCCTTTTCGGCCAGATCCGTGGTCCGATCCGGCCGAGAAAATGCCATCTATCGCTAGATCTGGTCGCGTGGCGCAAAACTCCATCTACATGCCGATGGCCGTATCACCACGGATCCGCCGGGGGAAAAAGTTAGATCGAGCTACGCTACGATCCACGGTCGTGTCGTAACGCAATTTCTAGCCGATTTCAGTTGGTGGCGGAATCGCACTCAGATGTGGGGGTGTTTTTGTCATTTAACAAACTTTTTATATATGCTATGGGGGTGTTTAGTTAAATTAGCAAACCTAGGGGGTTTTTTAGAAATTTATAAAAAAACTAAAATATCAAACTTTCAAGGGCATTTTAGTCTTTTCACTGTTAACAAACAGAAATCACTAACATCACATGACAGAAGGTATCTGTTTGTCGTTTCAAAATTTTTTAGGTACCAACTGTTGTTACGACAAACCTTGGGTATGCGCAAGTCGTTTGGCCTAGATCTTATTAATGCACTTGCCTTTACAATTATAAGTTTCAGAGCATTAAATTTTGTAGCACTTACAACATTAATCTAATTCGATCTAAACTAATTTATAAATACTAATGTGTTATAATATATAAATTAGTTTAACATTAATATCATTTAAAACATCTGTCTCTTTTTTACTATTTTCATATATGTTTATTCATATATGAAATCTTCTATTGTGCATTATCATGTATAAATCGAATATATATTTTTTTTTAATAACTAAGGTGTATGAGTCAATTTACGCGTATCTTAACTAATTCTTAGAAGGAGTTATCTCATATAAATCTATTGTCATGACCTCCCAGGTAAATTATGAATAAAGATACTACCTTTGCATTCGATGGAGGAGTTGAGGTAAAAAAAAAAAAAAAAAATCCATTTAATATTACCATATTATTTAAAAAAAAACATTATCTTAGATATATTGTCTCTAATAAATTGACAAATTATCATATGATGAGATTAGGATACAAAGAGGAAGGTATTATTGAAAATTAAGGAGAGAAAGAAGGAAAAATGTTTTTCAAAAACACTTTCAAAATCAGTACTCAATACTGTTATGCTTGAAAAAGTAGGGTTGACGCAGAACCCGTTAGCATAAGTGATTAGAGTCTAGGCAGATCCTACAGTTGTTCAGACGTTGCCACGTCACATGCTGGCGTGAGCAGCATGCTCTTGCCTATGTAGTGGGTGCGCGCCAACTGACGAAAGGCTGGAGGCCGTCCACGTGTCCAACCCTTGTACAAAACGAGGAAATCACTCGAGTGGGTGAGTAACGAGATGCAAAGAAGGATTTGCACGCTATCTACCCCCTTTTACGGATTCTGTAATCATTACTCCAATACATCCCATTATAAATAAAGAGCTTTCTCTCCCGTTTGAGGGATTTTCTCATTTTTACTCCGTAATTGCTAAAATTCTCTCTGTAATAGTTTATTCTCTCTTCTGTAATCACTCGCAAGTCAGTTAGCTAAACGCAACCTAACCCTCCATATTAATATAATATCAGTGGACGTAAGAGTCGTTTGCTTAAGCATCCAAATCATTTTAAAACATTGTTTCTTCACCCATTATTCATTTCACTATTGTTTCTTCACCCATTATTCATTTCACTACCCTCATTCGCATATATCTTCTGGGTCAGCTTAATATTTCACACATGCGTTTAGTTGGTATCAAAGTCACGCATCAACAAATACCACATTCTTATTTTTATTTACTTAAAACAAGATATTCTCTATATACCCATCAATAAAAAGAAGTTTCCCTGTTGATATTTTCTCCCACAAATTTTACCTTCACTTCTTCACTCTCTCTCTCTCTCTCTCCCCTTTAACTGAACATGGCCATATCCAATCTTTTCCTCTCTCCACCACCACCCCTTTTCAGTTTAACTAACAAACTAACCTACAAACTCAACCACCAAACGAAAGTAACCAAACCCAGAAGAACTAGCTTCACTATAGTTGCCAAATCCCAAAACAACAATAACAATAACTCAGCTGACTATCAAGACCGCTTAATCTCAGCCGTTTGTTACTTTTACCCTTTTTTTGATGGCATTCAATATGGGAAATATGTTTTAACCCAATTTACTCCCATTCAAGTTCTTGTACAACCACTTGTACCAGCTATTAAAGTCTTCAAAAGCTTCCCCTTTAATGGGTTTTTGATCTTTTTGACTTTGTACTTTGTTGTTGTTAGGAACAATAATTTTAGTAGATATGTTAGGTTTAATACTATGCAGGCTATTGTGCTTGATGTTTTGTTGATTTTTCCTGACCTTTTGGAGAGAACTTTTAATGTTAAAGATGGGTTTGGGTTGGATTTGATGATGAGTTTGGATAGTACTGTGTTTTTGTTCCTTTTGGTTTGTTTGATTTATGGCTCTTCTTCCTGTTTGTTAGGTCAAGTGCCCAGATTGCCCATTGTTGCTGAAGCAGCTGATAGACAGGTTCTTTGAATGCCTGACTTTGTAATCATTTGTAACTTACTGTTTGATGGAAGTGTTAAAGATTTTAGCTTTATACAATACGATGCTGTTTCAGCCCTTTTTTTTTTTTTTAAAGTTTTAGTTGGTTTATGATTGTTAGTTTCTTTGAGAACTTGATGGGAAATTGGGAAATGGTGTTGTGGTGTTGTCAAATTTAGTGGCTAGGCAATGCGGAAAAGGCCATGGTTCAGCAATTATACTGTCAAATTTATCTTGTTTCTTAGTTATTAAATTTGTAATCAGTTGTAAACTCATTGTTTGATGGAAAGTGTTAAAGGATTTAGCTTTATATAATAAAATGCTTTTTCAGCTGTTGTTTATGTTTTACTTATACATTGAGATTGATGAACTTTGTTAGTTGGTTTAAGAATTGTTGGTTTCTGTGAGAGTTGTTGGGAAATTTGGAAATGGTGTTGCTCAGTGGTTTGGCCATAATGCAAATGTCATGGTTCCGCAGTTATGTTTGTTGAATTCATTTGGTTTCTTGTTATTGAATTTGTAATCAGTTTGTAAACTTACTGTTTGATGGAAATGTTAAAGGGTTTAGCTTTGTATAACACAATACGCTTTCAGCTGTCGTTTTGTGTTTTAGTTTCTGGTTGGTTTCTGATTGTTAGTTTCTTTCAAAGATGTTGTGAAGTTAGGAAATGATGTGTCTTTCTATTGATTGTTAATGTTCGTGTTTGATGTATGTTGTCGAATTTATTTGCTTGGCAATATGGAAAATCTCATGGTTCCGCGCTTTTGATGATGCTAATTGCCTGAAGAGGCAAACTAGTTTAATTATGGCTTCATTGTTCTGTTATGAATATAATCCACATAACTAAGCTGCTTTTCTCAGAATCTCATTAGTGTTATTATTATTTGACATCCAATTTGAAGCATGGAAAAGGTTTAGCACTGATATAAGTAATGTTTCACCGATTGTTTGTTGCGATGCATGGAACCAAGCAGGCTTTTGTCTAATTGCATTAGATTGGAAGTGTCCAAAGTTTAGTGCACTGGATGATATCATATTGTTCATCTTGTTCTTCATTTTACCTCAATACTGTTTAGCATTGGAGATGGACTAGTTGATACCAGAATTACCATAGCTGTGTTGAAAATTTTCAAACTTCTGCAAATGTCATGACTCTTCGTCTCGAATGATATGTGGTCATACTTATTGGTTTTAGGAATTTCAGCCAATCTTACATAAATTTTGTACTGAGATACCCACATTTTTACCCTGTGTTAAAGGAAAGACCTTGCTCTAGTGACTCAACTGATTGGGAGACCCTTAGTCGTAGTCCCCAGAACCCTGTCATCCTGGTGTGACCAGGATTAGATCATAAGAATTTTTACCCACAATTCAGAACTTTAGATCGCCTTCTCAAGATATATTTAGTTGATTCTTCGAAACCATTTCCTCTCTAGATAGTCTAAAGTGTTCTTGAGATTGAAGGGAGCATTTGTTGTTCTGATATGCAGTTCGCTAAACTTATAGTTAGTATACTACATACTCTTCATGTTTAAAACTTTTGAATTTGAAATTGTGAAGTTGGATCTTGCATTGAATTAGGGTGTGCAAAACCGGATATCCGATCCGGTTTGCCAATTTTCTGATCCGATTCGAATTTCCGGATCGAGATAAAAATTGATCCAAATTCGATCCGGTTTATGACTGATCTGGTTTTGATTTGATTCCGAAAATTTGGATTAGATCAAGCGGATATCCGGTTTTTGATCCGAATTTGAAATACATTTCTGAGATAGCAAAGGCTGAAGGAATGTTAATGGCCTTCTCCCTACTCAACAAGCCCTCACTTTGTCTCTAGCCTACTCGATATCAGCAGCCATATACCCACACAATTATCAATGACCATCATCATCACCATTGTTGATCAACACCACAATCACCATCGCCATTACCAACTTCAACCAAAAAAAATAATACTAATAATCACTAAAAAAATACCAAACTAAAATCAAGAAACCTTCACCTATATCAAATCAATCTATAAAGAACACAAACAACAAATGACTTTGCTATTTTGAGAAACACTCATTTGAATTGCTTGATTAACAGATATCTTCTATGGAGAAACTTGAATGACATCATAATGCTCATGTCCCAAGCTTGGTTGATTTTCATCTTTGGTTTTTTGCAAATTAGAAGTGTTTGTAATCTCGTCCTTGGGAGATGTCTCAAGGCTGCACAATCACGATCATTGGTGAAACGGCAACGACAACTTTGAAAGGTGAAGCTATTAGGAGAAAGTGGTCGTACGAGTTGTTTAGGGGAGGAGGCGGTGGGAAGAAAAAATGGTGGAAGGATATATTTTATAAATTTAATTTTTAATATTATTAATTATTAATCTTTTATACATATGTTTATTATATAATTGGGCTTAAATCAATCCATTCTATTATATAATTGGGCCTTGGAAAATCAAACCAATTTATTATATAATTGGGTCTTGGGAAAATCAATCTAATGTATATAAAAACAAAATTCCGGATTTGGAATATCCGATTTTTTTTAAAAGCTAGTCCGGTATCCGATCCGAAATCCTTATCCTTCAAAATTGTGATCCGAATCAATTCAATTTTTGGATATTTGGTTTTTTCCGATCCGAATCGGATCGGACCGAATATCCGGTATCAAATTTTTTTGCACACCCCTAATTGAATGTTGTTCCATGGACTTAAATTTACTTAAACAAAAAATGTTCAGTACCATGTTTGCTGAAAACTTAATTTTGTGGGCCAACTTATGAACTTGTTCCTTGGCTTTGCAAAGGAAGAAAATAAATAAGTGGTTCGATAGAGATTCTTAGGTGTATTATTCAAGAAGTTCTGAATTCGAGTCTTTTTTCAATTGTTAATAAGGCTAGTTATTGAATACACGATCTCAAGGGATTAATTGAAAGTATCTAAAAAGAAACTAGCCATAAGTGAAGTGGACATGATGGGGCCAATGATATTGCCATTTATGTGAAGAGAAATATTAGCCTTACAAAGATGCATATAAAGAGAAGTATATAAAAATAAATCTAACTCTTGAAATAAAAAAAAAAAAAAAGAGAGAGAGAAAAAAAAGAAAAACATAAAGATTAATGATAGAATTTATCTTTATATATCCATTTTTATATACATCTTTGTAAGTATAACATCCCTAGTATTTAAACCTATCTGTTTTCTGTTGCTTATTAAACAGATTGTTTCAGATTTTACAGGTAAGGATGACTCTGTATCATGTGGCGACGGTCAAAACAAGTTCCAACTCTCGAGGCTTTAATTAAGGTCTCGTCAAGCTCAAGTCTGTCAAATACCCCACTTCTTATTTTATCTCATGGATCCTATAAACATCTTTGAGGCTCGTACAAGTTTTATTTAATTTTATCAGAAATCTCAAGCTGGAGCATGTGAGGGTCTTTGTTTTCTCTGTCCCACTCCTTCTTAGAGAAAGGGCGAATAGAAATGAATGAACTTAAGCACATTTTTTTTGGATCTATGCATATTTTAATGGCGATTTTAGGGAATTTGTTTTGTTGGTGAATTGATTTTGTGACATTTCATTATCATAACTTCATTGATGAATGTGGAAGAAGAAGAGAGATTTGAGAATTGTGATTAAAGGGAAGTGCCACTCAAGTTCATTCATACCCACATCCTAGAAATTTCATTTCCGCACCCACAAATGAAGAAGTTTACATCCAATCATAATCATCTCATTAATGCGTTACCGATGTTTTGGAATTTATATGTGACAATTTGGGTATGATCTTCGACTTCGAGAATGAAGAAGACCTTAGATTAAATTTATATGTGACTATTTAAGTTAAAAAAATAATCATGTAAAATCTAAAAACAAATATGTATTGTTTAGATCTATAATAGATAATATCTACTAAAAATTGGTCGAATTCAGACGGTTATGAATTCATTGTATTATTCTTTTTATTTAATATATTTTTCCACAACACCCTACCAATTTCAATCAACATCAAACAATTCGGTGGTTCATTAATAGGCTGAATATATTGACTAAACAAGCATGAAAATGACTTTAAAATTTTGTGACCTACCTACTTCCATATTAGTACATAACAAATTAAATCTAACACCTAGCCCCCCATAAGACCTTTGGCTTAAACGTTTTATAATTCTTTAGTTGACTAATATAGACAAGCATTGAATTGAATAATATGAATGTTGACAAAACCCTGAAATTGAATAATAAACAACCCATTTGAACCTGGAATCACGTTGCCTTATGAATTATTATTATTTTATTTTATTTAAATAATAAAATTAATAAATAAATACATTGGATACAGGTTAATGTCTTACTAACGAGAAAATTAATGTTTAATATTTGTATATTAAATACTTAAAGGAGAATTTTCTAGACCCCTCTGATGTATATACCCACTATCTAATAAACCCTTGTAGTTTTGAATATGACTCTCAGTCCCTACCAATTGTTAGACTTACAGTATCCTATTACCGATATGCGTCAAGCAAGTAAATACATTCTTTTACCTATGTTAATATGTAACAAATTAGCTTAATGTCCTTAAGCCAACCTCCCTCTATCCATCTTTCCATTGTCACCACATCAGTCATAACTAGGGGTGAAAACCAAGCTAAGCAACTCGAGCTGGGCTCGGTTTTGATTGAGCTCAGCGACAATAGTTAAGTCAAGCTACTCGAATACTTATTTGAGTTGAATTCGATCACGGTGCAACTCAACTCGAAAAACTCTATTTAGCTTAATTAAGCTCGATTAAAACTTAATTAAAGCTCGAATTTGAATTCTAATTTTAGATATAGAGTTTGAGTTCAAGTCAAGTTCGACTATCCAAATACTTCACTTGATTTCACCCCTAGTCATGACAGTGGCTTTGTGAGGCCACAACTAACCATAAGGTGTTAATGTCTAACAAATAATGGGGGGTTTAAAAGTTATATCCGAAACTTTAAAGAGTTTATGGATATGAAGTTTAATAGTCTCCTTTATTTGGTCTCCAAAAACAATCTAATTAAACACTCAAAATCCTAATCTAATTCCATTTTTCTTTTTTAGTAATGTTATATTAACAACTGAGTGTACAACCAGACAAAAAACAAAAGGATATAATAGTTATTTTAAATGAATTTTGTGTAATTTTTGTCTGATTGTATGACTCAGTTATAAATAAAACATTATTGTTTATTTATCGAATTATAAGGAATTGACAAGATTGAAAACGATGTCGAGGGAAGATCAAAATTTTAATTTAATTTCAGTTAATTGAAAAATAATTTCATTTTTATTAAGAAACACATGCAAGTTATTTTAACAATTAAATTATTTTCAAAAAAAATATTTTCAAGAATTTCGTTGTGGTAAACATGTGGGATCAAAAGCATTTCATTTGTTCATCTTAAAAACAAATAATATTTAATTATATATTATTTTACATAATTTTATTTTAATTAAAGGAAAATAAATTAATGAAAATTGCCAAGATAATAAAATTACGATTTTTTGAAAATTAAAATATTAAAGTAATAAACTTTTTTTAAATAATTTGCACTTGCTTTTAAACAAATTTTAAGCGTTATGAGAGGAAGAATCTTAACCGTCCACAGAATCATCGTGCTTCCAACCTGGCCAATGCTCCACTGTCGGTGCCTGATCTTACTGGCGTCATGTAATCGATGACCACCGTCCACCTGTCCTGCATCCATGTTTTCACTGCCAACCTGGCAATTGTGGGAGCGCGTAGAATAGGGAAGTTTGGACCCCACATATTAAGGCCCTTCAATTCCCTATAATTTTACTCTCTTATTTTAGATTAACTACAAAAATGCCATTCCAAGAAATGCCTGAAGCCGACACTTCCAGTTTCGCGCCTATTTATTTAGAAAAAAAATCATATAAATAAATATAAAATGAAAATTTATTTATTTTTACATCAAACGGTCAACCATTTGACGGTCAATGATTGATTGGTGATGATCATGATATCTTAAGATTGTGTTAGGAAATGGGTCCCATAATTAGTCTCTTGCAATGCAAAAGGTGAGTAAGATTACGTGAGTATATATGCATTGCTTGCGATCTGGTGTTTCGGGTACTACACTTTTATGTTACTTTTGTGCCTTGATTTCTGATCAAGATATGCCCAGCCACGTGATCTGATTTCCAACATCTTTACTCCATCCATCTCAAATCTTTAAAGTACGAATAACTATCATTTCTTGACTTTCTAGTCAACATTAGCTCATTTCTTATTAATAATAACCAAATTTTTCTTCGGACATAATATTATAAATATAATATTTCTCGTATGATATAATAAAATATGATGGGAGATAAAAATTTATTTTTGATTTAAAATCAATTAATCAGGTTTTGTTAGATCCATTTTGTATGAAAAATATTGTATAAAAAAATTTTATACGTGGTATTATGTATAACTTATGATTTTCATAATATGAATAGCTTGGATGTTGTTCAATTACATTACGTATGTATTATGGTAAGTCGTAATTGTTCAACCATCTTATACGATTTATAATGATTGAACAAATGTTCGTGTGTGTATCTTATTGAAAACTCTGCAATATATAATACACAACATAGGATGATACATGATTTTTCAATTAATGAGAAAATTTTCAACATGACAAATTAAATGCTCGTAAAATCACATAATGTGTAAATTGTATTGATCAAATGTACGTATCACACGTATTTCTTTTACTAAGGACTTTATGGTAAATAATACTCGACATAACAAGACAAATCACAAAGGATGTAAATACCTTAGCTTGGACTACACTTGCCCAAGCTAGATCTAAGGTACACTTATATCAAGTTCGAGTCGGTTTTTTTTTTTTTTTTTTTCATCCTTGTAATTTACCAAACAAGTCAAATTTAAGATATTATTTGAATGGACATGAATAACCCTTTCTCATTAATTATTTATACATTATACAACGCACTTTTAAAAAAAAAAAATTGGACACAAATAATTAAATTCAATATAACAACCATAAAATCCCTCAAACCACTCTCGTTATCATATCCGTCTAAATGTAAGAAAAATCCTTCTACAATGTATAAATGGCCAACTAATCATAACTTATCTTATCATGTGATTTTAACCTATGTCTTGATTACACGGATAATTTAATTTAGTATTATCGGAAATTATGTTAGGTAATGCCTTATTAAGAGGGTGTTTGTCTGAGCTTATGAAAATTAGCTTATAAGCATTTGAAATTTTAAGCAATTACGTGTTTGGTTAAAATATTTATAAGTGTCTGATAAGTAGTTGATGTGTTTGGTAAAATATGGCTTTTAAATATACTTTATTATAAAATGACTAAAAAAGTACCACATTAAATAAGAGTATACTATGAAATTTTAAAATTAAACAAGGATAATGTGGTAATTACTTGGTCAAACTAACTTATAAGCAGAGTGCTTATAAGAAAAAAAAAAAAAAAGTACATTTCCCTCAACTTATTTGTTTTTGGCTTATAAACTCAATTTATAAGCTCAAAAAAATTATAAATAAACAGGTCAGCTTAATTTTAAAGCTTTATAAACTAGTTTGACCAACTTATAAGCTTAGACAAACACCTTATAAAGCTTTTAAAAAGGATTTTTTTTTTTGTGCAATGAATTATTTATTTTTATTTTAGAATTAAATTTTTCTTCTTTGAGAGAAACGCACACTCAAAGCAAATACAATAATAAAAGCAAATAATAAATTGTCATTAAGTCATAATTAATTACAATTACCAAAAAGGCCTTGGTTTAAGGCATTGCCATTATTGAAACCAATCTAATCAATGTTTCTTGATTTCTTCTTGGTACCACTCTAGAGTTTTTAATTTGTTGAGCAAGACAAACCAACACAAGGGTAAGGCCTCATTCAAGTTATATATATATATATATACACATCACCACGTTACTAAACTTTCACAGTTTATGTTATATTACTTCGAATTTGAGAGTTTAACCAATTCGTAAGTAGTTCAGATGGTTATGCCGAATTAGGAAGATAATGTGAAAAAACACAATCTCACATTCGATTTCCTATTTGAGTATTCATGATTTGAGTAGAGGAACTCTAACGGTGGGCGAATTGCTACGCTAATGTCCCTCGATACTACTTACTAAAGGGATTAAGTTTACATAGCAGGCAATGTCACCCTATCCCCACCTTGATTATAGATCATAATTTGGTCTAGATAGAAGTAATGTTATCTTGATAGTATAGAGTAACCTTTATAATAACTTCTTACACATTTACTTAAATGGGCGGTAACGTTACCCCTGATAATGTATACTGGACTTTGCAAGTCAATTTCAAATGGATGGTAACGTTAACCTAATAATGTATACTAGCTCTTAGCAAAACCTGTTTCTTTAAAGAAATTGAATATTCCAATTCATTGATTTTCGATCTATAATTACAATTCATTAAATCTTCTAATTAACATAATTAAAAAAATTAAACAATATCAAAAGTATTATAATGATAATGACAAAAACAGGAGATTACAAATAAAATCTCGACAAGATCTTCTACAAAGGCATAGTGGCTTCACTTGTAATTAACCTCAAATCCAAGCCCTGTTTCCATTAACATCTTCTTCAACCTACTCCACTCCACTCCTCTCCTCACTTTTAACTCCCACTGCCTGCCTTACTCTGCATCTCCATTTCCGCGACACAAACCTTCACTCTCTCTCTCTAGTTTCTCTCTCCTCAAAACGACAATGCAGCAGCTCAAGCTTCTCCTCCTCCTTCTCTTCACTACCACCACCTTCACTTTCAGCCATGCCCACAACATCACGCGCATACTAGCCGACCACCCCGACTTCTCCACCTTCAACCACTACCTCACCGCCACCCACCTGGCCGACGAGATCAACCGCCGCACTACCATCACCGTCTGCGCCCTCAGCAACGCCGCCATGTCGGACATCCTCGCCAGCCACCCCTCCATCAACACCATCAAGAACGTTCTCTCCCTCCACGTCCTCCTCGACTACTTTGGCGCCAAGAAGCTCCACCAGATCACCAACGGCACCGCATTGGCCGCCACCATGTTCCAGGCCACCGGCTCCGCCCCCGGCTCAGCTGGGTTCGTCAACATAACCGATTTAAAAGGCGGGAAAGTTGGTTTCGGTGCCGAGGATAATGGCGGGAACCTTGATGCCGTGTTCGTTAAGAGTGTCGCAGAGAAGCCTTACAACATTTCTGTTATTCAGATCAGCAAGGCCCTCACGTCTGACGTGGCGATGGCCCCCGCTCCCGGGCCCAGTGAGGTCAATCTTACAGGGATCATGTCCGCCCATGGATGCAAACAGTTTGCCGATGCTTTGATTGCTAATGGCGAGGCCTTGAACACCTATCAGGTCAGTGATTCAAGCAATTGAGTGTAGTGTTTTTTTTTTTTTTTTTGGTTTTTTGTTTTAAAGTTTTGATTTTATCTGTTGAAGATTTAGTCTTTAGATCTGAGGTTTTTGGGGGGCATAAACTTGAATTCCGGTATCGTTACTGGGAATAGTTTGTCAGACTGTCACCCAGAATGCTAATTTTGGTAGCACAGAACTTTTAGTGAGAGTTAACATGCAAGTTCTCGAAGCCCGGTAACATTACTGGACCACCGTTGAATGCAGGAAACCAAAATATCAGCCCCGTAACCATACAAGTACCCTTTTACGCAGTATCATTTGGTTAAATAAGTTGGCAAGCATTACCACTTTTGGGCTTGTAAATGTTTCTGTACCTCTACCGGTTATTCGAGTTTTTGTTTTGAGTAGTGGAAAGATTCAACTTCTCCAAGCCCGGTAACGTTACCGGATCAGTGTGGAATGTTTTTGTTATCCTAATCGATATCAGCTTGGTAACCATACAGAAGGTTAACTTGGCCGGCATTACCACTTTTGTGTTGTAATTGTTCATGTAACATTACTGGTGATTTGAGTTTTTGTTTGAGTAGAGAAACTGAGAAAGATTTGATGACCCTATTGCAGAATATTGTTTAAATGTTCCTGTAATGTTACTGGGTCGGTACTGTCAATGTGAGTGGTAATTTTTTCACTGAGCTTTTTGGGTTTGGTACAGGATAATGCAGAAGGAGGGTTGACAGTGTTTTGTCCACTTGATGATGCGTTCAAGGCCTTCTTCCCAAAATATAAGAATTTGAGCAAGTCAGACAAGACTTCGTTTCTGGAATTTTTGGCTGTTCCAGTTTACCAGTCTCTGTCCATGTTGAAATCCAACAATGGGGTGATGAACACATTGGCCACCGATGGAGCAAAGAAGTTTGATTTCACCGTGCAAAACGAAGGCGAAGAAGTGACATTGAAGACCAAGGATCGATACTGTCAAGATTACCGGGACTTTGATCGATGAGCAGCCTCTGGCAATTTACACAACTGATAAGGTTTTGATGCCTAAGGAGTTGTTTAAGGGTGCAGCTGCACCAACTCCCGCTCCGGCTCCAGCCCCAGAGAAGGCAGCCAACGCCCCAAAGGGCTCAAAGCGTGCACCCTCCACTGAGGCTGCCGATTCACCGGCTGATTCCCCGGACGATGATCCAGCAGATCAGACAGCCGACGATAATTCCGGTGTGAAAGCTGGTGCTGCAAGATTTCTTGCTCTGGGTTTGAGCTTGTGTTTAGGACTTTTGCTGCTGTAAGTTCACTGTTTTGCTAGATCTCTTTTTTTTTTGTTCTTTTAGTTTTGGAGGAAATAATTTTATATTCTCTAGTTTATTTCTAGCATGAATGTGTTTTATTTTTATTTTTTTCTTTTTCGAAATTGTTTTTAGTGTGATGATTTTCATTTTTGAGTATTTTTTCGGTCAGGGGAGATTGTGATTTGATTGTGGGTGTGATCTATTTGTGACAAAAAGGATGTAAATCTATTTTATACACATTGTAATTGCCACTTATCATTAATTAATTAGGAAGATTTCACTTTATTACCTTCTTATTAATTTCTTTATCCAATCTCTCTATCATCTTTTTTTATTTATATATATATATATAATGTTCGGACAAGTTTGTGTGTACCCCTTCCCCAATTTAATCTTTACGGTTTATTAAACATCATACAAGTCTAATATTTCAAGGTAAGAAACAAATGTGGATAGATGGTCTAAAGGTGGTTTCAAACCCAGCAAAGTTAATGAAGGGAGCAAATCTTAATGACGAAGGAATGGTGGTTCCTTTCTTTATTATAATTCTTGATTCTATTGGAACCCAATTGAGCTAATTTTTTTAAAGAAGTTATTGGTAGTAGTTTTGCTTTTCTTTTGATTAGGTGTAAATGTAATCTTTTATGAGTTGTCTCTGCCCAATTATGGGCCACTATTGGCTTCTCTTTCTAAGAGTTAATACATAATAAACCCCCTCTCTGGCTCTCTCTTTCTCTCACTCAAAGGAAGCAAATGTAGAAATAGGCACTAACTTTTTGACTAAAGATAATGTTGTCTTCAAATAAAACCAAAACAATGAGATGAAGCTTTGTGATTGATTACACTAACTTCTTCCTCTAATCTTCCTCCACTTTTCCAAATCATGACCCACAGAGCTTCTTCTAATCATGTGTTTCTTTCTTTGAGAAAGCTTGTTTTTGAGAGGTTTTGGATATGCCTTATCTGCCTGTATAATGCCTATCTTTACAACTCATACTCACGTGAAAACTCAAAATAAAAAGTCTTTGTGTGAACATCACATCACTGGGGTATTGAAAAAAACCCCTTGTAATAAGTACAACCAAATTCTAAATTTTTAAATCTCACCTACAATAAATTTGATTGTCATTTGCTTTGTTTTGTTCTCTCAACACAAATTTTCTAGACTTGAACAGCAAGTGGCAGTATAATCAAACTAAGACAATAAGGAAAACATTTATGGGATCAATTTGTCAGACTGGAAATGGACACCAGTAAAGATAAAAAGTTTTAAGGTCAAGCCAAATAACCATGGCAGAGGCAGACACAGAATAAAGAGTGCTGCTGCTACTGGGCAGAGATTACACACCCTTTTGTCTCTAACAAAATAACAAACTCTATCGGAAACGTCCATTTTTATATCTCAAATTATTTTTCATAGAGAGAAATTATAAACAAGTGCGCTCTGTTTGGTTTATTATTGAATAGTTTCTAGAATAATCTCTTGAAAAAAGTTAAATTGGGTGAGTATTACAATATAAAATTTTAAAAATTAACATAAATACCCTCTATATTTATTTATTTACTAAACACCCCCATAATACAATATTCAACATTAACAAAAACACCCCCAATCCACTCATAAATACGGACAGTTGGCCACCACCGCCAGAGGGTGGTCGGAGTTGCTGTATCGACATATGACCGGCTGATCTTGTTGGTCGTGAGCCGATATGACTTTTTCCGGCTAGATCGGCCGCTAGATCTGGCCATTGACGGCTGGATATGGCCATTAAATGCCACATCTGGTCGCATTTGGTTGTCAACGATTGTCAAAGATACGACCGTCATTGATGGTTAACAACGACCATATCTTGGCCGTCGTTGACGACTGACGACCATATCTTGGCCGTCGTTGACAACTGACGACCAGATCTTTGGCTGTAGATCTAGCCTTTTCCTGTCAGATCCAACGTTGATCTGGCCGGAAAAGGAAAACTAGATCGATGCACTGGGAACAAAGGGTTCGATCGGTAGTGCACCATTACACCAGATTTTGGCTAGCTTCCGCTGATGGTGGCGAGAATGCGGGAGTAAATTTCAAAGGGAGGGTTGTAGGGTGTTTTTGTCAATTTTTAAAAAAAATTGGGGGTTATTTAGCTTAAATTAACAAATTTAGGGGGTTTAAAGGAAATTGAATAATTTAGAATTATATTTTGAAAATAGGTGAACCAAAGTTAACTTTTTTGGGAAAACTTTTGGGTATGTGAACCAAACGAAGCCTAAGGCAACAAAGCTAGGTAAATGCAAGTGCTAATTCTTTTTCATGTTTGATACGAGAAATATCAATTAATTGAAATTTTGATCTAGGTAAAAGGAAAAGGCAAGATGCGCACTATCGATCAGTAGTGCGCTATTACATTAAATTTCTTCCGACTTTCAACGTGGTGGCAGAATGCGATAAATTTGGGTTGTTCTTGAGGGTTGTTTAAGTTCAATAATTTATTTTGAAAACCAAAGTAAACTTTTTTGGGAAACCAAACGAAGCCTAAGCAACAAAGCTTGGTAAATGCAAGTGCTAATTCTTTCTCATGTTTGATACGAGACATATCAATTAATTGAAATTTTGTGGTTTAGTATATTCTTGTCATGAGATTAATACTGGAGAATTTTTTACTACGTCAAAGTCTAACATCCAAAATTAGGAAAAAAAGAAAAAGAAAAGAAAAGAACCCACATGTGGAACTGAAAAAAAGATAAATTTGGAGCATTAATGGAAGAAGCATTATTACAAATTTACAATGATATTTAGCGGAGGTTTCTAACTTAGATGATAAATATATATGTATTTATCAATATTATGGGATACGAACCTAGAACAAGACAGCAAAAGGCAGTACCAAGGTCACTAATGAAAAGAAAGAGAGAGGCAAATAAGGGCAAAGGGAAAAGTTCTCGTTGGGAATATAAGTGTAAGTATTTGGAGGTGAAGGAGGTGGGTAATGGCAGCACTGAACAGGAACTGGGGGCAACCGCCTTCAGCTGGTGGTGATCGTGGTGAAGGTGGTGGTGGAGCTTCCGTATGAAGGGTAACCGGAATCTGGAGAAGGTGGAGGTGGAGTTCCATATAGAGGGTAACCACCAGAATCTGGCGGCGGTGGTGGGAGAGTTTGACATGGATATGGACAATTTGTGCAGTTTATAACACAACCAGTAGTTGGTGAAGGCAAATCATAACTGTGTTTTTGAAACTGAAACTCTCTTGAGTTAGCAAAATCAACGTTTAAGGACCAACAACAAACAAATCAATAGGAAGTAACAGAAGATCTGCAGGAACCATGGTTAATTTCTCTGAGTTGTATGAGATTTAAGAAAATTCTGTACCTTTTTCTGAGGCTTAAAACTGTTAATGGCTTTAAACCACTGCCTCTCCTTCAACCTTTTGTACTAAATTCTGGATTTGGTGCCGCATGGCAGACCACCTGTCAGATGCTTGAAGAAATAGTCTAAAACCTTATTTGCATGGATCCTCACAACCAGACAAATGATCACGTAAGGAAGAAGAGAAAAAGATGGATTTGAATCCCCATATATTTGTTCGACATTTTGCCAATTGAGGCCTTCTAGGCACTGTCAAGTAATTATTTCCACAGTTTCCATATTCATTCTCCCCAAACAGAGCATTATCGTTCAATATTTCTGAATACCATAAGAAGATGAGAAATGGTTTTGTCTGCTACTTGGACAGACAATGATGAAGCCATATTCCATTCTGTTATGCCCGGGTAATTAAGGGCTGACGTGGGAAAGTTACGTGATGAAGAGTGACCTGCTCCCGTCAGAGAAACAAGCACACGTCAGGCTTGCCAGACGATATGAGGCTCTTATGCGTCCATTTCCCTGCAATAAACGGTGCGAAATCAGCTTGGGAAGAGGGTAATGGGACATAAAGCCGGATTATATCCTGACAATCACATCAACCCATGGATTTAATGATGATTACACGCTTCAGCTTGATATAAAATGAAGAAGACCCCTTCATTAAGGGGATTCGGCCATTTTTACACAAAAAAAAAACCCTCTCTCTCTCTGATAAACAACACATTTATTTTTTTCTAAATCTTTTGTAAGTCACGCTGTTGCGACTGACCCACACTATCAATATCAATACAAATCAGTGGACGTAGGACTTGCTACCTTAGCATCCAAACCACTTTAAAAGCTCTCATAGCATTTATTTCGCTTTCTATATTCATTATCACGTGTGCTTTTTGACCAATCAATGCTACGCACGTGACAATTAGTTGGTGTCAAAATCTAGCATCAACACATTCATTGACTGCTTCTATTAGAACTCGGATGTTATTAACTTAACTTCGAACATTCGTTACAACATTATACATTTTTAGTTATGACGTTCATTGTAGCTAAAAACATGAATTTACGTAGCTAAATAGTTTAACTACAAATGCAATGTTTTGTAGCTTATCGTAATTAGAAGTGGCGCAGCTAAAAGTTAACCATATAACTTTTTGTTTACATAACTAACAGTTTATATTTTTTTGTTATGGATGAAATTAATATGTTACTAAAAACTTAAATATGTTTGCCATAACAATAATAATCTTGAGTGGGAATTCTTCCAAAGGTTTTAATCCTTTGCTGCTCCTTGTTTTTTATTTCCTCATGTTTATGGTAAATTAAAAGCTTTGGAAAAAAAACTAAAAAAGGGCACAATATTAAAAGTAAATAGCACTTTTATCCTATTTGAAGTATAAATATGAATTTTAATTAAAACAAGCAACAATGGACTTGACCTAATTAAATAATAATAATAAGGTCCATGGGCTTAAAGCTAATTAAATAATAATAATAAGGTTTATCATAACTAAGGTTAAACAATTATCTTATTAATTAATCTTATAATTAGTAATATATATAAATTATTTATTAAATTATTCAAATTTAAAAGATAAATTACATAAATTATGATGAAGAAAATTAAATTCTACATATTTAAGATAAATATTTTGAATTATAAATGATGAATAAGATAAAGATAAATAATCTTTATATAATGGAGTTGTTACATAAGCTAATTAACTATAGTCTTATGTGATTCACTAAGTTCAATTTTTATAAGCAAACTTATATCCTTATTATAAACAATACAAAAAAATATTGTGAATTAAATCACGAACGGTTTGAATTAATTATAATTTATACTTTATATGGGCTTGAAGCCTACGCAGACATATTCGGGGTCCCACTCTTATGAAAATGAAAATCGGTGTGACCAAAGAGATAAAGAATGAAAGAAGAACATGCTACCACGCCCTTATAAGTTTCTTGTTAGCTGTTCCCGACCATATCCTTTTTATATTTTTACTTCGAGTTTTACTTAGCGGCATCGTTTCTACTATTGTTTTTTTTCTTTTTTCCGATGGCCTCAATCTTGTTAAAAATGGATGGTGTTTAGATCATATTAGATTAAAATAGTTATAAATCAATTAAGGAAAGTTTATTATTAAAATAGTATTTCTCTAAATTAAAATTCAATTAAATTTTAATATTTCAAATCAAATTTAAAAATTTTATTGAATGGATGATACATCCCACATGAATTTTCTTTTTCCCAAACTTTATTGCTTTTCCTATTAAAGTCACGAAAATATAAAATTTCGATGATATTATTAAAGATAATAATTAAATATTAGCAAAACCCTTTCCACCAAGGAAAGATATGATATGATGAAAGCCTTTCCAACACGTGATAGCTCAAACACTAACACTAACATTAACTTTTTTCCTTGTAGTTTTAATATCTTTCCTCTGTTTTAAAAACTGGACCGGACCGGTCGAACCAGGACCCGACAACTTCTCCGGTCTGGTTCAGGTCTTAGGAGGGTTTTTGCA
Organism: Pistacia atlantica; assembly: GCA_026229545.1. Classification (NCBI taxonomy): domain Eukaryota; kingdom Viridiplantae; phylum Streptophyta; class Magnoliopsida; order Sapindales; family Anacardiaceae; genus Pistacia; species Pistacia atlantica. The sequence continues at coordinate 2,899,884 of CM047899.1, read as the reverse complement.
ATATTTCAAAATTATAAGGGTTAATTTGTAATTTCATAGGGGCGTTTTGGAGATATGTCAAAAGTTTAGGGATTAGTTGGTAATTTTTGGGGTATTTTTGAAATAAATAATAAATTTAGGGACTAGTTAAACTTTTTAAGGAGAATTTTTGTAATATATTAAAATTTAAGGGATTAATATGTAATTTTTTTAAAATAAAATTGTTGCTGACATCATTGGTCCAACTGGCCGATTGACCCATAACCTGGGTAGTCGACCGAACCGGTTGACCCATAACCTGGGTAGCAAAACAGGTTATCCTCCGATTCGGGTTTTAAAATAATGTATCTTTCACCAAAAATAGACAGCAATTTGACTAGGGTCAATTTTAGGTGGCTTGACTTGAAGCAGCGATCTAGCAACCAAGTTAAATGGACATCCTCCTCCACACTGGGCTCCAACTCTCATGCTCACTTGAATCCGATTATATTTGTCTCAGTAATATTAACCTTACAAAGAAGCATACAAAGAGACAAATTCAGCTCTTAAAATTCATGATTGTCTCTTTCTCTCTCTTTTTCCCTTCTTTTAAGTGTTAGATTTGTCTCTTTGTATGGCTCTTTGTAAGGCTAGTATTACTCTGTTTGTCTTGGTTGTCCACTCAACACCTCCTTGCTACTTTTATTTTTATCTATTTAGCTCTACATTATATTATATGTTTAAATAACGTAAATACTTTGCATGGGCTTGAAGCCTAAGCAGACGCATTCGGGTCCAAACCAAATCACGCATTCGGCTTCAACTCATTGAAAAGTTCTTTTAAGTTAACTATTGGTTGAAGGTTACAATTTACTATTGACCTTAACGGCGTGATTAACACTATGTTTGACTATAACTATTTAATTCATAAGTAATAACAATATAATTACTCATGCGATAAATTAGAATATCTACAACGCATACTATAAGGATTGTAGCAAATTAATTTTCACATTCTTTATTTGCTACAAATTCAAATGATTTATAACTATTACACACATATTAGCTATATATTTAAACTAGTAGCTAGTAATGATACTATAATATTGATACTATCATGAAAATAAAATTTGTATAGCTAAATACCTTAATTAGCTACAAATTTCAATGTTTCATAGCTAATGCACAAATAATAACTATATAATTAAACTCGTAGCTAATAATGATATTATATGCCATGTAAATAAAATATTTATAGTAAATACATTAATTAGTTACAATGTTTTACTATATCTAATACATTATAGCTTAAATGACTAGTTATTGTTACGATTTTAATAAGTTAAAGCAAAAGATGAATATTAGCTTCGAGCGAGGAAGTCTTATTCACTAAAATTATTTCAATTAGCTGTAAATATTGACTTTTGTAGCTGTAAGTATGTATTTTCTATAGTTTTCATTTCTGTAGCTAATTTTTGTAGCTATATATCTATAATGTTGTAGTGATTCTCTTATTAAATAAAGAAATTAGAAGGATCAATTGAATTGAAAAAAAATATAGACAATATCAACCCCGGATTATTATTTTTTTTCCGAACAACCATCAACATTTAACTGGTCCAAATCCAAGCTGTTAAAATAAAGGTAACCCAGGTCGTCACTAAAGATCGAGGTTGTTGCTTGAGGAGAAAATCCAGCGTAGCCATTGTCTATCTTTGCTAAGCATAAGTCATTCATGTACTTGAGAAGCTCAGTCTTCTGAACGAAAGGTTGAGCTGCATATTCCTTAAATGGCATCCACTGTGGAGGAGAGGGTGAACATGTGAAAAACATAAAACAAATTATCCACGAAGGTAAGCTCTGATCTAAAATTCACTAAAACTTTCATCAGTTAAGAGAATCAGATGCCATTAACAGTTAATGGTGAAATTGCTCAAACTATGAACGGTAGCCTTCATGTCCATAACAAAATATTTAATGATTCTGTCATGCTTGAATCCTGCAACATCATTCAAAGAATGAATCTGATTCTCATATCATCAGAAAGAAGTACCTGGGCAGCCTCAATCTCTAGTTCTTGTTTTTGGATGTCGAAGGATGAAGGACGCAACATGCACAAGAAGAATAAATTTGATTTCTCAAAGAATGACTTGTGTGATTGCCTGCAAGTGAAAAACTATAATCATGTGACAAAGCCCTGTGATCAAATTTTTGGGCTATGGAAATTGAAGTTGTTCTTGAAGATGGCAACGATTCGTTTTAAGTTATTGTTTATAATTTAAAAATGGTAAAATAAACATGCCTTTTAAAGGCATTCCTGCACATCATTCAAGATACAGCAAATTTTACCTGAATGCTAAGATCTGCATAAACTCTGTGTCAATCTGAAATAGTCAAAAGTAGCACTATTAAGGCCATCACCATGGACTTATAAAAATACAAGTACGAACAACACATTTATATGCACTCATCACTTACTCCTGTCTCTTCTTTTACTTCTCTTATGGCTGCCTTGAAGATATCCTCGCCCTACATGTTGAAATTTTACTTAATCTTCACAAACGTGTGTAATTTGGTTTCGGAACAATGAAGAAACTGCTGGTGTTAGTCACATACCTCATCAACAATTCCCAGTAGGAATTTTCCACAAACCTATTACTTGGAAACTGCCACTCTTTTCCTTGACTACAAGCAACTTCCACCCAAGAAAATTCCATATTAGAGACAGCACCAAAGAACAATAATGTGTGCATGTCTGAACACAAACTGATATACCATTTGCAAGTGGTTGAGAACAATGATACTTTATAAATACTTTGTTGAGTTTCACGAACGGATCAAAAAGAAGTAGACTAATTTGTGGAAGAAAATTGAATAATAACACAAGTGATCTAGTTCTAGAATATCAAATTGCTAGATCAGGTTGAAAATTATGGTTTAAGTTTGCTTTCCATTTGAGGATCATAAAATATCCTCTGAAACAAGTATTTGCATAGTAAGATGACAGTAGTAAGACATTTCATCAACCATTTATATCTGCATCATGGATCTAAACTAACTTAGAATAATAAGGTGAGCTTTATATTTGATCAATCCCTGGGAATACAAAAACTAATAAAAGATATCCTGACCAAGCCGTTGTAAATCAGCCATGGAGCATATTCCCTAAACATACAAGACATTTTAGAACTTAATCAGATTCAACAATGTTCATAAGAATTGGTATGGTCACTTAAAATGTGCAGAATAAGCAAACCCAACGCTCGGGTCTAATGCCTCAGTCAAAAGATTAAAAAAAAAAAAATTAGAATAAGAGTAAACTGAATCAGCAAGCGAAGTTTAACAACTGTAAAGGGAGTACCTCTCTTCTATCATTCAAGACAAAAGCACCAACACCTACTTGATGCGTGGCATTTGCAGGTATAGTGTTGCCAGTTTCGGGAATCCAGTAAACAAGCATGAGATAGTTTGGCTCAGCATGGTGATACCAAAATCCCTCCTATAACCAATTATGCAAAGAAAAGTCAGCAGTCAAGGAAACAGAACCAATTGAATTCATTGGATAGCTCACAACAGAAGCCAGTCACCAAAACTAAAGTTGATCACTTTTCAAATGAAACTAAATTCTGTTTATATAAATATGACTCTACGAGCTGAGACAAGAGAATGTTAAAGATTGGAGAAGCATCATTTTCCTTTGACCGTGAACAAATTACTTATTGCTTCCAGGCCTCAAGTATTTAGTTAGCTTGTGCCCTTCCTATATATACACAAGGTTTATTCAACAAAATATGCCCAATTTTGTGAACATTCATTTTGATCAGTATTCATTCTGTCTAATCGGCTTATACAGGGCATACATATATGAGAGAAAAAGTAGGTGGATAACTGGATTTTCTCTATTATTCCGTCACCCCAAGGTTGATCAGGCAAGGAGAGTAAATTACCTTGACTGCAGTTTCAACAAGATTTACCAGTCCAATAGGCATTTTAATCCAGACTCCTTTTTTACCCTTCAAAGAAAAACATCATAATGATATATTTTCAAAAGCAGCCGCAGACTTAATGATAGAAATATGGAGCCCAATAAATGTAATTTTTAGTTCACATAAAAATCACGTTATCCACCTTAAACAAATTCAAGACAATAATCATTTACAGGATGAATTATTAAATGGTCTTTTTCTATTAACATGTCAAAAGGGCAAGCAATTGACCAAAATTTCCACTAGCTGTTGTGTAGAAAATCTTGAACCCAAAATGAAAACAAAACATTGATCCAACAAGACACATTCATGTAAAACAAGCTTCTATAAAATAAACACCTGATGTTTCCACTGCAACAATGAATCTCTCAGCACAGTAACAAACACCTCAGGGGCCATTGGCTCCTTCATCTCCACAATCACTCCTCCATGCTCATCATTGATTCCTTTAAGTAGCTTGATATGTTCAACTCCATTCTCAAACACTATATCCACATGCATCACTGAACTTGCCAAAAATGACATGGATACAATTAAATCCGGCGTTGGGGCCAGCAAGTGCACAAAAGAACATTGCCTAACCAAACTACGCCTAGAACAACAAAAAATTACGCACAAAACAGAATAATTATTTGGTTCCTCAATTGCTAGCCTACTTACGACTCTCATTCACACAATCATAAAGAAAGAGATAAGCATATAGAGGAATACAAAAATGGCCACAATAGAGCGACATATACATGCATACACACATACACATACATACATACAAGCATAATTTAAGTCGAACATATATACATACATATATATATACTTTCATGTCGAACACATATACATAAATACATTGATACATATATACATAACCACATACATATATGCATACATATATACATACTCTAGGGTCGAACACATATACAAACATACATGATACAACAAACACGGTACAAATATATGTATAACAAAGAATACATACATATATGCATACATACATACAAACGTATACGCATTAATTGATGCGTGATGAAATACATACATACAAATAACAATTACATTTATAAAATGATTTTCAACAAAATGAAGCTCGTGAGTTCAAAAATTATGCAGAGAACTACTGTTACACCGACATACTATACAAACACTCCAGCTCAAGCCCAAAATTCACAAAGGAAAAAAAAAAAGGTCATGATTAGCAATTAATTCACTGTCAAACAAGCAATTAAGCTTATGATTACAGAGTAAAAGCACTGAATCAAGCACTGAGAATAATATAATTAAACGATATAACAACTAATCAGCAAAAAAAATTAATAAAATTAAGCTAATGAAAGTTGAAATGAGCGGCTGAAGCGCACCGTTTCAGTGTTTCTGGTGGCGGTGTTTATTATTGTTAGTTTAAATTTTGCGGGAGGTTGAAGACGAAATGGCTGCTATTTATAGAAAATTTGAAAAAGCGGGTGATCTAGTGCTTCGCTGACGCTCTTCCACTCACTGGATCAGCCAATGGTGTTAGTTGGACGTCAGATCGGACCCGCGTGAAAAAGCAGCCGTTTAGTGTTTTGTAACGTGGCCGGGGATTAGAGGGACGGAACATTGTATGCACAGAATCGTTAATGGATTTTGGGTCCCATGGTATAATTGCGATGAGGCCTAATTAATTAAGTGGATATAGTATGGATTGGTCAATGGTGACTTGGTCTACATATCTTTTTGCATTGTTTTAAAACCCGCCCGACCGGTTTAACCGATTAAACTAGGACCCAGAAGCTTCAATGAGCCGGGTTTATGTTTTTTTATTCACTCAAAATCCTAAGATTTGGGAGGATGATCGAGAACAATTGCCGGCTAGGATGTTAGAACTTTTGAAAAGAAATTGCTGGTGAATGCAATGGTAAGTGGCAGCGTTGATTTTCGTGAGTATATCGACCAGAAATCGAATAAAACTGGCAGCGGCAACAATCGGCTTTTGCTAGCAATTGGCAAGACTAAGGGGGTGGGGTGTGGTGGGTTTTGGTCGAGAGGAAGAGGGGAGTAATTTCTGGGTGATGGGGAGGGTTGTCGACGCCGGCGTCGATGAGATCGGACGTGGAATGCGACGCCGGCTTTAGTGAGATTTGGCCAAAATCAAATATATTTATACCAGATCTTGGGTATATTTTAAGGGGAATGTGCTCAAAGGATGATTGTGGTTGCACCTGGGGTGTCACCGCCGCCAACCAGTCGTCGGCCGATTTGTATTTGGGGTATGTTTGCTAAATTTCAAACCTATATGGATGTACTTGTAATTTTTAAGGGTGCATTTGCTAAATTTTAAAAGTTTTTGTCAACCGGATTGACTGGCGGTCAATCCAGTTAAACAGGTCACCCTGGGACCCGGTAACTTTGCCCAGGTTGGGTTTTAAAACATTGTCTTTTGGGGGCTGAAATTGTAATAAAGAAAAAAGATCCAATTGAGGGATAATCTCAAGAAGCACCTCTAAGGTTGTTGAAACTCTAGAGTATAGACAAGTTTCAATCTTACATCACAACCCACCCTCTTTTCAAATGAATAATTCTAAAGGAGCTCTCTTGAAGTTCGAAGAAACACCAACTAAACTCAAATCTATCATAAAATAGTCACCTCCTTTTTGAGTACTTCTCCTCCAACGTTCTTATAAATGTTTGAAAGGACGGTATCAAAGAAAAGGTGTAGTTTTTCTTGTTTAGTGGTGTTACTGAAACTGACGATGACAAAGTGTTTGAAGCGGGCTGATTAATAGTAAAACCTAATGACAATGACGACTAACATGAACTAACTATGAAGATTCACGAGAGAATATTGACTTTTTTTTTTTTTTAAAATCCCATTAATATCATATTTCAAATCTAAAAACTAAATTAATCAAATTTTTTTTTGAAATAGGGTGTCTAGACCAACTTACACATACCTCTACTAATCCCTATAGGTGACTAGTATAACATTTCCATCACCATGATCACTTGGTTAAATCTTGAGAACTAAAGAGATTTGAGCCTTATACCTTACGCGTTAACCATACCTATTAGCACTCGTCCTACCAATTAATACAATAATATTGCCATGCTAGTATCAAAGGATGATTCCGTTATTGATGTCACCTCAAAAACTACACCATGTAAAATAGAAGGAGTGCAAGTAGTTATATGTTACATAAGTTTGGTTAGGAAAGAAGTACAAAATGCTTTTCCTAATGGTCATGCCCCCTTTGAAATGCCTAATCTAATTGATCCCCCATTATGAAATCCACTTTAAAGAAAAATAGTACAGCCCCCCATGCACCCTTTATTTCAAAATATGGTCACCATATTACTAATGATGAAGCTAACTTGATTTGAATTTTGTGAACATCTAAAACTCAAAGTCAAATTGCCACTTATATATTTTGGCATTTACATCAATCTTGCCTTTATTTTTCTCCCTTCAATTCTAGTCATAAATAATGAGCTTATGGTGGTATAGTATATTATTGGTTCTCAAGATATTTTGTCACTATTTGGGTGTAGCCTTTTAGGTTAGTTACACAAGTGATTTACTTTGTTTATGTATAAATATTATTATAATATATATTTAATTTGTTTTAGGTGATTTTAGTATATGTATATATAAAAAGAGTTGTTTACCTCAAGATTACTAAGAAAAATACATAATGTTGTGCTGTGATTTGCTACGTAAGATTTGTGATGAAGTCTACGTAGGAGTTTATATGAAACTCATGATTTCGATGCTGGATTAATGGATGAATAAGAAATCAAACAATAACACAAGAAAAATATTTTTAAAATGGTTCATATGTTAGGTGCAAATTCTATGTCTATTGTCTCATATTGCTTTCTGTGTTTTCTCTCTGCAACAAGTACGGCTTACAAAATATGAATCAAAACTAAACCCTTAATTTAGTAAAAAGTAAGCTTATACATTATTACAATGATAAACTTGTAAATAAAGTTAACCTTAAAAAGAATTACACGTTGGTGTGAATCCATGCTTCAATGATTTACTACACAACTCATAATTTTCAATATATTGATATGATCAATTTTTCATTTGTTGTTTTAACGTGTGGTCTTACATACAAGTTAAAACAACTCATATAAAAATGGAGTTTTCTCTCTAACATAGTTCTTTCTTGATTTGAGCAGTATTTTATGACATTAAAACTTTTTTTATTTAAGCAAAAGCCCGAAGAGGATTTTGATCCCGATAAAAACACTAATTTCTTTAAATCTCGGAAAATACTACGCTCACAACCTTTTCTCACAAACTTTCTCTCACAATTCTAACGTGATAGCTCGTCATTAGGTTAACTCGCAAAGAGACAGATGAGACTCATACAAGTAGGTGGGACCCTATTTTACAAGTTAACTAATGACGAGCTGTCACGTTAGGGTTGTGAGAAAAAATTTGTGAGAAGATGTTGTTGGTGTAACATTACTCTTAAAACTCAACCCTTTCAAAACTACCCATCAATCTTATTTATTTGAGCAATAACTATACATAAGAGAAAGGATCAAAAGCAATAAATAAGGATCATAAATGGCTTCCTAGGCTCATATGCAAAGAATTAATGACAAATAAATACCAAGTAAATTCCCATTTAAAAAACAATAAATACCAAGTAAATTCCCATTTAAAAAACAATATGTGTGTTTGTTTTATTATTTTGAATAGTATTTTAAAAAATATTATTGTTAGGTTGAATTGGGTTATTATCACGAGGTCAGATTTGAAAATTAACAAAAACACCCTTACCCACTCACAGTTGCTAGATTCCAGCCACCACCACCGGGATAGAATCTTGTTTCATTGCTCATGACCGGCCAGATCTGGCCGATCGTGCACCGCTATGGTTTTTTTCTTTTTTGGTGGATTTGGCCAAAAAAGGCTAGATCTATAGTTAGATTTGGTTGTTGATGACCAACAAAAAATATGGTTGTTGTTGACGGTTAACGACGGCTATACATTAGCTATCATTGACGATCAGATGTGGCCATGGATTTGGCCTTTTCCTGGCCAGATCCACAGTGAATCGCCTCGGAAAATGCCAGATTAGCGCACTACCAGACAGATCTAGTTGGTAGTGCGCCATTACGCTAGATTCAGGCCACCTTCCGGCTGGTGGTTGCCGGAATCTGACAAATGTAGGGTGGGTGAGGGTGTTTTTGTCAATTTATAAAAACTTTTTTGTTGGGGTGTTTAATTAAATTAACAAATCTATGGGGATTTAAAATAGTTGAATAATATAGGATATGATTTTGAGAATAGAGAAACAAACATATATTTTATTCATAATAGGGATAGAGTATTTTAAAAATAGCCAAACAAATGCACAATTATATATATATATATCAAAATCTTCCAATTATGGACATTCTTGAAACTTTGGTTAGGTATCTTGCTTGGCCCCTTCCAAAATTTTGATCCCTTATTTTACAATTATAGGAGCATGCCCAATTACACCTCTATCTCTTTGACAACATGAGGAAGGTGCCTCATGGGCATTATTGTCACAAGTAAACTTTATATAATTATAAAAAATAAAAAAAATATCTGCAAATAAAATATGACACAAGTTATAAGCCATTGGATCAAAGCACTTTTAATGGCTGAGATTTAATATAATTTGCATAATTAATGCACCATATTTAGATGCAATCTCAACCATTCAAATACATCAATCTAACAACTCAAAAATTATATGAAAACTTATGTTAAAAAAATGGGGCTCTTGAACTTTCCCCGTTATATATAAATTTTTGTCTTACTCATTTATTTTTGTATTTAATATGATTGGTGGTCGACGAATTGAATATCTATGTGATATGCATATATTGACTCGTGAGTCATGACCCACCCTTGGATAACTTAAGTGGTAAGACGAACGCTCGTGGTTAAGACACACAGTTTTAGGTTCGAATTCCCTTTAACTCCCAAGATTTAAGCGGTATATATATTGACTAGCGTTATCGATATAACCAATGTTCTAAACCATGTTTACAAAAAAAATAAAATAAATAAATAAATAAATTTAAAAGGGGTATAAAGTAATTTCCCAAAATAGTAAAAAGGGAAAATTCCTTGTATGCAAGGTGAAGCTTAGTGGGTATTTTTGCTTTGGGGTCTCCTTAAAAGGAGCAAATGACTTCTAATGCAAGTGCTTTTAAGCAGTAGGAAAGAAAAGAAGAAGAAGAAGAACAAAGAAAAAATATATAAGGAAAAAAAGTTCCTTTCACTCTCTCTCTATCTCTCTTTTATCAACTTTGTATAGAGAGACTCAACAACACTCTACAAGTACAATACAAACAGCCATGTCTTTGGGCTACGCGGAGAAGCTCTCTTTTATAGAAGATGTGGGCAACGTTGGCATGACTGAATTCTTTGACTCACCTCAACTTCTTCAAGAAAAAGTTAGCTTTCTCACTCTTTTTCCCATTTGGGTTCCTTGTTTCTGTTCCCCTTTTTTAATGTAGTTTTGTTTAGTTTCATGATTTTTTGTTGTGCTTGGAATGGTGCCGTTAATGTTACTTAGGTTTTAAAGGTTGGAAGTTTGGTTGAAGTATTGCTGCAATATGGGGTTTGAGAGTTTGCTTATTTGTGTATTGAGTTGTTTGTGGAGATCTGGCATCTGGGTATTGGCGTTTGTGATGATTAGAAGTGAGTTTGGTGGGGTTGGAAATTTATGGCTTTTTTGGTGTTGTTGTGGTGGTGGTTGTGGTGTGTTGATTGGAGTAATGTTGATTAATTGCAGGGAAGGTTAGTGGAAATGTGTATTTGGGGAAATGTATTGACTTGAGAAATAAGTTGTGGTTGAAGAATTATATTGGAGAGAATTGAATCATGCTTTGAGGGAAGCGTTGATTTGAGTATTGTTGATCAACTTTATGGAAGTTAATGGAAATGTGTATGTGGGGAGATGTTATTGACTGAGACATAAGTTGTAGTCGAAGACTAATCATGGACTGAATTGAGTTGTGCCTTGAGTCTTTGATTGTGAAAGAAATGCATTATAGGTTTGCTTGAGATTTTGCCTAATGTGGATCAAGAAGTGTTCTGTGCAGAGATGAGATTAGTGCATTGAATGGTTATGCTGTTTATATGTCTGCTATAGGTAGTTACCTAAGGTAGAGCGGTTTTGTCTCCAGTTTTAGGCTCAGATGGTTAGGTAATATGCAGTGAAGTATAATGAAAATAATTTAGTTCCCCCTCCCCCCCCAACACAAAAAAAAAAAAAAAAAAAAAAAAAACAAAAAAGGGTTAGGACGACCACTATGCTTTCATAATTAAGCTGTTTTCACTCAACATGCTTGTGGTTCTTCTCCAAGGTTTTTGATTCTCTGTAAAATGAAATGATATGTCATGCTCTTGCTTGTTATGCTAACCTCAGTTTGGTTTCATGTTTGTGATGGCAGATTGAACAGCTTGCCAAATTAATACTAAAGGTTTGAACACAATAACCTGCTCATGGTGGTTAGTTATGGATGTTTATCTGCGATTCATCACAATCAGCCTCTTTAAGTTTTTTGTTTGTATTTGCAGAGTAAGCATCTAGTAGTGTTTACAGGTGCAGGAATATCTACTTCTGTGGTATACCTGATTTTCGAGGTCCCAAGGGAATATGGACGCTACAGGTGAAAATTGTGAATTTTATTTGCTCACATGAATTGAATGAAGCTCTTTTTGAGGGGAACATATATGTTTTATAATGATTTTTCTCTTTAGTATCTTTATAGAAAATAATTGGGATAGGCGATATGTGACAATTGTTTGATGGGTCTGTTCAGTTGAGATCTATAATAGGTGCACTTTTAGTTATTCCAGTTACAGATGATGGCTACTTCTGTATATATCTATGTTTTTGTCAAACCTATAAGTTGATGATGAACATGTTATCATCCACTTGATTACAAACATCTGAATGGGCAACCATTTTGAAAATCATTGTGGTATGGATTTGAGCATTGATGCGGTTACTGATGTTTGACTATGATGAAATTATCTGAAGTTTTATCTATTTCCTGCTTGTTCACTTTTGTATGGCTCTTATTATTAATACATCTTTCATAATATCTTATAAAGAAAAAAGAAGAAAAGTAAATATGATATAAGTAGTAAGAACTGAATATGATATAGTAGTAACAATAAGTTCTTTTTCAAGAAGCTTATGAAATTATATTGTAAATCATTCTCAATCACCAACAAGCTGTCTGCAAGTTAGTGTTGCTTGCATTGGCTGTGCAGATTGATCATTCTATGTTAACTTCTTTTGACATTTGTGTTCTTCTGATTTTCAAATATAGCGTGAAGGCAAACCCTTGCCTGAAGCATCCCTACCATTTCATCGCGCAATGCCGAGCATGACTCATATGGCTTTGGTTGAGTTAGAGAAGGCAGGCATTTTAAAGTTTGTTATTAGTCAGGTAGATCTTTGTTATTCCTTTCTTTAGGCTTATGCTGCATATTTTCTGCAGATAGCAGGACATCAAGTTTGATGATGGAGTCATTTATAACCTGCTGCCGACTTCATGTTAGTGTTTAGGTTTTCCATTGAGTTGGGAACGTGGGTTGGGATGACATCAATCATTCATTTATTGTACTACATGCCAATGACTCATTAATTCTTCAGACATGTATACATCTCAGCTTGGTTTTCCTGATTCAGTATGTTATTGTTGCTTCTAAATGTTAGAATATAGATGGTCTCCATCTTCGCTCTGGAATACCTAGAGAGAAACTTGCAGAATTGCATGGGGACTCCTTCATGGAGGCTTGTCCATCATGTGGAAAAGAGTAAGACATGATCTTTATTTGAAGCACATGTTCTAAATATATATGTAACCTTTCCTTACAAAAAATATTTTTAAGCCCTTTTGTTGTTGTCATGTTTATATTCTGCTTTTGAAAAGCAATGACTTGTTTCAAGACTTGCTGTTTCATTATTTGAAATTTGAAATATAATATTATTTAACCTTTGAAGGTATTTTCGTGACTTTGAGGTGGAAACAATTGGATTAAAAGAGACATCACGACGTTGCTCTGAAAAAAATTGTGGAGGAAAACTTAAGGATACAGTTCTTGACTGGGAGGTAATTTGGTTGCATCTTTTCTCAGACTGAAGGAATATATGTTCCTAGATGTGTTATCATTTAATCTGGTCATTTCTTTCTGGTATCTTCATTGTGAACTTCTTTCAATGAAGGCATATTAAATCAATCTTTTCCTTCATAGTTTTTTCTTATAAGCAAATTAAAACATAGTCAAATTGTGGAGCATTCATTCAAATATTAAATTTTAATAGACATGAAGGGCTTAATAACGTAGCTTTCAATGTTAGCAAAATTCTTGGGCCAAATTACTGATTTATGGTCCTGTTTTAGATCTTTAAAATCTTTCAATATTAAAATAATATATTTTGAAGAGGTCTCTCTCTGTGCAGGATGCGCTGCCTCCCAAGGAGATGAATCCAGCAGAAAGGCACTGTAGAAATGCTGATGTCGTACTATGTCTGGGAACTAGGTAGTAAAGATTCCCTGATTAATAGGTCTATGATTAGTTTGTTTAACTAGTCTTTATGTTGTGGTACCTGGATTAATATATGTGTATCATATTAAAGACAAATGCAGATTTCTTTCATATACTTACTATGTATGTTGTTTGTTGCATGTTCTGCTCTATGGTCATAATGTGATTACTTATGCAGTTTGCAGATAACTCCTGCATGCAATCTGCCACTTAAATGTCTTCGTGGTGGGGGAAAGATTGTGATTAGTGAATCTTCAGGTACTTGCTCTTTTTCTTAATTTTACATTTGCATTAACAGCTTTTGAAGCATTTTCTACTTATCAGATATGGACAAGAAATATTTTGTTATCTAAATATGATCTCCCAATTATGCTATTATGCTTCGATGAGCCTCACATAAGAATTTAAGGGGGTACTCAATGAAGCCAGATATTGGACAAAAGATAAATTTGCCCTTTGACTATGAGAATCCTCTCCCATAAATACCTTTAAGATAGACTTATTTTACCACAATCGGGATTTATGTTTTTTTTGCATACTGAATAAACATATAAAAATCTGTTATATTATGAATATTGGAATGTTGCTTTTCTGGTGTTATAATATTTTAATAATATTCTGGTTATCTTTGATTTTGTGCTCAATTTACAGAAAACACCAAAGGACAAGAAAGCAAGTTTGGTGATCCACGGGTTTGTAGATAAGGTACTGTGGTTTGAACTTTGAAGTTCTTAGTGCCAAAAGATCTTAATTTCTCTATCTTCCTTCTTATTCGCCTTCATCCTCTCATGATTTATACTTTCACTACAGCTGAGCTTCTTCAAAATCCACTATATGCTTTATTAATTTGAACAAGAACAGGTTATTGCAGGAGTCATGGACTTGCTGAATTTGCGTATCCCTCCATATATCAGGATTGATCTTTTCCAGATCACTGTAACTCAATCCTTGAGTGCAGGTATGCTTTGCTAGGCCTCTGCTTGATATATCAACCATTCAGTCCAAGACACACCGTGTAACACACATACATGAGTGTTATACATATGAGGCCATCCACTAGACATAATGCCTTTCTTGGAGTGTAAATGGGACCTTTGGTTCTCTATTAGATTTGCCAATAAAGCCTACCCTTTGGATTCACCAGCTTAAATGAGTCTCTTACCACATCCTGTGTAAACAATGTAGTCTAATCTGTAGCTCAAAATTATGGATGTCTATAATTTAAGTATGAAAATGCGTCCTCAGCCATGTTTGAATGTGAGAACTTTTCAAGACCTTGAACGAAGAACCTTTGCAAGCATCTCACCTTACTCAAATGAACTGGGCCAAGATTGATGGCAATCTGAAACATATACCATAAAATTTATTTGTAATGTCTAGCAATTTTGGTTTCGTCTATTGCTTTCTCACATGGTTCATTCATTTGCATCACAGATAAAAAATTTGTGAACTGGACCATCCGAGTAGGAAGTGTGCATGGACAAAATGCGCCACTGTCATTCATCAAATCTGTGGAGGTAAATTCACTTTCAGACTTCATTCTGATCATTTCCTCCAAAATCAATGTATGAAGTCCTTTGATATGCGTCAAGGACTTTTTAATTTTACCAAAATTTATTCTGCGGTGGGACTTTAGTAATCAAGCAATAACTGGCTCTAAATGCTGATTTTACTAGTAACTGTCTAAACTGGGTTCACTTTATATTTTTTGTCTTGCTGCCTGTTTTAAGAGAGGCATTGCAATTGCCAATTCATCTTTTTTTAAGCCTATTCTTCCAACCTTCTGCTTTATCTGCATCACAGGTTTCCTTCTCCGACAAGATAAAGTACAAACTAGCCAGTCTAGATAAGCAGCCGTTTCAGCTGAAGAGGTAACTTTAATCCTATTATATGATACATGTAATGGGGATCGAAAATATGTCAATTAAAATTTTGTGTAGTACTGCAATACGGAAAATTTTTTCCACCATACTCGAATCCCAGCTGGGGAATATTATTTAGGTTACACAAGTGATGGGAATCAGACAAAGGTTAACTCAATGTTTAGCTTCTGTGAGAGTTAAACCATGGAAGTGTTCCCCATTCCACTTTATCATACATACAAAAATCTTATTGCTTTGAGCTTCTGTAACAAGTCTCCTTTCAAAATTGTGTTGTCCCAGTTCAAATTGAATTTTACCAAGCTGGTTAGAGTGTATGAAGAAGATGTAGTTGATTTCATCTGAGCGCATAATACTTTATTCACCTGAGAATCGTGAGCTTATCGATTTGAATTACTACTTGCTTAGCTTTGCTTTCCTAGTAAGGTCCAGTGGTTCGCATGTCATGGCATACATTTTATTCCAACTTACTTATCCTCTTGTTCTTTAATGTATATCAGGAGAACCATTACTACTGAAGTATTTGACATCATGTTGAAACTCAATTTTAGTGATGGTTGTGGTTGTCAGTGCACCCAAATCACTATCCCCTTTGATTTTAAGGTGAGAAGAGCGATTACTCTCAATTCATCAATCGTCCATTATCCATCGTTATGTTAATCTTGATGGTAAAATTCAGCACAGCACTTGGAATAACAGGTTTTATCACTTGTGCAGGTTTCAGCGAAGAGTTTTGAACCTGACAAGGCGGAGATATTCCAAAAGCTAAGCGAGGCTGCAGTGGAAGAATTTCGCTGTGGGCAGAATTCACTTATTGAGAGGAAGGTTTTTTCATCCCCCAAAAGCGAGGCCACTGTCTATGCCATTGTAACCAACATCAAAGGTTTCGAATCTCATCCTCTGAGTAACAGCGATCTCAAATGGCAAAAGGGAAGTGTGAATGGTATTGAAACATCTCGGAAACGATCAAACAGTCGTAAGCGTAAATCACGACCATAGACAACAAAGGCTAGCGATTCGAGTTTTGTATATACGTTACTCTTCGTTA
This sequence comes from Pistacia atlantica, assembly GCA_026229545.1. Lineage (NCBI taxonomy): Eukaryota > Viridiplantae > Streptophyta > Magnoliopsida > Sapindales > Anacardiaceae > Pistacia > Pistacia atlantica. Next base: position 2,883,480 of record CM047899.1, on the reverse strand, counting down.
GAATGATTATAACTCACAGGTCACAACATATTTTGCTGAGTGAATTTTGTTAGATGTTACACTCAGTCTCCCCAGCCATGGAAAGGATACAGCCAGCTACTTGTTTCAACAGATTATGAATACATTTAGTTCTTCATAGCAGGCATTTCTCTATGTATAGTTTTAGTGATGACTAGGATCATTTCCTGGTTGGAGCTCTTTTAAGTTTTTTAAGGATCTCGTGACATATGCGTTTAAATTTATTTATGGTTGAATTAATTTTTTTTATTTTTGGGAACAATTGTTAGTCAAACCCGTCTAATCTCCGAGGTCCACGAAACATCTTACAAGTTCCAATGGATCAAAGTAATTGCATTGTTTTAAAACTCGAACCAGAGGACAACCTGTTTTGGTGTTCGAGTCGGCGAGTCACGGGTCAACTGGTCTCATCGATTGGATTGATGAAGTCAATGACAATTTTATTTTGAAAAAATTATTATCAATCTCTTAAATTTTAATATATTACAGAAATTCCCCTAAAAAGTTTAAATTAGTCATAAAAGTTTTTATTGATTTCAAAAATACCCTTAAAAACTCAATTAATCCTTAAACTTTTGACATATTTCCATAATACCCCTATAAAATTACAATTAACCCTTATAATTTTAAGATATTACAAAAACCCCCTAAGACCTGAACCAGACTAGAAAAGCTGTCGGGTCCCGGTCTAATCGACCGGTCCGGGTCTGGTTTTTAAAACAGAGAGTAATTGCACAAATGTAGTAGGTGTTTTTCTTGCAACTCAATAAAACAAAAAACCCTTAGATATAGCTTCTAGAAACCATAGATGTAAAATCTACTCTTTTGGAAACCTCATATGTAAAATCTTCTCTCATTTAATGAATGGATTGTAAGGAATCCATCTAAATAAGGTAAAACAATTACACCTACAAATTTAATTCTCTTTCCAAAAAGTCCACCTTCTCTTCTTCACATTTGAGTAATGCTTTACACATCAGAATTCGGGTAACGTTACTTCTTACATGTACCTTTGAATTACCGCCTACAAATTGTATCACTCGATTAATATTGTGTATTCGTGTTGATATTGTTAATATGATTCATTAAATCAACCATATTTGGATTGACTAAAATTTTTATTATATTCCTACCCGACGTAACCTTGAGTCAAATACATTGTTTAACTGAAAAACATAAGGGTTATATATATATGAGTTAATAAAATAATCCTTTGAAGTTTAATTAAATAATAAAGTTTGTTTCTGTTACGCCTAAAAAATCAGGGTTGACGTAGACTTACGTCAATGAGAACCAACCAATTAGAGTTCAGTAAGGTATTGTGCCGTCCAATAGCTACCACGTCGTCTAAGGACAAAAGGAGTAAGATTGTCATTAGTTTGGCAGGTAAAGGTCTGGCAACTGAGTGGTTGGGAGTCACTCACTTGCCCAAGCCCTGTGCGATTTAAGGATATCTTTCGTGCAACCGACCAATGGAAAGCGGGATAGGAACTGTACGGCACTTGCCATTGTGACGACCCATAATCATTAAGTAAAAACGTCTTACTATAAATAAAGAGTTCCCCTATCATTTTTCGGAATTCTAACTCTGATAATATAAACACTCTCTCTCTCCCTCTCTGTATTTATGTTCTCTTTGATCGCTACATGTGACATGATTATACTCTTTCATAAATAAAAAGATATTGGACGTAAGATTTGCTTTGAGCATTTAAACCACTTTAAAAACCGTCTACCTTTTTATTTGTTTCATTTTTCAGTTCACGTGTAATTTTTAAGCGCTAATAGTTGATGTCAAAATCGAGTATCAACAGTTTCATAAACAACATGAGTCTCTTTGTTATTAAGTTTTTTGTGTTAAAATAAACAGTAAAAAAGACAATTATGTAAATATTTATAAACTCAAAATATTGTAAGGTCTAACAACTCATTAGCAGTTCACTAATAATAGGACATTTTTGTTATTTTAGAAACCTCGAAGAAAGTTTGTTATTCCATTGTACCTTTGGGGGTTGATGTTATAATTTTTTTTTTTTTTTTAATCATAGTATATTCACTATATTGTACCGACAATGACAGAGCTCATTAATAGTTGGGTTGAATTGAAATTGGACAAAAATTACTCTTCACACCCTGGTGTTTATAAAATTATCAATGGGATGATAACTATTGCACTTTTAATCAACGTTCCCACGAACATCTTAAAAAATTATCGATTACATGCCACATGTACCCGTTATATATATTTTAATTATAAACAGTTTAATTAGGTATAAAATATATCTTGACAGTTATGTTTGACACCCGTCAATCGTAATAAATCTTAGTAAATGAATCATGATCATATGAATTAGAACAAAACATAAGATTCGGTTTTGTCACTTCATTTAATGAACTATGAAAAAACTTAATTTCTCACGATAAAATCACACCGATCCAATTTAGATAATGATAAATATCATTTTTTCGTCAAGAAACATATACGAGAAACTCGTGATACATAAGTTCTTCAATTATTCTTATACCTTTCATTTACTACAATTAAATAAAATATATATTTATTTAAACATTTTAAAGATTGAATTCATAAGAGCACCCTCATATATATATATTTTTTTAAATTATGAAAACATAATAAATAATTTTTACCAAATAAACCCATAAAAATGCTCATAAATGAATTACAATAATGTATTCACAAAGTGACCCTATATTTAACCAAAGTTAATATATTCTTTGTCCCAACTCTCCATATTTAGGAATCATTTAATTAGTCACTAATGCTTTAAATTGTAACTCTTTAAAACAAATCTGTTTATTTGATGTACAAACAAAGTATTATTCAGACTTGCTCGAGAAAAACCCTAATTTGACATTAGTGATTTATCACTAACAAGTCTCTAAAAGTTAACTGACCAATTGATAGGGTTACCTATTTAAATCATATATGGTAATTTTTTCTAGTATTATTTAGACTTCTTCGAGAAAATCCCTTATGTGGCATCTGAGAACACTTAGAAATCTCTATAAATTAACTCAACCAATTGTGAATAGTGCACTTTTCCAGAGACGAAAGCCATAGAGAGGGTTAGCCTTAGCTTCTCTACACACAAATATCATAAAAAATTCAATTAGAAGAGAGATTAGTAGTTCAAAAATAAAATCCATGGAAGGTCAAGATGATGGATTCAATAGCTATCCCAACAAGCTTGCAAGAACAAGCTCTGGTATAAACTTCTTTCTCTTTTTTTGCTTTTAATATGCTATGTTATTTAATTGATTTTTTGTGTTCATTTTTTTTTTTTATATGATTTTCATAAGGTTTTATATATAAATTTCAAAATCAAGTATATTTCGATTAAGTTTTAATGAAAAACACCATGATATTTTAGACGTCTTATTGAGTTTCATCTCGTTTTATTGAGCTTTTTTCATTGTAACGGTTGGTGAGTTTCTTCTTTTTCTCTTATTCCTTTGATCATATATTATATTTATTTGATCTCTCTTATTTCGATATCTCGTGAGATATAATAATAAAGAATATTATTATATATCTTAAATATCTAAAAATCTTGTTTTAGATGATAATTAAATTATTTTTTCTTTGCCTTCATTAACTTGGTTTTCAAATAAAAAATAATATACAAAATCTCACATGTTTATTTTCAAAATATAATATTTAATCCCTTATTTTAAAATTTTTCATTTCCAAAAAAATTTTTCCCTCAAGACTTTCTTGTGATAATAAATTTTCTATCTAAACAAACACAATTTATTTATTATTTATTATATTTTAAAAATTCGCAACACTTTCGACTTTGAGCCCAATAAAAGTCCCAAAGAATATCAACAGTGGTAGTGGTGGGGCCCACACCCTTGTGCTTGGCATGCCCTCCTGGCTGCCACGTTTGCCATGCAGAGTATGACGTGGCACTTCGATATTTCCTATGACAAAAGCTGAAAAAAGATGCTTCTAAAGTTTGTAACCGTCGTGGGTTTGGGTCCACCCAGATGTTTTCATTTGACAGGTGGCGCCTGATCACTGTTTATCGTATGATAATCACATGGTGATGATGCAACTATCATGTGATGACCAAATCAACAAAAAGTCAAAAATATAAAATGAGTTCATGACGTGGCAGTGATTCCACGTCATCCATCCAATGAGTTCAGCCGATTTGGCAAGCTCAGACCTCATGCAAAATTAATTTAAATTATTTAATTCTTATTATTTTATTGCTATATAAGGGCCTATACATTTACTACATTTTCTCACACATCTTCTTTGATTTCAGCCTTGCCCGTTCATCTGAGGGATGACTCCGCCGCCGAGGCCGCCACTCCAGCCTCCGCCACCGTAAATACCACCATCAACGATGATAACATCCGCAACGCTGAGAACAACGACAATAACCCTAGTGAACGACAAGAAGTCCCCGAACCACCGCCATGCATTACCCGCGATCACGACCGGTACTTGCCGCTAACCAACGTGACGCGCATCATGCGCCGAATACTCCCTCGCAATGCCAAGATATCCGACGATGCCAAGGAGGTCGTCCAAGAATGCGTCACGGAATACATTAGCTTCATTACCGGTGAAGCTAATGATCGTTGCCACCGTGAGCAGCGTAAGACCGTGACGCCCGAGGACCTTATCTGGGCCATGGGAAAGCTGGGCTTTGACAACTACGTTGAGCCTCTCACTCTCTACCTGAACCGCTATCGAGAGAGTGAGAGCCGGCGTACATCAACGCCCACACAGCCCACTCCAAGGCCCGACCTTCTGGATCATGGGCCGGTAAGGGATGCCCGGGCCGTATGGGCCTGTTTATAACATGGGCTCCCAACAAGGCTTCTATGATCCCTTGACTGGGCTGTACTTGAGGGACGACTCAGGTTCCGGCTCCGGTTCAGGTGCAGGTGGATCCTCCTTCCAGGCTGATTTAGATCCGTTTGCTCAATTCAAATGATATTGTAAATTGAAACTATTAATAGAAAAATTGGGATTATTGCCATATCGGTGTTCTTATTAAAGATTGAATTAGATAAATGGATGCATCCACCCACACAATCACTCACTCATTGAACCACCATCGCATAAACTCTTAAGTGGCTACCTTATTAACAATCAAGAACGGGTAAACCCTCTGGTGGCTACCTTATTAACAATCAAGAACGGGTAAACCCTCTGGTGGCTACCCTTATTAACAATCGAGGCTAATTGAATTCAAGATCTCTTGAACAATACACCTAAGAGTCTCTATTATCCCTATCCGACCACTCAGGATAATTTTGAGCTCACATTTTGGTTGATAGTTTTGTGCCTGCTCATGACCTCTTTATATACAAAATTGGGCTTGCATATACAAGAATAAAAAAACCAGTGTTTGAAATGAAGTGAATGATGCGTGGCTGCCAGCTTGGCAGCTCATAAATTTTCGTTGGACCAATGGGGTAATCCTCAAAATAATATGGTCAACAAAACCCTAATAACATATATGGTCAACAAAACCCTAATAAATATTAATGAATGTATGAGAGTAGCTTTTCCTGCATGGTGATATAATGCCAATGGTCTGGCAATGGAAAACACCTCACATTATAAGACCATCAACATCATCATGCATGCACGCAACGTGTCGCAATCAGGAAGCACGCATCACGAGCACATAACACAAGTCCATGCATGCATCATGATGTGATCATCAATTGGCTTTCAGTTATAATGACAGTTTCAACATCAGGCATGCAGGCCATGTGTTACAATGAAGAAGCATGCATGATGGTTGATGAGTCATATTGATGTGATCATCAATTGGGTTGCCAAATAAAGAAGGAAAGATGGTTAATGGGGTTTCACTGTCACCATACCTGGCAGAGTAATTGCAGAAATGCTGATATAGCTAAAACCTCTGATAAATTTGACAATTATACAATTCATTAAGCCATTACCATTTCTGGAAAAAGTTTCCATTTCTGCAGAAAACTGCCAGTTCTTGATGATGATGACGACTTGGACTTCCCACGTCACTCTTCTATATAAAGAACCAAATTCATTTCATTACTCAAATGAAGTTCTTAGCCGATACGTTTCTCTCATTTTTTGTTTATTTTTTTATTTTCTGTCATTTCGTTGGAGAAGAACATGATCAGGTACTGTGTATTATTCAAATGAATTTCTTGATAAGATCAAACTGTTGTTTTAAGAAGGCATGCACATTGCTATATTTTAATATATATATTTTTTTTCTGGATCTGCTCTGTGCTGACCAGGGTTCTTCCTCCATTGAAAATGGCGTCGGTATACGGTGTCTCTACCATTGCAATTGTCTGTCTCATGACAGGGGTTACCATATATAACTGGGAAGAAGAAGCTAAGGCTGGCCAGCCCTTAATGGTGGATGAGATTGAGATGGTAAGAAGATGTTGACAGAAGAGAGAGAGCACAACCCGCCATTGGCTAAAGAAAGTCTTTGCTCTTGTTGGGAGTGTGCTTTCTCTTCTTCTGTCATCATCATGTCCATCTTCTACATACACTCTTCTTCTATCAAACATAATATCAAGTCAAAGTAAGTTTTTCTTGAACCTGAAAACTAATAATCATTGGATTTTATATTATTTGTTTTTGGCATAAGCATTTTATGATTCAAAAGCTTTTACAAAAATATATGAACTGGGAGAAAGAGATTAATGTAGAGATCATGAAAGAGGGTGTTGTTGAAATCTCTTTTTCACTAAAATGAGTTCCTATTTCTATCTTTGTATTATTGTTTTGGATTAAACCATGAAAATGTAGCCATCAATTCATAGGACAGAAGTGAGAAAATGAAGCACCACAAGTATCAATAACTTGGCTTTGGGCTTGGCATTACAGGTAATATGTTCAGAGAATATAGATGTTGACTCTCTGAACATTATATTTTGTATCCAGTTTTAGCCACTGAAATTAATGGTCCCAATACCCTTTTACAGATAATTTCAGTATGGCTTTGCTCTGATCCTTGCAGCACACAGAGAGCTTATGTGTTCAGGGAGTGTCTGTTTCAAGAAGAATAATTACCATATATAAAAAAGCACTAGGGAGAATGTTCTGCCATTTTTTTTTTTTTTTGGTTTCTGTTTTTGGGGTTGTTTAGTCATGTGGAAAGATGAAGCTCAAATGGTTAATCAATATAGTAATCTATTTTTTTATGACATATTATGATTCAATCTTTACAATTGCCTATAGAATTGTTAATGATGATTTCTGAGGATATTTGTCCTTATTTTCCTTCCCACCTTAAAGAGAAGGAAAAAGAAAATGCAAAACATTCAAGTACTGAACAACCTAAACAATTAAGTCTAGTTTAAGTGCATTAAAGAGGAAATTTTCTGCTTATCCTAGAACTGTCTAAATTTAAGCATATTGAAGAGGAAGATTTCTACTTATCCCAGTACTGTATGACCAAAAGTACAGAAAGCACAGAAGCTAGCATAGAGAGCTTAAAATGGTGTTCATGAATGTCTAGGCTTAGAAGCCCATGACCAATTTCAAAAACAATTTGCCAGATCTTCAATTGCTGTTATGAATATAGAGATAGAGATAGTACAGAGGGAAACTTGTTAGTTGGTTGTATGAGCTATGGCTGAGACCACATAGTTCAATAGAATAGCTTTGAACTCAGGCCACTGAACTCCTACAGTCTCTAATTGCTGAATTACAAACCAGAATACAATGAAGGGAATACAAAATGAAAGAATCAAACAATCAAATTAAAAATTTTGCATAACTAAACAATGGATGTTACGTCAGTCAATTTTATTAATCTGACCAGCGGTCGTCTTCATCCGAAACAATGTCCTCTAGTTTCAGTGACATGTCCCTGGAAAATGTGAGACTTGGCTTCATCTTAGGCACCATTACTGGTGCTGCCTCATTGTTCAAGATCTGAAGAACTCTTCTCATTGAAGGCCTCTCTGCACTATCTGGGTTCGCGCAACTTAACCCCAGAAGTAACAGCTTCTTCATTTCTTCCTCATTAAACTCCCCATTCAATCTTTTGTCAGCTGCTTCAATGATCCTTCCCTCCGCATGCAATCCCCATACCCAGTCAACCAAATTCACCATTTTGTTACTATCTCCTTCCCTCTCAATTGGCCTTCTTCCACAAGCCACTTCAAGTACAACCACACCATAGCTGAAAACATCAGTCATATCAGTTGCTTTCCCATACTGCAGATACTCTGGCGCAAGGTATCCCATAGTTCCTGCTGTCAGCGTCGAAACTGGACTTTTATCATGATCCATCAGCCTTGCCAATCCGAAATCACCAAGCCTTGCATTGAAGTTTCCATCCAGCATAACATTGCTGGCCTTTATGTCTCTATGAATGACTTGCTGCTCACACTCTTGATGCAAGGTAATTGAGAGCAGAAGCCAGTCCAACCACAATGTTAATCCTATTATACCAGCTCAATAACACTCCATGGTCAGATTCTTGGTATAGAACCTTATCAAGGCTACCATTTGACATGAACTCATAAACAAGCAACAATTCACCCTTCTCAGAGCACCAACCAAGGAGCTGAACCAAATTCTTGTGCCTCAAGCAAGCTATAATGGATAATTCAGCAAGGAATTCAGTTTTACCTTCATGGGAATGCTTGGATCTTTTCACAGCAGCAATGGAACCTGTAGAGGCAAAGTAGGCCTTGTAAACATTGCCCAAAAGAGCCGCGGCCTAAGATTCTACTCGAGTGAAATCCTCTTGTTGCTGAATGTAAGTCTTTGTAGTTAAACTCTTTTGGGCCCGGCACAAGCTCTGCTTTTAGGCACATTCCTGGTCTCATACCCCTCCATTTCTTGACAGTAATGTAACCAAAAACTGCAAGAGCTACACAAAAGAAGGCTGGACCGGCAATTCCAAGACCTAAACCAACCTTATTGTGATGTTTACTAGTAGAATTTGATATAGGCAAATTAGGAACTGTATTCACTGAATTATCAGACACATTGTGAGGATGTGATCGCGGTCTCACCGGCTGGAACCCAAAAGTCTTGAAACTCCAATTCTGAATCAAGTGAAGCTCAGTACTCCCCTCAGTTGAAGCAGAGAACCCTACATACATAACCTCCTTTAGGTACTCAGAGAGGTCAATATCCACCCTTAACACCGGCTTTTCAGGCTTCGAAATCGAATGAACTCATGAAAACTTGCAAGACCCTCAAATCATTCTTGTAATCAATCCAAACTGTGGTCAAATTGCCACTCTTTAAATCAATCCCTTGCAGGATTGGATCAGCAGTCTTGATTGAGTTAAGACTATCAATATCCAAACCAACATGGTTCTCATTTGGATCATTAAAATGAGCATCAAGCCTGGTATCAAACTCAATAGCCACAAATTTATTCTCAGTCAATTGTGAAGAATTCACAAGGCCAAGATACCCTCCAGGGCTGCCAAGAATCTGATCATCAGGAGAAATAAAAAAGGCTAAACCATCACCATAAGAACCCGGGTTCACATTATTGATAGAAAAAGTGAACTTTGTGTTAAAAGAAGCTGTACTGTTGGTTTCTTGATCAAAAAATGTAACTGGGTTGTTGTACACAAGAGTGCCAGAGCTTGAAGAAGGCACACCAAGCTCTCTTGTGAGGCCAATTACGCCGTTGCGAAGATAGGCGTCGCCGAGGAGCGTGAGGTTTCGGAGAGTCAAAGAAGGGAAATTGAAGCTGACATTGTTAGCCAAGACAAGATTAAAGCTTAAGAAGTTGAGGAAGAAGAAAAGTAACATGAAGAAATCAAGAAACTTTCTTGGAGGCATTGACTTTGTGGGGAACTTTAGTTACTTGTTTCTCAATCAAGTTGAAATTTTGGTGAGTGGAGATGAGGAAGAAGATGCAAAATCACAAGGGTTTAGATTTTTTCCTTGAAGAGAGAGGCGTTTGGATGGTGGGAAAAAGGGGTTTCAAAGTTAGTGAGGTGTCTTAGTTGCCTCTTTTTCATGAAAGTTGAGAGTTTGATGAGAGGAGGTGATGAAGAAGAAGCAAAAAGCACAAGGGTTTAGATCGTTTTCTTGGAGAGAGAGGTGTTTGGGTGGTGGGAATCCTGGGTGGGAAAATGGAAATGGGGTTTAAACGGTTGATAATAATGGGCGCGTGGGAGTGGGGAATTGAAGAAGAGAGAATTAACTAAAAAGGCTTGCAACGGTTATCAAATACCAAAAAAAAAAAAAAAAAAAGAGATAAAACGACGGCGTTTAAGTGGTGGAAGCATGTGGGTTTTTGTTTTTGTTAGGCGGACTTGGTCAGAGATCAGATGTGGTGGGTCATATGGAGAACTTTCTAAGGACACAAATTCAAAAGTGGCCGTTTTAGTGTCTTGTGTCTGGGCGTTTTTTCCCTTTTAATTATGTTACAATAAAACCCACATTCACACTCACCCACTAACAAATAACTACCCCAAATAATTAGAAAAAAATTCTTAAATGTGTTATATACAAATCAAGTCGATATTATCAAATTAATTATTATATTCGTGTAACATTACCTTAAATTACAGTACATCTTATCTATATAAGGTGACGTTTATTTTTTTGTCAAGAAAATTAAATGTATATGTTATCAGAATACATTTAAATATACAGGTCTCTTTGTTTTTTAAATTTTAATGTCTAATTATAATATTGAATTGTTTGTTTTTATATAACATAAATATCTTTAAACCAATGTTTTGGCACATATATTTTAAGTATATTATATAATTTTCCGTCAGACTGTCACTCATTGCAAAAAATTCCTCACTATTGTCCCCTATATAAGTATGGGCTGTGTTTTAGTTTTAATCATTGTATTAAAACGCGGATAGGAGGGTAACTCATTTTGCTGTCCGGTCAACCGGTTGGACTGATGACGTCAGGGATAATTTTATTTTAAAAAAATTATATGTTAATCCCTTAAATTTTAATATATTACAAAAATTCCCTTAAAAAAGTTTAATAAGTCCCTAAAATTTTTATTTAAAAATATCCCAAAAAAATTACTATTTAATCCCTAAACTTTTGACATATTCCAAAACACCCCTATAAAATTATAAAATAACCTTTATAATTTTGAAAAATTATAAAAACCCTCCTAAGACCTCGAACCTGCACTCCCGAGAAGCGCTCTTGGCCTGGCGATCGATCCTGTTTTTAAAACGAGAGGTTTTAGTGTGACTGATCATCCTCTCGGACTAACTACTAATCATCACCTTGACAAACTATTAACTCATCAACTAGCTAATCACACACGAATTCCTCCTTTCCTTCAATTCTAACATTCCTATAGATAAATAATGAATTGAGTTCTTATAGGCATTTTGAGCCCTTCTTTCGGCTACTCCACTTTATAAAATAAAATATACACAAGAATGATTAAGCCCTTCAATCTTCAAGGTATAAAGCTTCTCACTTTTCAAGAGTTCTCTTGAAGCGATGGATAATTAGAATCTTGTAAAAATCGATGCAAATGTAAGAATCATTTGAACAATCTTTTGTTACTTTCTAGTAATTATATTATAAAACATTTTTCAATTTCAAATCTTAAAATAATGAACTAGCACGGCATATAGCCATATGGTATACCCCATTTCGGTGGCGTTTCAGGTGGCACTAAATTTCACGGCCTATACTTTATTATCGTCCTTTTTTTTTAATAAAAAAAGATGGCTAATAAAGAAGGGTGATGATGATTTTATGAGTCTTAAAGGCTTTGTTTGAATTGTTTTATACAGATTTGGAATCTAAACGGCAAAAGTTGGTCTGAAAACTTTGGATAAAGGGTCATTGAGATTTTGAGTGGAGAGAGCAATAATGTAATTGAATTCAATATAAAGAGGAGAAAAAAAAAAAAAAAAAGCATGTTAGTGTTGGTCTGGTCGGTCCAAATTGAATAATTCATAGAGCCGTTATAAAGATTAAATAATAATTATACGTTTAGATCTCAGTCTGGTCAGCCTCGTTTTATCACAAGATAATGTGTTTAAACTTTTGGCTGAAGGACTTACACCTACCCAAGGTTTGGAGAAACTGTTATTGGTACTCAAAAGGTTTAAAAACGATAAACAGGTACCTTCCGTCATGTTCTGTTAATGATTTCCGTTTACTAATAATGAAAAGACTAGAATGCCCTTTGAAAAGTATTAGTCTATTTTTTTAATTATTTTTAGACCCCTTAAGTTTATTAATTTCATCAAATACCCCCAAAAAAGTTTAAAAATTTAACAAAAACACCCCTATCTACCCATGCTTGCCACATTCCGGCAGCCGCCACCGCCGGTGGTAGCCGGAATCTGTCACAACTAGGGCTGTGCAAAAAAATCCGATATCCGATCCTAATCCGCTCCAGAAAATTCGGATCGGATACGGATCGGAATTTAGCAAAACCGAATATTTGGATCGGAGCACTGGACGGGATTATAAAAAAATCGGATATCCGTATCCGATCCGGATTTTGCTAAACTACGTCGTTTTGAGTTTTCAAAATTAAATTCACCCTAAGTCCCTAACAGTGCTAACACAGTAACACACTAACACTAAGTCACTACTCACTAAGACACTAACAGTCTGTCTGTCTAAGTGTCTATACTCCAACTCTCCAAGTCTCCAACGAAAAATACAACTCTCAGTCTCTCACTACTCGACTCGTCTCGTGTCTCGACTCAACAACACGAACCCTAAACAAGAAACACCCAAGATCTCTCGCGACTCAACACGAACACGCACTCGCACTCGCCACGCACAGCTTGTCATCACCTCGCACAGCCTCTCGCCTCTCACGCTATCGCGCCGCACACTGCCTCTCAGAGTCAGCGCTTTCACTCTCGCACTGTATCGCGCTCAGTATGCGTCTCAATCTCTCACTTCCTCTCGCTCAAAGCCCTCAAACACGCACGTGCCTCACCTTAAGCCTTTCACTCATCACTGACTGCAATCTGAATCACCAGATCTCATCTCAATCTCACTCTCTCTCGCCGAATACGCACAGACAGCAGACACACCGATTGAAGCCCCAAATCGATTGTTGTCACAATGAAATGTTTGTAGTTCATTGAACGCCCAATGAAATGAAGGATTGAATTATTTGGTTTTAAATTTTAATAAGGAAATCTTAAAATTCGGATAAAATTCGGATATCCGATTATCCAATCCGAATAATCGGATATCCACATAATTCGGATCGGATTCGGATCAACAAATAGCTTGATCCGAAAATTCGGATCGGATCAAAAAATGTCCTATTCGGATCGGATATCCGGATTTGCACAGCCCTAGTCACAACAGTCTACACCGCCACCGAAAATGGCCAGTAATTCACCGATTTGACCTTTTCCAGCCAGACATGGATCGCCGAGCGCGATCGGCCGGAAAGTACGACGAAAGAAATAGCCGTTGTTGATTATCAACGACGACCAAATCTTGCCCATCGTTGACATACAACGATCCACATCTTTCGGTCAACCGATACCAAAGATGGAGTGTTGCGATTGTGGACGCACGAGCTGGCAGAGATCCGCTGAGACCCTACGTGCCAGATCTAACCCGTTTGTGGTGTAATGCAATTTTTGGGCCAAATTCCGGTAGTGGTGGCCAGAATCTGGCACTAGAAGTGGTGGGGGTATTTTTGTCATTTTACAAATTTTTTATATATTAAAGTGTTTAGTTAAATTAGCAAACTTAAAGGGTTTTTTAAAATTTTTAAAAAACTAAAATATCGAACTTTTAAAGGCATTGTAGTCTTTTCACCATTAATAAACGGAAATCACTATCAGCATATGATGGAAAGTACCTGTTTGTTATTTTCAAACCTTTTGGGTATCAATCATCGTTTTGCCAAACCTTGGGTATGTGTAAGTCGTTTCTCCTAAACTTTTTAAGTAAACTATATTCCACACTGTTCATATGTGAATTACATTGTCACCCAAATCTCAAAATCAAAAACTAATAAAATCACTCATTTGCTTATTAAATTTGAGGTATAATTTTAAGAATTAGGGATGCTATTATTGATATATAAAATGAACGGGGAAATTATCATTATATGTAAATATTAAATTCGATATAAGAAACCCGAAAGTGGTATTCAAAACATTCTATTTTTTTAATCCTTGGAATTTACTAGTTTTATATAATTTTAAAAACAATAATATTATTACTTACAAAGTTTTCTATACAAAATTTGATTACGAAAAAAAAGAATGAAACGAAAAATCAAACTCATTATACTTACTCTTTTATTCATTTTTTATCACATCAACTCCAAAAAGAAAACCCATCTTTTAACTCTTTATATTGTTCAGGAAAAATCAGATTGTTTGAGAGAGCTGAGGTGAGTAAAACAGTGCTCATCAATCATCATGAAATTGATCAACAACATTGCCAAAGATCACAGGATTGTTTTCGTATTTGGCAGAGTCGATGAACGTATTCACGAAGGAAATGACCTTTACCATGGAAATGAAAGAATCTATTGTAATTAATGAACAAAATATGGCAGAATAAAAAATGGCTATAGTCTGCCATAGTTAGGGCAGCCAAACCAACTCTCATGCGAACTCCCGACGGTTCAGACAGTTCATTCATCTCATCGTAGAGTTTTTTCAAAGTCTCTTGTTATATCTCTTACCAAAAGATGCTTATTTAGCTTACCTTCGTTAACCCAAACGCAAATTCAAATATTTGTCCTACATTCATGTTACAAATAAAGCATACAATGTAAGTGTGATATGATGTTCATTGGTAAAAATAAATAAATAGATAACCCACTTTGTTTGAGCAAATTAAATTTTATAATGCTTTGGCTAGGAAGATATGAGCCATAGTTAGAAACTAGATACAATCAAAAGGTTCATGAGAGTTCATGAACTTGTTGAATTGTGTTAGATTCACGACATCTGAATTCAGACGTTATAGAGAATTATGTACATTTCTAAGTTCCCCCAAATATTCTCTGCTGATTTGCTTAATAAAAAAACGGTACCTGGTCCTCAACTCTTCACAGTAAGTCTCCACAAAATCTGTCGCATAAAAAGAAGACAAAAACAGTCAGTTGCTTCCAGTCTTAAAACAACAAAATGGAAGTGTTTTCTCGCCAATTTTCTCACCCAAATGGACAGTAAATGGGAAACTGTACCCTTTTATTGAGTCAACTGAATGCAGATTATGCATATTGGGAATCGAATGTGATCTGAGATCTGATATAATTTACATGTCCTTATCTTGGATGTGGCTGTTTTTTACGGGGCTGGAGTACTGCAAAAAGAAAATGTGATTTTGATTATTTAGCCGATCAGTAATGAAGTCCATAGCGATAGAGGGATCTATGAGCAGTACCTTCAATTACTCTGCAAAAACTTTGTCGGGGGAAAATCGTTTCTGGGTTTAGTTTTTGCTGGGAAGCAATGGCCTCCGCCACTCGATTTTTACTGCAGAAAGCAAGTGTAGATGTGAAAGGCCTCTCGACAAGTACACTCATAAGAGCAGGCATGATAAATTTCAGTAACATACCTGGCCCATGAAGGAATGAATTTAGTATTAGGTATGTCATCTTCGTCTTCATCTTCATCATCGGAACCTTTATATGGGGAAATGTCGTAAGATTCTTCCTGGTATTGGTTGGTACCAAGGTTGTGATCTTCTGCTGCTTTCTGTACTACATTGCTCATTACCTAGAAAAAGATTTGAAGCCTTAGCTGTGTGCATGATGAACTATGAATAATAATCCTTTTAAAACCCAGCATTTCTAATAAATCTTTTACCTTTGTATTATCACCGTAACCAGTCGAAATCTTACAAACTTCAGGGACAATGCTAGCTTTCTCAGGCTTTCCCATTTCTTTTTCCTTTCTGTTATCCTTTCCTGTTTCATCCTTAGAAACCTTCATCTCATTTGCTCGCTCATCCTGTGATGGATGCCCAAAGTTAATCCTATCCATAAAACAGCAAGCATGAAAAAAGATTTAAGTTTGGTTAGAATTTAAGTGATCTTACAATGGACCGGCCTTTCACTTCATTCTCTTTCTTCATGCGTAGCTTTTCCTCGTTTTCTCGCTGCTGCTTAAAAGATTCAACAAGACGCTTTCTTTTGCGGTCCTTCTCCTTTCTTTCTTCTTCTTCTCTCTGTCTCTTTCTGGCAGCCATTTCAGCTTCTTTCTTCTTTCGTTCCTCTTCTTTCTTTTTCTTCTGAGCTTCCACTTGCTTCAGATTTTCTTGCTCCAGTCTTGCTCGTACAGATTTCATGGCTTCCTTCTTCATCTTACGTTCATTCTCTTTCTCTTGTGCAAGACGCTTTGCGGCCTCAGCAGCCTCTAGGGCCTTCACTTTAACATCCCTCTTTCCTGGAAGGAAACACCGGAATGCTCAGGAGACATACACAGTCATTCAATCAAACAACCAATAACAATCGAAGTTCGGAAATGGTCAAGGCTGTAAACATAGTTAACCAGCCAACATCAAGAAATACCGTATAGGGAATACAAAATTATATTATCTGAAACTGGAATCAGTAATCTCGTAGATAAACTTAAATATCCAATAATATCTGTAGAAGTATAAGAAATTACCTGTGATAATTGCGGCTGGTTGTTTTCGTTGAACAAGCGGAATAAAGGAACTGAGATTGGATACAATATTATTATGCTTAGTTTCCTTTTCTGCTAAACTTGGGCCTCCTTTTCTCAAACTGGGTTTTCCAGATACTTTTGGCTTACTGAACCTATTACGAACCGATTCTCTTAACCTGTAGGTACCCTTTTCTCCGGGTGCTATACTAGCGCTCACTTTCATCTTCTTTGTAAGTTGTTTCTTGCTGCTGTTATGGTGTTCAAGCTTCTGGTTGACCCTATTGCAAGTCCCAGTGAAGCTGTAATCTGTTTTTACAGATTCTATACTATCTCTAGCAGCAAATATCTCACCTCTAGAAACAGATGCTGGAAGGTTTGGATCTTCTGTGATGTCAGCAAGCGGTTCTCGTTTGACTGGGGAAATCACTTCTGAAGCTATGCCTTCTTGAAATACATCAGCAACCTCATGTGTGTTCTCATTTTCTTCAATAATGCAGGGAAGCTCTGGCATTTAAGCTACCTCGCTTCTCTGAACTTCCAGAGCTTGATGAAGTTCTATCCCATAGTTTCCCAACTGGAGATGTAAAAGGTTTCCTGATATCCCAGGCAGATTGAACACTAGAAAATGGTAAGCAATCAGAGTAGGATCTTCCTTCCAAAGCATTATTGACATCCACATCGAAGCTGCTGGCCTTAAATTGCTTGCCTATATCATCAATCGTAAAAAAGTTGCTCCTCAGGTCACACTCTAGCAGCCCATTTGGAACTGACTGATATAAATTTGGCGCTCTCTGTAATTTATAAGTGGTAGAAAAATGGGATAGTGGAGTATGCATGGACGCAGATTTGCAAAGCCGCTCAAGTAAACTAGCACGTTCTATTGTAGATTTTGTTAGGTTCAATTCGTCGAAGTTAATGCTCTCTTCTGTGCATGATTGTTCATTATCTGTTTGCACAATGAAACCCTCAAACTCAGGAATGGCTCGGTCAGCATAGATCAACTCCATGGATTTTCTACTTTTAAATTCAGCTGAACAGTATAGAAATTCACCATTTTCTTCCAGATGAGATTTCCTTTCCTGCTCGCCTCTTTCAGTACAGGTCAAGTTTTCAATATTTCCCGGTTCAAATTTAACATCAAGATGTGGTAAGACTTTATTCTCTTCCAGGGTGCACTGTTTACTTGAATCAGGAACACTAATTGGAACTGATACTCCTGCTTCCACATTTGAACACCCTTCAGAATCTCCAGTACCTTGATCGGCCAAACTTGAGATAAAGGGCACTTCTGATTCTTCTATTGCAAAGGTGAAAGGGGTGTGTGCACTTCTTTTCCTCTCTTCCAAGCAAAGCTCACCCTGTCAACCACAAAAATAATCATATATTCTTCATCAGAAGAGCTCAAACTCCAATAGAAACTAACAAGCATAATCTGTGAAAAACCTGCAGCAAGACTTTATTCTCTCCCATAGTGCACTGTTTACTTGAATTTAAGACACTGTTTGGATCTGTCTCTCCTGCTTCAACATTTGAACATCCTTTAGGATCTCCAGTAGCCTGATCGGCCAAACATGAGATAAAGGGCACTTCTGACTCTTCCTGTACAGAAGGGAAAGGGGTGCGTACATTTCTGTTTTTCTCATCCAAGCAAAGCTCACCCTGTACACCATAAAATTAAAACAGATATTCTTCATCAAAAGAGCTCAAACACCAATAGAAACACACTAGTTCAGATTTTCAAGCTATCTGACTGTTAGAATAAGATAAAAATACGTTATCAACAATCCATAGACAATCAACCAGCATTTAGCCCCCTCGATAATTGATCGCAGGTTAACTAAGGTTTGTGTAAAAATGCAACCAAAACTCGACAATACAAGAAATAAACAACATAGTGATTGGATGAGAAGAACAGAAGTGCACTCTTATGTTTCAAACAACATAGTGATTGGATGAGAAGAACAGAATTGCACTATTATGTTTCAAACATAGTGATTGAGGTTTTAATATTTACTGGGAAGACAGACTAGGAATCATATTTTATCTAGAAAAATACTATCCTTACAAAGACTTATACAAATTAAAGATACAAAGTGAAGAAAAAACAAATAAAAAACGGAAAAAGAGAAAGAAAGAGAGAGAGAAATCATGAAGATCAAGGATAATGGATTATCTTTATATATCTTCTTTGTATTTGTCTTTGTAAGACTAGCGCTTCTCTTTTATCTGTATGACGAGTCAACTAATCCAAATTATTTTCAGTTACACTTCTATCCATAAAAAAGTAATTAAATTAAATATTAGTTCTTTTTTTGTGTTCGTTGCCAAGAGATGATTGAGCGCAAGAAACGAGTAGCAAGAGCTTAATATTGACTTGATCATCACGTAAGGTGTAAATTTTGTCAAATATTATTACTCAGGACAAGATTAATGGGGAGAATCTATGAATAGATGTTAAGTGACTGCCTCAATATTCTCCTTACACAACTACGTGACTGTTATAAGAACATGTTACTGGCAGATGCAGTTAAATATATTTCTAATAACCTAAAGGTCCAGCGAAAGTAGAACGGAAAATCAAGTACCTCAGAAACTTGCAGCTTAGGTGAAGAATGAGATTCCCCAAGCATGTGGCAATCCCCATTTTGATTCAATTCAACTAGGCTATAACTGACACTTGATTGCACATCACCGCCCACCTGAGATATAGAAAAAAGTTTAAATTTCAGACAAGCTTTATGTTATGTTCAACAAAATTTGAGTTCCAATTTCAAGTGAATACACATAAATGAATTACCCTCAAGCTCGGTGAAGCAGACAGGGAGTCGTTTAGTCGATTATTAACCTTTCTTCGCTTAGACTGAGGCAATGAACCTTCACCTCCTGATTTAGAACTTTCTGTTGACAGTACAGACTTCTTTTTGATCGGGCCTCTTGATTTAGAAGAACTAGCAGTCTGGTCATCAATATTCACATTCACTGAGCCCCTTTTAAAACTGGTTTGCTGGCTAGAACTTTGAGATCTTGTAATTCTACGAGAATAAACATCGCTACCTTTCTCCTTGCCCTGTAAATCACCTACTTTTGGTTCTTCCACCACAGATCTTTCATGATAGCTCTCAACTGGCTTAACCAATTCCAAACCGTTAAAATGTTCAAGTTGTACGGAAGAAATCCAAACAGGAGATGATTTAGATCCTCCAGTCGAGCAAGTTTCGACATGATCATTAACTGGACTTCGATTGACATTTGATTTCGGAGTTTCATCTTCCTGAGAAAAACAAAAGCAATGACATTTTAAATCCAGCATTAGATAATCTTCTGCAAAATTCAAGTTTCTAATATTGAAAAATCGGGTAAATATACTGAAGTGGCTTTACCTTCAAGCTTAATGAACCAGACATAGTGTTGGTTAGTCGACCTCCAACTTTTCCTGACAAAGGGGAATTCTCTTCAATCTGCTGTTCACTTGATTTGGCAGTACCTATATCATTGTTGCTCCTACTAGATCTCCCAATATATGTGAGTCTACCTACATG
This sequence comes from Pistacia atlantica, assembly GCA_026229545.1. Classification (NCBI taxonomy): domain Eukaryota; kingdom Viridiplantae; phylum Streptophyta; class Magnoliopsida; order Sapindales; family Anacardiaceae; genus Pistacia; species Pistacia atlantica. Next base: position 2,863,339 of record CM047899.1, on the reverse strand, counting down.
TAAGAACTCCTTTATAGAGCTAGATTGTTGGCCAGAACTTCTGGATCTGGTAATCCTACCAGAATATATATTGCTACTCTTTTCCTTGCTCTGGAAACAAGATACTTGAGCTTCTTCCACTTTAGAACTTTCTTTTTCAAAATCAACAGTTTTTACCAATTCTAACTCGTGAACCTGGTGAGCCTGTACCGTAGCCATCTGAGAGCCAGTAACTACACTAGAATATACGCTAACATTCTTCTCAGCGCAGAAATTTTTAGCTGCTTTTGCACTATCACGAAGCTCTAAAGCCCGTTGCCTTGACTTTGATCTTTGAACCCTTGCCAGTGATTGCAATGGTCCGAGGTCAATGTCCGATTCTCTTGTCTTTCTCTGAGATTGAGGAGATATAACACTAGAATCTAGCTCGAGAACGACATTTGATGCACATCCAGCATCACTGACAGGAAATTGATGCAAATCAGACTGTCCAGCTACTAAAAGACCTTTGTTGCTTGAAGCATGAACTTCAGTGAATAAACCATCAGGTAACTCCTCATTTTCATATAAAATAGCTGGTTTATAGTTGGGAACATTGTCATCACTGGAATAGGAATTTGCAGGTTGTGGACTTGGGAATAGGAGTCCCGAGATAAGCTTCTCCTTACTTAACTCTGCAATAAAACTTAAAATTGTCAAAGAAATCCAACGGAAATATAATTGTTACCGATTATATAAAAGTGAAAAGACATACACGCCCAGTTCTTGAATTTTTTTGCCCTTTGATTGAGTGTTTTAGTTCATTTAAATCTTATTTAATTGTTTCATTCTTCAATTAGGATCAAGAATTCATTTGTCTTTATCTTCTTTTTGTTTTTTTGAGTTTCTTGCTATCCTTTCTTGATTTCTTTCTCTTAAACTATCTAAATTCTCTCCATCTCCCGATCTTGACTTGATTCACTATTATCTATCTGTGTTATTCTTCTGCCCCTTCTTCTCCCTTACCATCACTAGTTGCCAGAGCAAAGCAAAAAATTTGACAATGTCACAACATGCTAAAAAGTAAAGCAACAAAATTTGAACTTGTCTTTTTGTAATAATCAAACACGCCAAAAGCTTCTTAGACATATTAAAAGGTAAAATTTCTTTCTTTCCAGGGAAAAAAATAAAATTGAAAGAGTGTTTTCAAAGAAAAATAGAAAGACTGGACCATTAAAAAAAACGATGGAGGCAATAAAACTGGCAACATAAAACGCTAATGAAAGCTCCATACCTTTTTCCTTGCTGCGGTAATCGCCAACTTTTGCCTCTTCCACCTCACAGTTTTCATTATTAATATCAACAGATTCAATCAACTCCAACTCACGAACATTGTCATTCTGTACAGGAGCAGTCTCAAAACCTGTAATTCCACTAGCAAAAACAACAGTCTCATTTTCAGTCTTATTCCTGTTACATATATTATTTTTAGTCTTATTCTCATCATGTGAATGACTTTTAACTGATTTTGCACTATGACGAAGCTCTAGAGCCCTTTGCCTTGACCTAGATCTTTGAATCTTGGCCAACGACTTAGCTGGCTCAGGAGAAACCTCTGACATTCTACCATCTCTCTGACCCTGCGGAGATGCAGCAGAGCTAGAATCCGCCTTCTGAACACAACTCGAGGCACCCCCAGCATCGATAACAAGAAACTGCGGCGAAACAGACAATTGATCTTGTGCTGCATCAACAGCTTTGTTTGAAGTTTGAACTTCTTCACAGAAACTACCAGGTAATTCTGATGTAGATCTTTGAAAATTATCTAATGACTGAACTGGCTTGGGAGAAACATTTGAGATTCTTGCATCTCTCTGATCCTGTGGAGATGCAGCAACAGAACTCGAATCCGGCTTCTGAACACAACTTGAGGCACCCCTCGTATCAATAACAGGAAATTGTGGCAAAACAGACAATCGATCTCGTACTTCACCAACAGCTTTGTTTGAAGGGTAAACTCCTGCAGAGAAACTACTAGGTAAATCTGATTTAAATCTTTGAATCTTTTCTAATGACTGAGCTGGCTCAGGATAAACATCAGAGATTCTTGCATCTCTCTGAGCCCGTGGAGAAGAGGCAGGAATACTAGAATCCCGTTTCTGTACACAACTTGATGTTGGAGGAGCATCAATAACAGGAAACTGCGGCGAAACAGACAACCGATCTCGTGCTGCATCAACAGCTTTGTTTGGAGGGTGAACTCCTGCAGAGAAACTGCTAGGTAAATCTGATTTAGGTCTTTGAATCTTTTCTAACGACTGAGCTGGCTCAGGATAAACATTAGAGATTCTTGCATCTCTCTGATCCTGTGAAGATGAGGCAGGAATACTAGAATCCCGTTTGTGTACACAACTTGATGCTCCTCCAGCATCAATAACAGGAAACTGTGGCGAAACAGACAGCCGATCTCGTGCTGCATCAACAGCTTTGTTTGAGGAGCGAACTTCTGCATAGACACTACCAGGTAAATCTAATTTAGATCTTTGAAACTTTTCAAATGACTGAGCTGGCTTGGGATAAACATTTGAGATTCTTGCATCTCTCTGATCCTGTGGAGATGCGGCAGGAGCACTAGAATCCCGCTTCTGAACACAACTTGAAACACCTCCAGCATCATTTACAGGAAACTGTAGGGGAACAGACAATCGATCTCCTGCTGTATCAATGCCCTTGTTTAAAGGGTGCAAACCAGCAGGTAAATCTCCCTTACTAGCTGTAACAATTGGCTTGTTGTAACTGCTCAAATAAGGAATTCCCAGTGGTACGCGTGGAACTAAGAGTCCTGAAATAAGTTCCTCCTTATTCAACTCTGCCATGGCATAAAAGTAATGATTATACATGAATAAAGGAAAGTGTGTTTCTTCTCATCATGCAAATAAACTAATGCAATATGGCAGTGCAAACCATCGGCTACTCTATTTTGGTTGCCAAAACAATGCAGCAATACATCTTCGGGACGAAAGATAAAATGACCAGTTTTTTCAACTTAAGTTCAACTAACAATCAAAACCTTCGAAAACTTCTGAAAAAAACTAAACAAACTTAGTAACAATCAAAATCACTAATCCTTTGAATTGAGCTTTCAGATATCCAAACAAAAACAAAAGACAAAGAAAAAAAAATTTAATTGAAATTCGCCCTCAATGGCGAAACTCACACACAAATCTAATATAAAAATGACCTAATTCGCTATTCAAAGTCACTAGTAGTTTTAACTTAGCTTTTAGATATTCAAAAGGAACAAAAACAAAACACGAAGAAACAGGAAAATTGAACTCAAAATTCCTCGCAATATCAAAACTCAAACACTAATACCTAATCACAAAAATTACCTAATTCGCCTATTCGAACTTACCTTGAGCAAAAATCTCGTTTCAATTTATCTTTCAAAACTTAAAAAAAACAAAAAACAAAAAACAAAAAAGGAAAAAAGGAAGAAATTTGAGACCGAAATTTTAAAAAAAAAAGCGAGATTGAGATTACCGTCGGAGGATGACGAGGACAAGAGCCACGGCGGAGGAGCAATTCCTTCAAGGAGACATTTGGAGGCGAGGTGTTGATCGAAGAGAAGAGTCCGTTGTTTGACCTGGTCAATGATCCGTTTCTTCCTCTCGAATATCTGCATAAACATTGTCTCCATCTCCGACATTTTGGCGTTTATTTTTTTTTTTTTTTTTTCCTTCTTCTTCGTCTTCAAGCTTTCTTCTCCATTCGGTAGTACAAATCGAGTCGCCGAGTTTTGAAAGAGAGAGAGAGGGAAATCGTTTGTTATCTGATCCACGGTGGAGATTGATTTTAAATTGAGCGCGTTTAAAGATTTTGAAATTTTGATAATGGGCCGGGCCGGAACGAGATGGACTGGGCTTAACTTTCGTTTGAGTTAGATTTATGGGCCGATGCTTTTAAATTTGATAGGGACTACTTTATCAGTAAAAAATCATTGTGTCCTTACATAAAATTAGGCCTTGTATTTGATATTTACGTTAAAAACAGTCTCTGTTTGCGTCACTCTTCAGTCATCATCTCAAAATCGAACCCACTGAAACTGTCTGCAAGCTTTCGCGTCATCAGTCATCTTCTCGAACTCCTCCAGTTGCAGAAAACTGTCTTCAAGCACGTTTTATTTGCTTCAATATTGAATTCATTTGAGTGATCGGAGCTATCTTGATTCATCTTTTAACTCTCCTCAGTTTCAAAATTTTTTATTTGTTTTTTTAAATTCCTTTAAATTTTGACAGACACGGTCAAGAATTTGACGGTCTAAAGTCAATATTTTTTTCATTTTCCATCGGTCTTTCCCCAATTCAACAGTCTCATAAGAAAACTTTTCTAATTTGGGTTCACATTGATTTTTTTTTCATCTGGGTATTTCTTGGAAAATTGTTTGGACTTTTATCGGTTGTTCTCCTTGTCTTATCGGGCCAACCTTCACGCATAAATAGTTTGCTTGTTCTCTTATTTCTGTAAATTTCATATAAAGCTGTTGCTGTTAGGTGCCATGGACATCCCTCTGCCTCGGGATAAGTTATCTTTGGAATTAATAACCGAGTAAGTTTCATATTTTTTTTATTTAATACATAATTTTTATAGAATGGTGTTGATGAATTGAAATTATGCTAATTAGAATTCATTATCAGGGACAAAACTTATGTTGTTTTAGTGGCAACTGGGAGTTTCAATCCTCCAACTGTTATGCACTTACGTATGTTTGGTAAGGTTTTTACTTTAGCTTTAATTTCATTGGTGACCTACTTCATTTTATAGGATATTAGTATGTAGATCTCCACTGGAAAGTATTTAAGTATATACGTGTTTGATCAATTTCACTTTTATTGATAGAGCTGGCGAGAGATGCACTGAACTCAGCGGGTTATTGTGTTATTGGAGGCTATATGTCGCCTGTTAATGATGCATATAAGAAAAGGGTATGTGAGCTTTTCTGGCAGCATACTGAAATAAGTATTTAAAGTGATTATTCATATGTCCTATGCTGAAGATTGCATGCCTTGTAAGAGAATTAGATATGGTGCCTTCTGCAGTAGGAGTTCAAGTTTACGGGGACATGTTCAGCAACATTGCTATGTATTAGATTGTGGTTAATTTGTTTTTCACATTACCAGAATGTTGATACTCAATAATCTTAGTAGTTGTTGCCTCATGCTGCTTTATAAGTCACTTGGCAAAATATGTTACTTTTTCTGTTATTATCTCCTTGAATTAGCATCATTGCGCGTGAATGAATGCGTTAAGATATGTTAAGATATTATCTTGTTTTCTATGGCCATAAATGGATATAGTTTACTGAAGCAGTGACATGAATGTTATACAGGGCCTTATATCTGCTGAACATCGGATACAGTTGTGTAACCTGGCTTGCAAAACTTCTGACTTCATAATGGTTGATCCATGGGAGGTACCTACTCTCCCATTTCATTTGTGCACAAGTGTTACATTTCAAGCAATGAATCTTCTTGATTTATGGTATGCTTGTTAATGTATTGTTTTGCCTTTAATATTATGGTTTTTCAAGTTGTCTCACAGGCAAATCAGAATTCCTATCAGCGAACTCTGACTGTTTTGTCAAGAGTAAAAAACTGTTTGAATGGGGCTGGGCTGATAACTAGAGGTGAGAAGCTGAATAATTCTACATAGTAATATAATCTCAAATAAGAAGTATGAGATGCTACTTTATATGCTTGTTTATGTGTGTGAGCTTTATTTGTTTATATGAGGCAACCAAATGATGGCTTTCTTTGCTTCTTGTAGGGTCCCTTAAGGTCATTCTTGTCTGTGGTTCTGATTTAATCCAATCCTTCAGCATTCCTGGATTTTGGATCCCTGAGCAGGTATTTACTTTTTCCATGTCTTCTTTTAAATGCTATTAGATAAATGTACCAGTAATGATAATAGACCCAGAAGGATGTGAAAATTCTATCTTCTTCCAGAAGTCGTAAATAGTCTTGCATTATATGTATGTGTGAGTTGGACTCATTGTTTAATAGTTAATTTCAAGGCAACTGAGATGAGAGATAAGTGAACCTATTGTTACACAGAAAGGCTCATATTCACTTTATCATTAATTCTTGCAACCGATGTCAACCATACGATTTCTGGTTTTTTCAGGTAAGGATGATATGCGGAGATTATGGTGTGGCATGTATACGCAGAGAAGGACAAGACATTGAAAAAATCATCTCTGGCAATGAAATTTTGAATGAAAACAAGGTTTGCTTTACATTTTTTCTCCATATTCTACCATGTTAATTGATGTACCTTCTAATAATTGGTCAAACTTCTATATGATGGTTTGAAGTAGCATGGATGTCAAGTTATAAGTTTTCTGAATTTCAAGTCAATTGACTAGAGCAAGATCTTAATTTTGGTCATAAGTCATGAATTAATACTCTTCATTCCTAGTCAGCTTTGAAAAGAAGTCATGGTGGTTATTGGTCTACAATTCCAAATGTTGAACAATTCATCAATCATCCATGAACTTTTCAGAATTCACAACCTTGTTCTGACAGGAGCTTCTGAATTGCTATACATTGATAATAGTTTTTATTGTCGTACCATTCATCGCATGCTAGCGCATCCAAGATTTGTTTAATCGAGTTTCGACCTATTTTTTATAGGCCAACATCATGGTCGTGGATGAACTTGTACCAAACCAAATTAGTTCAACAAGACTAAGGTGAGTCGAGTTTCCATTCTTCACAATCGAAATAGTACTCTGATTATGAACTAACAAAACTATGATTAAGGGGACTTAATACTTTTTTTCTTCTTGTGTTTCAGGGATTGCATTTCAAGAGGATTGTCAATAAAATATCTTACCACAGATGAAGTGATTGATTATATTAAAGAAAAGCATTTGTATTTGAACTCAAGTGACAATTGATCTTCATTTTTGAACTTTGTACACAGTACACACAAATAATTGGATAAAATTTTAACCATGTCTAAGCCTTCTTTTAGTCTGCTCAAGAAATTGAGTCTTGTGTTTATCCGTGGCTTATACAACCAGTCAATGAGGATATGCCGTAACAGTGTCCATGGCACAAATGTGCCCTTTCATTGGCCCGTTGTATTTGTGACCGATGCAAAACCGGCAACGATCAATTGACATGCCATTACTTGCAAAACACTTAAACACAAATAAAGTTCAATAGTTCTATAAACAATTTCAAGGTACAATAATAATCAAATGGTTACAATTAAAACTTTTATTAAGAACCCAATTTGGTCAATTTCTCATGCAATCATTTGAACTGAGAAAATGGGTCGAAGGCAGGTAGATTAGTCGAAGAAGAGGACCCACCAGTAGAACCTGAACCTGAACCCGAACCCGACCCATCTCTTAAAGTATCCGCCAATCATAGGATCAAAGAATCCTTGTTGGGGACCCATGTTAAAAACTGGCCCATAAGGCCCGAAAGCCCCATCGGCCCATAGTCCATCATGCCATGCCTCATAATGGGCTCTTTGTGTGTTGAAGTACGGTCGGTCTCACTCTCTCGATAACGGCTCAGGAAGAGAGTGAGGGGCTCAACATAGTTATCGAAGCCCAATTTTCCCATAGGCCCAAATTCACATCCTCGGCAGTGATCGTCTTACGTTGCTCACGGTGGCAACGTTCATTAGCTTCCCGAGTGATGAAGCTAATGTACTCGGAGACACACTCCTGGACGGTCTCTTTGGCATCATCAGAGATCTTGGCATGTGGAGGGAAGTATCCGACGCATGATTCGGATCACATTTGCAATAGGCATGTATTGGTCTTGCTCACGAATTACACATGGTGGCGGCTGGGGGGCTTGTTGTTGCCCAATTGAGTTATTGTTGTTATTGTTTTTCTTAGTGATGTTATTATTGTTGATGACGGTGTTTAAGGAGGAGGCGGCGGGGGTGGTAAGCGATCGGGTTGGATCCATTCCTTGGATGAATGACCAAGTCTGAAACCAAAGAAAGAGATGTGATAACAAAGGCAAATTACATTAATAGACTTATAAACATAAATGGTTTTATCGTGATTAACCATAATAAATAAATAATTATGGAATCATTAATCTTATTGGCCATATATTGTTACCGGGTGAGGAACTACGGTACCAATATAGACCAATGAACCTAGATAACATATAAACAAAACTTATTAATGCCAACTCATATCCTACATGGCAACAAGGTTGTACATGCCAGGCAACAAGTATGAGGGTCTTAACACCCAACCTAACAAGGTGAATAAGTAAGACCAAATGTTATATACAAATTATTCTCTGTAAACTGATATAACCTTAATCGTTTAGCACGTAATTTTAATTTTATAAAAAGTTTATAAGTAGAGAATTACCATCTATAATTAATGCCACGTCAAAGCCTACATGGCAAATAGCTGTCCATGCCAAGCACAAGTGTGGATCCCACATGGGTTCCACTTTTCACCTGAAAACAGGGGACCCACCACCTATTACTGTTCAGATTCTTTTGTTTTCTTGCCTTAAGGTTTTTAATTAACTAAAAAGTAAAAGCCGTTTGCTCTTCTCTATAACAGTGTCGTGTTTTTAGGTCTTCTGAATTTATTAAATATAATCTTCATTAACTCCTTAACCAGACTACCAGGCGCAATAAAACAGTGTTTGTTTCCCGAGAAAATTAACATATGAAACGACATGACAGTTTTTGGTTTTGAAAAGAAAAGGATCTATACAAGGATTGGAGGTGCAGAGTCTGAAGACTCACTGCATGGAAGCCATGTCAGTGAAAAATTAAATAAGAGTATAAATATTATTATATTATGTTATGATATATATGTTCATACATCGTGTCCTAAAGATAAAGATAAATAAAAGAAAGAGATATGAACAAAAGAACTTGACAAAGAGACAGAAAAGAAACCAACCGTTACTGTAAAACAAAGAAGAAGAGTGCAATAAGGTCAAAAAGGTGGCCATAAATATGTGACTTTTTGGCCTCAAGAACTCACTTGAAAATGGTGATGATCGTGTTGAAATGAAATCACTTTCAAAGATGAATAATTAAAACCCCTCAAATCTTTACATATATGATCAAGATATAAGGAAAACGTAGTAATCTGCATGCATTAGTTCATTATATGTAGCCAAAATTTCAAGAACAAAAACGAAAGAGAGAACACACCATGCATGCAACAAAACAGATATATTACTCAATGTAATGAAACACATCATCAAAAAAAGCAAAAAGAGAGTGGATTAGTTTACCAGAGCTTGATGGTCTTGGGAGCTTGTTGGGATAGTTATTGAATCCGGCTTGACGTTCCATGGCTTTCAGAGTTTTAAAACTTCTTTGGCTCTTTGGAAAAATTATAAATATTTTGTGGGGGGAGAAAGGAAAGGATAGCTTTCTGAAGCTTTTTGTCTCTTTTAATGGGGGCACTGTAAACACTCACCAATGGAGTCAATTTATACAGAAGGAAGGTGGGTGATGATCAAGTGGTAAACCACACTTTGCCAAACCGGCGTTTTGATCGAGGAGCTAACTTCTCTCACTCTTTAAAACTTTTACAAATTTAAACATATAAATTAGTATAAGTCAAGAGATTATTTGTCTGATGTAACAGTGATGAAATGATATTACATCAAACTATACAAAAGTATGTAGGTTTTACGTTACTCTATTTCAGATACTTACAAAAAGCAGTAATGACTTCCGTCTAAAACTACCAAGTATGGAAAGTTGAGACAATTAGAGAGGATTTACCTGTGGTTGGAAGATTACTTACCATATTTTAAGAAGTTTCAATTAACTATTTACTAATTAAAGATGGTAGATAAAGTATCTGGTTAAAGAATATCTTTAGTAGAGTCGTGTTGAAACTATTAACTAAGGGTTGTAATCAAGCCGAGCCAAGCTAAATTGAGTATTAAGAAGTTTGAGTTTGGCTTGACTAGTATAGTCAAAGCTTGAGCTTGATAGACATATGATCGGCTTGACTCCATTACTAAAATAGTTAAAAAAATTAATAATTATTTTAATTTATATGTAATATTAATATAAAAGTAAAATATTATATAATAAATCGAGCTCAAATAAGCTCACTAGTTGCTAGAGTCAAGTGTTATTAGACTTACTCGGCTCGACTTGAAACACAAGTGACTTGGCTTGTTTGCAGGCCTAGTTGAAACATTGTTTGTTTGTTTTATTATTTTGGATATGATTTTGGGAATAATATTGGGTAATAAATAGGGGAGTATTACGAGGTAAAATTTAAAAATTTTACAAAAAAAAAAAAAAACCTCATAGGTTTGTTAATTTAACTAAACACCCCAATATATAAATTTTTGTAAAATGACAAAAACACCCCCACCCACCCTGCAGTGCCAGATTCCAGCCACCACCACCGAAATCTGGTCGAAAAATGGTGTTACGACACAAACCGGTCAGATCTGGCGGGTAAGGCATCGATATGGCCTTTTCCGGCCAGATCCACCACTAATTTTGCTAGAAAATGCCAGATCTATGACCAAATCGGGTGTCGTGATCCGCAAAAGTCCGAGATGCGGCCATCGCCACGGTCGGCCAAGGATATGGTCGTCGTTATCGGTCAACGATAGTTTGACATTTTCCAACCAAATCCACTGTGGATCTAGCCGGAAAAGGCCAGATCGGGGAATTACCGGCCAATTCCCGATCGTTTGTAAGGCCGTTATGACAGATTTTGGCTACCACCGACGATGGTTGCCGAAATCTAATATGATGGGTAGGGTGGGTGAGGTTGTTTTTGTTAATTTTTAAACTTTTTTTCTAAGGGTATTTATGAAATTAATAAATTTAAGGGGTCTAAAAGTAATTAAAAAATATACTAATATTTCTCAAATAATATATCAAATAAGTATTTTAAGAATAGGATTAAGAATATGGGTAAAAATAATATGTCAAACGGAATGTTGTGTCCCAATTCCAAGTCAGGCTTGCCGAGTTTGAGCCCAAGAAAGAGCCCAGGTTTTTTCAATCTGCAAGCTTCGCCTATCCGGGCCTTTTGAGTTTTGACCCAGGTATGATATTATCCGTTCATTAATTTTTGAAAATCAAAGTTGAAGATTTTCTCTAAAGCTACAAAGATGATAAAGCTGATCTAGCAAGTACTCACAAACAAGGCTCTCAAGAAAATAACGCAGAACAATATAGGTTTCTTCTTAAAGAAAGCAGCTGTTTGTATAATAAAATAGAACAACTAGGAATAATACAAAAATGGAAATTTGTTAATAAGAAAGAATCATATTATATATAAAGTCAGAAGTTTTCAAGCATTTACTGAAGATGAAACTTGGCTGCAGAAAAAGCCACCATAAAAATACAACATCTGAAGTGCTAATTTCTTCTGCACTCCCCCTAGTGTTACAATCACAAAATTTTGCATACAAAATTCCTGAATTGAGTAAAGATTACCTATAAATTATTGTTCTAGCAGCTCAAAGAAATAATTAAATCATAAACTAGTTCTTATCTGTTTGATTTGTGTGGAGTAAAACGAATCATCATCAATTTCATCCGATGAAACTTGGCTATGTGATGGATCGTTTCTTATGTCAATCTTCTTGATTGTAGTATTTTCACCAGAGTTCAGTGAATGTTCTTCATGGGAACTTTTGTTTTCTTGAGTCTCCACCTCTACCTTTGGATTCTACCAACTTGGTCTTCCATTTGATACCAACTGCTTCTGCTTGATCGGCAAACAAGACTTTAGAGATGGGTGAACTGCAGATTTCTTTGTAAGTTTCGTAACTAGCAGCACAAGTATTTCCGCCTTTCAACAGTTTTGAAAGAGGATGCAAAACCGAGACCACATCATTGCTGCTCTCCAAGCTTTCCTTCAACTCCAGAAATAGGGGAACCATTTCTTCCTTTTTGAACTGAACGAACACTGCAGTTTCATCGACATGATACACGGAAGTCACAGAGGTTGAACCAAAGACTTTAGAGATGCATTCTCTAATCTCCCGTGCCTTGAGTTTGGATGGGAATCCCCATACTAGAACAATGTGACTGAACAAAATCTTTGGGGTATCTGTCCAATTTGCTACTAGAAACCGAGGACAGAGAACTCAAATTGCTGGAGCTTAGATTAATAATGTCTCCATTGCTCCAACTGAGATAAAGAAGGTTGATGTACTTCTGGAGTTTTTCATTGAGTGCTAAATTTTCAGAGGATGAATGGAGTGTAAAATCAATGCCGAGATGACTGCATGCTTGAGCAAAGACACACCCTGTCATAAAAGCATCATATCCAGCTTCATGCCTCACTCCAGAGTTCCAGTCGGAGGATCTGCAGATAGACATTCATCTCAGTGTGAAAGGACTTCTGATGTCATTCTACTCGGAGAAAAATGACAAGTAGCATTTAATTCATTTATAAAAAAATACTAGACAAGTTAACGTGCCTGGCAAAGATGCCATAACTTGAAGATAACTCTTGAGATTATGACACAACATCCAGAAATATGGCACATGCATCAGTAATGAAACTGGGAAAAATTACAAAAACTTGATGTGACTTAAATTTCGAAGAATTGACTTCCAGACTTCCTCAGTTTTTAATTTAAATAGATAAGATATATTATACACTAAACAAAATATGTTTTACATTGCAGCTAGTACAATTCAGTGTAACCTGCTGGTGAATTTTAATAGAAACAAGCAGTACAGACTTTTAATTAGAAGAGATGTCAACTGAAGAAGAAAAAGAAAATGGAAAAACAAACCTGTTATCATCCACTTCAATCTCCACTTTCACACTTGGCTGAATAAGTAGATGAGAGCTTTTAGAACCAATAGCAATCCGTTGACACAATCTAGAAAATGCCGAGAATAATGAAGTGCCAGATTTCTTCATCCGTTGCACTAGTACATCATTGCACTTCAACAATATTTTGGTGTCAATGATGTGAGGAAGGTATTTGTTAACAGAGGAAATGAATTCTTCAGCAGTCAAAGGAAGAGCACCTAAGAATTTGCCGTAGATATGTGCAACATCTGTATCACAAAGATTAAATTTCTAAATAATATATTTTATACACCCATTCATGAATCTCGAGATAGATAGTCATACCTAGGAAGCAATTGTGACCAACAATCAACTTCTTTTCAGAGGAAAGGCAGTCAATAACATGGCGAAACCCAATTGCAGCTTTTATCTTCATCTCTGTCTCTCTGAGCCGCTCATCCTTCACCTCTTTCTGCAGAAAGATTAAGGAAACACCAGCTTCAATAAGATGCATATGAAAGCAAAAACAAATTGGGAAAACACAGATTTCATATTCAAATTTTTTATTTCTGGATTTCCCCATAAATATTGTCACTAATATTATCATAAATGAGATGCCTCGATCCCTGAAGCTTCACATTCTTGTTTTATATTGACTCTCCACACCTTAATCCATCTAATTATTTTCAAAAACATGTTATGACCTTTTGAAAGGGTTGCAGGAATACAATTACAATTCCACTAAAAGGAAGCTATTAACAAGCCCCCTTATAAAAAGGGTTTGTATTATAGAAACATCTCGTTCATTCAAAAGTCATTCTTACCATAAGTAACTTCTTATCATCTTCTGACTCATTATACACCACAAGATGCTGTGAACATGAATTTTCCCCTTTGACACGAAGATAAACCAGATCTTTGAAATGCTTGTTTACCACCTGCATATTTTTTGTTTTATTCATTAGTAATGGTAATATATGCAGCAACTATAAATCCTTCATGAAAAGAAAAAGGAAATATTATATCTAAAAAAAGAGAAAGTCTTAATGAACACTAAAAAGATAACCTAAATTTGTTGGATAAGATCAAAGCCACTAAGCATTAAAAAGAGGAGGTCGGCTTCCCATGGCAAAAAAATTGTCAATTAGTCCAGAGTAAATGATTAAATTGGCACACCAGGTCATGCAAAAAGTCTGTCCCTTGTTGGCTAAAAAGATGTGGTGCAAGCATAATATCCTAAGCGAAGGGAAAGATATATATGCAAGACCCTCCTGTTGAACCAGTAAAATATCGTACAAAACCAACCAACATAATAAACCAAATCAGGATAGCTAACTCTAACAATGAGGTTCAACACCAGATTTCTGAAGCAATAACTCACAACTACATAGGACGTAAAGGAAAAATAAGAGTGCATTACCAATTGGATCAACTTAAGTTGATGAGAAGTGAATCCATTCAGACTAATTGCTGGACGCATCTTGTAGAAAATAGTTTGAAACTGTTGCTCTGAGTCATTTGAAACTACCTGGAAATGAAGACCGTCCATTTCTATCACGTAATAACCAATCATACCATTCTCTCAATCTATGCTTCATTCTTTCAGTAAACAGAACATCCGCTATGTTGACCAATGGCATATCTCTAGCTTCTTTCAAGTCACCCCATGAATCCCACAACTTATCCTCATACAGTGAATTCATGTATCCAAGAGCTTCCTCTTCTTGTTCTCTGGATAAATAAGATACCCCTGAGATTAATTAAGCTTGTGAATCTCATACTGAAAGCATCTTAAAAGACCAATTATGACACATTAGCAGGTGCTTTATAAGGTTATTTTCTAGTGTTTAGCCAAAATAGACAAAAGAAAAGAGCTTCACTGGATAAAAACTGCATTTAGAATTCTTTTCAAAGAGGCACTTCATAATTTTCTCTCCTAGAAAGAACTGTCTAGGTATCATTTTGCAAAAGCACTTGCAAGAAGGTCTTTTCAGTGGCTTTTCTAAAAAGCATATTTACTCGGAAAATGCCCTTTACAAAAGCACTGCCCAAACAAGATATTTCTCCGCATTTTATCCCCTTTTTCTCAACCTTACAAGCCAAGCTTTATAAACTTTGAAGCAACAACCATAAACTATACACGAATATGCATCAAATACCAAATAAAAATCAGAACTTTAAAATTTATAAAGAAAAAAACCCACCTTCATGAAAACAGGCATTAAAATCAAACTGGTACTTTGCCAAGAAATCCATTGATGCTGTCTGACAAAGGAACTCGTAAGCAGGGCCATCAATCGAAACCTCTTGACGAGGAAATATAAAGAAATTGTGCCTGCAAAAAATGACATTGTATCACTATCGATTTGAATTTAATATTTTTTAAAATTACGTTCTGAACACAAACCAACATGCGCCAATTCATTAATACTGAGAGAAGGAAAGTTTAAAATTACGGGTGCGCGATAAAGGAGCGGTTGAGGGGGTCCCAACGGAAGGGGCAAACGCCGAACTGAACGACGGCGAACTTCTCAGCAGAGTCTTTAACTTTCAGGTAATGGACATCATAACGGTCGAACTCGAATGAGTCGCGCCAGGGAGCGCTGGTGACTCCGGTCATTTCGAGGTCGACCGCGACGAAATCGGCGGAGCGGATGTGGTGGCGGAGCGAGCTGAGCGCGGAGTCGAAGTTGGATTTCGTTACGTGTTTTAGGGGGAACGGCGTCGTTGTCGTGGTGGAAGAGCAGTATGAGTGAGTTAGGGCGCGAGCGAGTGACGCCACCGGCCATCGTTTCTTCATCCTGATGAATTGTGAATGAATGCTGTTTGGGGTTTTAGAGAGGGATAGGGGGATGATTTAGTAGTTGTGGAACGACACCGTTTTGAGTTTTATTTATAAAATTTTTTAATATTTCATTGTTAAACTCATATCATAATATATTTATGGGTAATATATTACAACTCAATCTTACAACCTTAACTCGGCAGCACAGTTTACAATAGATCAACTCATAAATAAGTTTTAATTATCCAATTAATAAACTCTCACGTTAAAGTTGTAAAAAAAATTTATAAGATTAAGTTGTAAACCTATTTTTCATAATATATTTATTGGAATTTACCGTTCACACTTTGAAACAATAACAAAGAGTGGATAATACCTTCTCTAATGGTTGAAAAATTTTTGAAACTGAGAAATCGGTTCTCTAGTTGTTTTATTTCACCGGCCATTCACCGGGAGTTTGAGTTTGGCATCAATATTTGAGCAACAAATCCAATAAATCTAAGCATATCATATAATTATTTATGATAAGTGCATAACGCTAAAAATTAACAGGATGGTACACATATCTTGTTCCATGATTCATTCCAGATTAGATAATGTTAATCATTCTACTGCCAAAACCTCAAAGTGACCACCAAGGCAAAATGTAATTAACAGATATGAACAATGAACATTTTGCAGATCATGAATGGAGGGAAATGCCTGTAATTCTTCTCTGTCAAAATCAATCAGAATGCATTGTTAATAGCCTCCTCAAGTAGTTGTCACTTGTCCTGTTGTTGTCCGATGTCATCAGCTGACACGGGTGGGTATGGAAGCTAGTTAGTCGGGGCTGAACCACCATCTTCTTTTGGTTATGTTTCCAGAACTGGTATGCAGAACCATGCAGTGTATACTTCGGACAAAATTTGGGTTCCCAACATGAGGTTTGATGGCCTGAAATTCGGCAGAAGGTTTAATGGTCATGGGGATTTTGGTTCATTGAAAAGCATAGAGAATATTAGAGTTGGTTTACTAACGTTTCTTTACAAGGCTCGAACTAGACGTGCAGCAAAGGCACCATCTAGTGAATGTTTTACTGGATCGGAGAAATAGAAACTGCATTCTGATACAAAATCAGGTGGAACAAATCTATCAACAGGGTTCAACACTGAATTCCTGGCACAAGATAGAAAATGTCACTTACCCTTTAATTTTAATGCCAAATAATCACCAAAGAAAAGGAGAAATGATTTGAGTAGCATATGCAGCTCTTACCGGATGCCTGAGAAGAAATGTATCCACCCTTTCTTCATTCTCTTCAGGGTCTATGGAGCAGGTACTGTAAATCAAAACTCCACCCGGCTTTACGAGTCTACAAAGCAAGATAAACATTTGTAAGAAGATGATTGAAATCATACATTTCTGAGAAGAGAGAAACAGAGAGAGCGTTGTAAGAGAGTCTCACAAGGAAGCTGCATCAAGGAGCTCATCCTGCAAATTTTTAAGTTCTTCCAAATCTTCCAAGCTCTTATTCCAACGCAAGTCTGCCCTCTTAAGAAAGTCAAAAAAGACGAACACAATAATTAAACAGGTCTCTCAACTTACAGATGAAAGACATCCCCAAATGTCGTGAAAACTTGTTAATTAAACATTTTATGGAATGAGTGTTCACATACCTTGGAGAGGACACCAAGTCCAGAACACGGAGCATCCAGTAGAACTTTGTCATACTTCGCCGACTCATTGTCCTAATATATTAGATTTACAAAAGTAGAAAACATGTAAGAAGTTAAATCTTCCTGAAAATTCTTCCCGTCCTACAGAGTGATAACTTACTGCAAAGATACGAAGATCACTGTGGATGGTTGTGATGACACTACTAACTTGGTGCAACTTGGCCGTCTCTCTAAGGATTCTCAACCGTCCTTTGTTAATGTCAATTGCATATACCATGCCTGTAACCCAACAATGCACCAGCCATATATCATTTGAAATCGTTTCCCAATAACAAGTAATACCATCACTGATTCAGACTCATTCAATAAAACAAAAGGGTTTATACAACATTTACAAGAGAAGTCAGTATTGCAGTATTACAGAGAAGAATTTGGAGCCTGAAAATGGAGCCAGCCAAGCTCAGTAGGTTTGAGCAAGGATTAGCATGGGAAAGGCCCTCCATTCAATGAAGCTTTCACATTTACCAAAAAAAAAAAAAAAAAAAAAAGGTGGATATCGCTTTAACTGGCAGATATGGATTAGCTTACCTTGGCCACTCATATGGGATGCCATATAAACTGTTTTTCCTCCAGGAGCAGCACAGCAGTCAACAATGCTCTCACCCGGTTGAGCATCCACAACAGAAACTACCAGACCTGCAATGATGTGACATGAATAATTGGATGTTGTGCGATTAAAATAAAAAGTAGAACCAGATTTTGAAAATCGTTTTACCCTAGAATATAGAATATAGGAATTAAAGTACGCATGATGCACATATATATAAAACCATGCATGCATTTTCATTTATACTCCTGATAAAATCATGAGATTGGATGACAAATGTCCATATTACAAAAGAAGTACAAATATTTCATTCATGGTACATCTAACACAAATCACTTCATATGATATTCAAGTGCATTAGTTTAGAAGGTGTCTGCTTGGAAGAAGGATGAAAATATTAACCTGCACTCTCATCTTGGACTGCACATAAACCTTGTTTCAGTAATCCCGCTTGTATAACAGTCTAAAACATGAAAATAAGGTAATTAGGACCCTAATATTACTTTAATGGGCAACCAATAGTTGAATTGATAGCAGTAGATGCATCTTTTCTGTAGGAAGCATTACCTTGCCCCCTGAAAAAGAAAGATTATTATCGATGTACTGTCCAAGAACATATTCAAACTATTGGTTCTTTCCAGAAGTTAGCAAACCAGACAAGAATAAACCTGATGTTCTATAGTGCACTCATACCTGCAATCCAGTTTTCATGCGGATAAAATCATCCAAATGCAATGAAATCTCATGTGGCACCTGCAGCTTAAGAGCCACAAATTAGTAGTTGGACACATCTATCTACCACAGATGGTACAGCCAAGACAAGTAATCAAAGAGAAAACAAAGTATGCGCACGTAATAATGTGAGAGAGGGCTCTAGCAATGAAGATTAAGTTGTACTAATTCGAATGTCAATGAAAAACAAAAAATTCAACTGCAATCATAACCCAGGATATCAAGTTAACACCATCCATGCAAAAGAATCTTCAACATAGAAAGGAAACTTAATGAATTTGGAAAAAGAAAAGGAACAAAAGGAAAAAACTCTAAGCACCTTCAACAAATTAAGCTGCTTCACAAGGTCAGCTCTTGTAACACCTCTTCCAACGTTTGCTCTGATATCAGAATCAGGAGAGGTAGCTATGAGATCCATGTAATGTTACACATAAAAGAAAAAAATTCAGCCAGAAACCTCAAGCTAAAACCTGGGATCGCTGTTGTTCCACACCATCAATTTAATTGCTTCCTCTTGTCCACGGTACTTTGTCCATCGCCTTACCATCCACTAAAAAGGTAAATCTTTGTTTCAATAATGATATCAGTTGTCATGATTGCATGAGTTCTATCAATATGATAAAAATATTGTAACAGTTTGCCCAGGATTCAGTATATAAACAGAAAGAAAAAGGATATAATCAAAATAGATAAAGGCATTGGGAAGGATGAGAATAATAGAATGGAAAACAGAAGAATGAAGAAGTTGTAGTGATAAACTCACAACAGGATGAGAATGAAGCGTGGCCAGAGCACGTGCTTGGGCACGATCATCACCTTCCAATATTGGTAGAGGAAGAGAATTTTTTTCCTGCAATTTCAAAAATGTCACAAGTTCATCAAAACCTGAACGTGTCATACCATTAACCATAATGGATAGAGAAAGCAACAAACCTTAAGTACCACTAGCTTCCGCAGAATCCCATTGACCATATTACCAGCACCAGGTCTTAGAGCAACCTTCGCAAGTCTCACGTTCTGCGGTCAAACACAGCACTGGTGATGAGCAAAACACTAAGACTGTCTGATATATGATTGCAAGAGATAATTTACAATAATATAATCTCCAAAAATTTGAAGGCAGAAGAAATATTGGGGCCGAAATCTGACCACAGGACAGATCCAACTTAACATCAAACTCATAAATGTAGAGTTCCTAGACCCAAACTACAAAGGATGCCACATATTAAGACTAGAAGGTGAATTGGAGGAACATGCTATCATGAGGGTGGATGAAGAAAAACTACTTCACATTTCCACTAATAACAAACAGCTTGTCTACCACATCCATTCCAAAAGTCTCTTAAAACTGGGGAGTTACTTATATTCCTTCTCAGAGTTCATTATATTCTACAATGATTTTAAATAACAATAAAATTCTTATAGTTTACCTTTCAAACATGAAGCATTTATCAGGAAGAATCTTTTTTTTCTTTTTTTCATGTGAGAGAGAGAATGAAGTTTACCTCATCTACAACAGCATATGGTGGCATATCTAGCTTGACAATCTCATAGACACCAATTCTTAGAATCTGCAAAGGTAAGCACAAAAGAAATTTTATATTATATACTATCCAGCCTTGATGATACATTGCAAACAGAAAAGGCCCACACGAAATACGTAAAAAGAAAAAAAAAATACCTGCAAAAGTAGAGGTTCCATGTGTCTAAATGTGCTCTCTTCATGGCATAGTGAACAAATCAAATGATCAAGATATCTCCTCCAACGAATTGTACCCCCAACAACATCAGTGACCTATACATTTAAATTTGAAAGAAGAAGGTTAAACATTTTTCTGCCATGTTGGAAGATTGTATTTGTTTTAATACTAGGAATTATTTTTTGCACTTCTATTAAAAGGATATCAAAATACGGGTCTAATCCTCTAAACAGGTTGTAAATATTTCTGTGAACACCTCTGAAACCAAAATAATGGGGAAATTATAAGGCAAATGTACATGAGAAGAGAACAGGATGAGAAACTACCAATCTAAGATCTCGATCATCTAATTCTTTAGTGCAAAATCCAAGAGTTCTCTCAACATATCCCATCTCATTATCACCAGAGCCTTTCCCTTTCTCATTCAAGAGGTCAGCAAATGCACCACCTAGCTCTATTCTCATCAACCTCACAGCTGACACTATACAAGTCATAAAGAAACCGGCATAAGAAATGAAACCAAAAATAAATATAAAGACTGCCACACCTTCATGTCAAATTTTCAAACTGATTAATTATTAGCTTCAAAATTCAAGGACTTGAGTTTTATGTCCAGTTATAAGAAAATTTAAATAATCATTGTTGAAGTCACCTGAAAATGGAACACAAGCAACACAATCAAAATCGAGTTCTCATATAACAGATGAGAGAGGAGAGTAATACCAGCTCTGTGAGGAGAAACCTCCACATTCAACTTGGTTCTTTGTAAAGGACTGCGAGGAACTGAACATAAAATTTATATTATAATCATAAAGTGCTAAAGCACACCATTAAATTCCACCAAAAAGCAAACAAAACAAACTTCTGAACCCCAACTGAGCTATCTATAGTCTTATTAACCTCATTCATCAAAGCTTTTGATGGGGTCTTAAAAGTTCTCTGTTTTAGCACTACAAACGCAACCAATAAAACAAAGCATGAATATTTAAGAGCCCCAAATGGATATAATACTTTGTTTCAGCCAAGTTTCAAACTTTATTAGCTCTTAATTAAAAAGTTATGTTGCATTTTTCTCAGGAATCACACAAGGAGTTTTAGTTACCTCTTTTATTAGTAGAAATGGAAGTTCTAGACCTCTGGGTTCTTCTCAGTGGCTTCAATGGAGCTTTGCTTGTGTCTGCAGAGACAATTATCCGAGGAAGAAAGGCAACTTGTGCCATTGACAAGCTGAGCTGTTAGACCCAATAAACTGAATTGCTGAACGGTTGATTTTTTTTATCTCTCACTCTTAAATGCAAACGTGGGGGTTTCTGTATTAGATAAGTATCTAAAAAATTAGTTAAACCCCCATGAGTTTTATAAACTAATAATGACACCCCAAAACAAGCATAAACAAAGCACCCCCGATAATTACTTTATTGGTTTTCACTTGCCAGTGCTGCCACGGTAACCGAGTGAACGATGGCTTCTTCAACCGGAGAGGTTCCAGTTTTTACAGACACAAACTTGGGAACTCACATTGCTATGGCTGTCTCTCCAGATATCACAACTGGAGATTTCAAAAGTAAGCCAACAGCAACCTTTTATTTCTGTTTCTTCTTTTTGAACTTTCTCTTCCATTATCTATTGATTTACTTTCGGTTTCATTGTTTCTACTTCTCTTGCTTCTGGTTAGGTCTAAAAATCAGTTCTTTCGACATTTTGTTATCTGGGTATTGCTTGTTTTTGAGTGTTTTCTGTATTTGATTCTTCACTAGGAGCCAGTTTTGTTTGGTTTTGTTTTGATCATTGCTATTTTTATATGAATATTGGTTATGGGCTAAGAATATTCACCCAATGAGAACAAAAATTGGAAGGATATAGGGTCAAATCAGCTTAAGTGTTCAATTCCTTTAGAATTTTGTCGTAGTGGAACTTAATGTGGATAAATGTGAATGAAAATATCTGAACTTTGAGAGAATAAAAGAAAAACGAGCTTGTTTTGTGTAGGAAAAACATTGTTATGTAATGAGACTTCACATTTCTTCCCGTTGGTTCCATATCTTTGCTCGCTGGTTTTATCTTCCATGAAATAATTTCTTCAAGTACTATCAATGACCTGTATGTGCTCTCAACGACTCAACAATGCTATGGTTGTCAGAGTTTACTATGATCGTCGGAGATTTCACATCTTCTCATGTTCTTCTTGTCTGCAAAATCTTCAATGGATTTGTTAGTGATATGCTGATGCACTTATATGTTATTTTGTTTTAATTTCATTCATGGAGAAGTAATATATTCAAATATTGTTTTGTAGGAGAACTTGCAAAAACACACTTAAGTTGTTTCCCAAAAATTAGGGGAGATTGAAGTTTATGGATTAATGGTACATCCCTTATTTGGTTATTTCCCTTTTATTTTGACTCTCTACTTTTAGGGTTCTGTAATACTTCTTCACTGTTAGTACATGCTGCGTGTTATGTGTTCCATTTTCTAGTAGGTGAAGCGGAGGTCAAGTTTTTACCATCTGCCAGATTCAGTCCCTGTAAAGTATGCATTCCAGAATCTGAAAGGAACATGGTTTCTTCATATGGAAGCAAGGCCTTTGACTGGTTTGGATAGGCCAAGTTTATCCCAGTTTATAGAGGAAAAATGTGGAGATCATAATCTTGAAGGCAGCAATATCGATGGTCCCCTAATTACAGGCACTAAAAAGGAAAAGCATTATGAGCAATGGTAAGACGAAGAAGGTGAAGAGTTCAAATGGCGCCATTCCTCTATCGGAAGAGCTTTCAAGAACTATACTTCTGTCCAATGGAAAGAGGAAGAGAAGCAAGAGAGTAAATAACTTCATTGAGTGCAAAGAAGATGAGAATGTTGAGGGATGCGCAAGTAGACTTGGTAGTTTGTCAGGTGGCAATGTTGATTCCAGAACCATTCATAATCACTCCCAAAAACAAAAGAGAGCAAGAACAGATAACAAATCATCAAGCACACGAATTGATGCCTCGGCAAAGTATTCAGTTATAAATCCACTGAAGACATTCTCTTTTCCATCACCAACCAACTCCAATCTTGGAAGTCCAAGAAGTAAGCCTTGTGAAAACAGAAGTTGGGAAACGTCTCATCAAAGCCTCAAAGAACCTCAGCAATTCTGCACGTAAGAAAAGGCTGTCAATTTCTTTCAGTAAATTCGCGAAAGGAAAATTATTGAGCCCCACCACTGCATCTGTGGCTAAATACTTGGTCTTTGAGATCAGCGACAGAGATGACTGAAGAAATGCACAGTAACTGTTCTTGTCAATATTGAAGTCAGGGGGATTTTTTCTTGACACTCTTAAGCTGACTGCTCAAGTGTGATAACAATGAGGTCACTCATGGGGATTTCCCCCTTAGAAAAGGTATCAAAGACCAGAGCGGAAGCCATCAGACGTCTCATTTTGGTTGTCCCTGAAAAATGAGAGTTTATTTGCTATGATCGGAGATTAGAAATAATCTTACTAAGTGGGATTACGGATTCTTTTGATATATTATTGATGGTGGTATGACTTCTGAAGCTATCTCTACAAATGCTGTCCTCCATGATTGAATGGCTTGGCCTACTGAGGATCGTTATACATATAGAAAGCCTCCAAACTTAGCGTTGTTGTTACTTTTGGTCATACACCTACTTTGATGATCAGTTGCAAGCTTACTAATGAAGCGAAGGCGCAACAAAGTCTTAAATAACTCATCAAATTCTGGTGGTCGTTCAGGCAGGCTGTGCCCGTGAAATGCCAAATTGGTAGACGTTTAAATTTATTTCACTTTTGAGTTATTTTATCATCACAATATATTCATATATGTTCGTCTTTGGTATTCTTATGTTAGAGATTTATCATTCATTTGGTTTCAAGTTCATTTTGGTTGGTACCGGTTATTGCCTTCATCTTCGAGAGTAGTACTAAAGTGTTGACTCGGTAATGTTACTGAGATGACAATTAGTCTATATCACATACCAAAAATGAACTGAAACACCAATGTAGTTTTGCTTCAATTATGCAACATTTTATAAAGCGAAATAACTGCCTCAATAAAACCTGGACTAAGATTCTGAAACTTGTGGTGGTTACAGATAGGCAGTAGGTCGATCTCAATTCGACCCCATTCAGCTTGAGTTTCCTAAAAAACGTTTTGTTGATAAACCCAGAAAGGGACAGTGATTCGAGACAAACATGTAGCTGAACTATTAAACCACATGAACACAATGAAATAGTTTTGCAGCATATCGAAAAATCCAGCAGGGTAACTTAGATCAGGGTAACTTAGATCAGAAGGATCATCAGAATTAAGCCATAAAATCTGACTGTCACATTGAAATGTGATGAGTAAAACCCTAAATAATCCATAGGCATGAAAGGAAATGTGCCGTTGGCGTATAAAAAGGTACGTTGTCTGGTGTCAACCAAGACCAAATTAATATCTGCTAGAACCCTTTGAAGATTCCGATACTTAATTGGCAGGGCTAGGTTCATATCCAGTCCTGTCCAAAAGAAGCATAGCGGTTGGAAGAACTAAGGGCCTCAAGAAAAAATGCTGTCAGGACACCTGCAAATTTCCTTTAATTTTCTGAAATCGACAAATTAATCGGCAGGTAAATCATCATCATAGTTAAAATTATCTTCAAATACAGTGAGTAGCTCATCACCATGATGCGAGGCGAATCCCTCCATGAGACCTGTGAGGAAAGAGAGAAACGTGGAAAGCCATCACCATTTTTCAAGCATTCTCATTAAGTAAACATTATCGGAATTTTTCTTCTTCAAATCACGGAAACCACAACCACAAACCAATGAAAGACACTCTCCTATCCTAACCCAAAGTGGTTGTGAAACATTATTCTCAGCCTGCCTGAATATTATTTTCATCATGATCAATCACAGGAGACGAATTTGCCTCTTGATTCATCAGCATTCCTTTTCTCATCATCTGTCTTGTGTCACTGCCTGGAAGTTTCACACCTAAAAGGTTAATTTATTAAGTGGAAATACTTCTCCCATTTATAAGCCCAAGACCTCCCCAATACGCTTTCGATGTGAGTTTCGTTACACTTGGTAGCATTACATAAATTATACTGCCAAATTATAAGGCTATATAATTCCCTGACAGATCTCAAATCAGTTGATGAAATAAATTCAGATGCAAAAGCACCAGACCCTGTCATTCTATTATACAATGTTAAATTTCATTGTATTATAGAAGCAATTTTTGCTTTGAAAAGTTACAGTAAATTTTAAAAAATTGATTATTGGGGCAACAATAAGTTGAGAGAAAGAAACTGCGAAACTGGGGTGATCTGGGTTACGAATGAGCCAGAAATAAAGTATTATGCCATAGAGCAATACTACTCATTCCAAAATAGATTAATACTGCCCATTCAAAAATATATTCAAATAGGATAAATATTTTAGTCCTTTTCAATGCAATTAAATTGCTATTTTAAAAATAAATTCTATCTAACACTCTATAACTTATATTTAAAGATGATAATTTCTACAATAAATTAAATATAACAATTATATACTCTTTAGAACTAAGCCTCTCTTCCACATAGATAACATCGTCATATCAAAAAAAAAAAAAAAAACTTATGAATTCTCAGTACTCACTGGGAAACACCAATCAAGTCGTAACTTTATAAATCCTTTAGGAAGGATAGACCAAAGATCACTATCAGCACCAACTACTTTGCTATCGTTAAGATCTACACAATGTTCGACCTTAATATCTTTCAAGTAGTGCCGCCAACATTTGATATCATGAGAATTGCAACAGCTCACATCCCTATTCTTCAGTTCATTATAGAATGACTGAAATTCAAGCAAATATCAAATAATTAATTCACTTGAAACTTTTTCCTTGGGCTTAAATGACTAATTGAAACAATCTCTATCTTATAATGGAAAAACATTTCATCTTAAGATGTTGTAATTACTCTTTCTAGAACTAATTTCATTTCAACAAATCATCTTATGGTTGCTTAGAAAAAAAAAAAATCATTACATACCTTGAATAATTTGAGCTGGGGCTTGTGAGAAAATGTTTCCAAAGACAAAGTCCTAGGATAACAAATCCAGAGAAAACAATCCAACAAAATCCTGTATTCTGACGGTGGCACGTTTGTACATAACTCAAGATTCCCAACATTACAAAGGGTGATGGAAAACTTTTCTTGAATTCTTCTAACTTAAAAGAACTCTGAAAAATCAAAAAACAAAGCAAAACAAAACAATAAGTGGTTGAGAAAGATCATAAACAAATGTAATAAAAGTGAAGTGAGATTCTAATAATTAGATATGGAATTTATACACATACCACAGTTGAGACTCTAAATATCCTTATAGTTTCAATTTGATTGGATACTCCGAGAAATTCCCTAAGTTTTAAGCAACACTGAGTGTCAAACGTAAAATTAACTTGCCATGGACAAAATGCATTTATACGAGAAGTGGGAATGGGACTATCTTCATATCCAAAGGAAAGCAAATTTGGAGTATCAAGGTCAAGTGCCTTCATCTTGGCACAGCTAATAACTTGAAACTTCTTAAACTGATTACTTGAAATTGTAATTCTTTCAAGTAAATCGCAACACTCAAGGATCAGATCCTCAAGCAGGGGAAATGTTGAGATAACATGATGAAACTGTTGGTCTGTAAACTAAAGCCCACAAACTTTAACTTTTTCAACTGTGAGCACCCAATAATGTTAAACACTATTAGCATTCTCCCCTTGCCAAATTCAAAGCTCAACTCTTGAAGATTTGGAACAACAATCTCAACAATTTCAACAATTTCAATTTCATATAAGTTGAATTTCATTATCTTCAGATTGAGAGCTTTTGAAACACACAATCGCTTAAAACCCCAACATTCCTAAAAAAAACATTTCTTCAAGTCAAGGGCATTCACTACTAAGCTTCTGCACCGTCTCTTCACTCATAAAAACCCGCTCCAAATATAGCTTTCTAAGAAAATTAAACCCGATAGTATCTGAGATATTATCCAACTTACAACTAACTAAATTTAGAGTAGTAAGTAATCTAGCAGAAAAGATTGTCTGAGGCAAAGTGTATGGTGCATCGCTATCTTTTAAGAATTAGTCAAACTCTTTAACCCCCCTTTGTATGGCCAATCCTATCCATTTATCAACATAAGGAGCCGATTCTTCAATATCAAGAATACTTATGAACAACCTAAATTTGTGCACACAAAAGTTGAGCTCGCAGAACCAAAGCAGAGAAGCATCAACAAATTCCATAAATTCATTCAAACGATCACGGGGTGCCAATCTGGTCTCTTCAAACTCTGATGTAATTTGATCAGTGAGGAAATAAGTTTATCAAAATAAAAGATAGGGAAAGTTATCCGTAATTGATTCCATCTCTTAGACAATATACTAATTCGAGTTACCAAAATGATGAATTATAAAAGGAGGCAATCCTGAAATCTGATCTACTGTCTTATCCATTATCTTCAAATCTGAAATTCTATCCACTATCTTAGCGATTATCTTCAAATCTGTAATATTCGCATTAACTGACTTAAATAATATAATTTACAAAATTGAACGTAATGTAACTGATTAACCAAAAAGAAGAAAAAAAACATAAACAGAGCCTTACTCGTAAATCTGATGCAGAAAAGAACAGGACGCCCACGACGTCTGGGTTTAGGAAACAGAAGCCGACCCCAATTTTAGGAAATACAAATAGACTTCATTATGGGTTGGGCCATTGGGCTGATCAGCCCATATTTTTATCTAATCCAACCCAATAGAAGCCCAATGGTTGCATTCATGTGTGCTTTTCATTATAATTTTGCAAGAATTTTAAATTTATTAAGTAATTAAATGACTCCAGTTTTATATTGGGATTTTCAAGATAAATTTGGATGATTTTGGGATTTATATATATTGAAAAAAAAAAAACATACAAATAGACTTCATTATGGGATTGGGCCATTGGGCTGATCAGCCCATATCCATTTCTAGTCCAACCCAATAGAAGCCCAATGGTTGCATTCATCTGTGCTTTTCATTATAATTCTGAAAGCAATGTGAATTGGAGCCAAAGAAAGGAATAAATAAATAATCATACTTTAGTTTCATTCACTTTTCTTTCTATCAACTTTTTCCACTATTTAAATTTAAAAAGAAGTCTTTTAAGGAATCTTTGTTTCCCCAAAGTAACGAGATAACTTGGTGGCTTGGGCAAACATAGTTCTTGTTATTTTAATAGCACAAGTATTATCTTTTTTATATTTAATTCACAAATTATAAATAAGTGGGTTTATGTTTAAGATGCTACTTTATTTTATAAATTAATATATGAATATGTGATTTTATGTATTTATGAATTTAAGTTTATTTCTCATGCACTCAGTAAAATAGATTAATATTAAACATACTTATAATTATTAACAAGTATTATATATCTTCTTAAATATTCACAATAATCGCTTAAAATCATAAAATGTTTGTGAAAAAGCATTAAAAACACCCGTAATAGAGGATTGTTTGATCCTTTTATAAATATTGTAATTGCTGGTACATGAAACTTTATTAGAATAATCATATAGTATTTAATACAATAACATTATCGAGAGATACAATCTCCTATATAATACATTATTTGTTTGGTTATTCCAGTTAAAACATCTTCATATAATCTTTTATCCGGGTTCATCTTATAATATCTAGTATGATAGTATCATCAAATTGATACAATTAAATTACAAAGTCGACTTAATTTCATTTGTGGGTATTATTGTACAATTAAATAACATTTTTAGCCTAAATGTTCCATATTATTAGTGATAATCTAAACTTCCACAATGTCTCAAACCTTCCAACTCTCTTTCTTCAATACTAAGCAAATTCCCAACAAGTCATATGACTCATTTTACCAATTAAACCTCCAAAAGTAATAAAGCCAAAAACTTTGGTCCTATGCCTACCTTCTTTTTGACAAATAAAAAAAAAAAAATTAAAAAATATATATATATAAAATTATATAAATTAGTATGATTCATTAAAATAATAATAATAATATAAATTAGTATGATTCACTTTAATTTCATACATGAAATTGACAAAAATATAGTGATGTTTTCTCTTTACATCCAATAATTTTTTTTATCTTCTTTAGTGTTGTTTTAGTTTAGTTCCTTAATTCTTGCCATTTTAAACTAACTACTAATTAGTAATTATTATTAAGGCTTGTAAATTATTCAAAATATTGCTTTTTCTTGTAAAAATTTAGGTTTATACTCTCATGAGTTATGGTTTTTCGTTTTTCAAAGATTGTCGAGTGTTTCAGTTTCGGATATGACTACCCTTTTTGGTTGAAGGTCGTTTGAGTTTTTCATAAGAATATAACATGGGTTACTTTAGTGTCATATTGCCTAGTAATTTTTTTGGGTAATCAAGGTGTCAAGACCAACTTACATGTATTTCGACTAATCTTTGGAGAGACTAACATAGCAATTCTCTGTCATGATTCTTGCTTAAACAACAGATGCTCAAATGAGGAATCGAACATGAGACTGTACGTCTATCCTCAATATCTTCAATTGGCTTTAACCATCTTGGATACCCTAGTATTCAATATTGGCTCGAGACATTTTCTCTATTCGTTCTTACATTGGAAGGGCACAAGTGACACCTTTATGTCTTTAGATCATAACCATCTATCAGTTAATCAACCTCGTTTATCCCTCGGGCAGAGCAAGAGATGTTTACGAATATTCACTTATTTTCTATTGATATGATTTTTGGTCGAAATGAGGAGATTTTGGGATTATAAAAAAATGATAATACATATTTTAGATTTATTTAATTTAGACTATTTTAAAACTAGAATAATAATTAAAAAAACAAATAAACAAAAATTGAAAATGTGTGCAAATTCAATTTCCTCTCTCCTCCCAATCCCCTCCTTTCCTTTTTTTCATTCAGTCATTCACTCACTCCTCTTCTTTATTTTCTCCACCTATATAAACTCCATCCCCAAACGCTTCTCCTCTCTATTTCTCTTCTCACTCTTTAAATTTTTTTCCCCTTTCTCTCTCTCTTGTGCGATCGCATCGCAATTCCAAAACCCTAATTTTCATTCCCAAACCCTCAATTTCACTTCCTTTTCAGGATCCGATCGCCTTCTTTCTTCTGTGTATACATACCGCTACCGATACTCACACCTCCCTCACTCTCTCTAAACCCTACCTCTGCTTCTTCGATCAGTTCTCGATTGATTGAGAATTGATCGCGTTTGATCATCGTTACCCCTTCTGGCAATGCTCTTTGTTTCACGATGAAGCTCAAAAGACGGAGGGCTTTAGAAGTGGTCAGTTTTTGATAATTTTATTCATTTATTTTTCTTTGTACGCGTATGATTGTACTTGTTACTGTTTGTGATTATACGCTTTGTTTTGATCGTATTTGTGTATTCGTATTGTTACGTTTATTTGTTAATTGGAGAGTGGAATTGATAGCTTGGGCAATGTTTAATATGTCTGTGGATGTCTTTGTTTGTTAAGTTTAATTGGGAGACTCAGAATTTAGATTCTTTTGGAGTGTGTTCGTCGTAATTTTAATGATAGAGGGGTTTGGAAGTTGTCAATTTTTTTTTTTTTAATTTTCCACATCTGATTGTACTTGTTACTGTTTATGATTACAGGCTTTGTTTTGATCGTATTTGTGTATGTTTACTGTTACGTGTTTTTGCTGATTGTAGTGGGAGTTGATAGTTCAGGCAATGCTTAATTTGCGTTTGTTAATGTGTTTGTTTTGTTTATCTTAATTGAAGGTTTCGAATTTAGATTCATTTTGGGTGTGTTTGTCGTAATTTTAACGACAGAGGGGTTTGGAAGTGGTGTACTTTGACCGTGTATGTTTATATGCTTTGTTCTGATTTATGTGTATTTGTGAATTATAGTGGTGGTTGATGGGAGAGGCTATGTCTAATATGTCTTAATTTTGCTTTATGGGGTTTGTTTGTGTGTTAATGCGTTTGTTTTATTTAGTTTAATTGAAAAATTTCCAATTTAAATTTGTTTCAAGTGTGATATGATTAATTCTAGTGTTTATGTTAATTTTTGGTTTCTTAAGTGGTTGTTTTTTAATATTTTTTGATACGGGTATAATTCTATTTGTTACTCTTTGTTGTTGTAAGTCTTCAGTCAGCGTTGAATTGTACACTTCGTTTTGATCATATTTTTGCCTGTTTGTTGTTATAGTAGCTGTTCATGTGTGTTAATTTCATTGATACTTGATATGTCAGGCAATGTTTGATATAGTTAATGTGTCTGAATTTTTTTGAATGGGGTTTTGGGGTGTTGTTAATGTGTTTGTTTTTGTTTAGTTTATAGAATGATTTCCAATTTAGATTCATGTTTGAGTGTGTTGCAAATAATTTTAGTGTTTATGTTATTTTTTTGGTTTCTTGATGTTTCAGGCAGTGACTGAACTGGTGTAAATGTAATAAAATATTTGATAGTTTAAGTTTTTTATGCTAACTGTTATAGTTTAGTTATCATTACAAAAATTTTATGTTTTGGCTAGAGCCTTAGTTGTATCTCGAGTTTGGTATCAGGTTTGGGATTCTGGAACTAAATTGGGTTAGGTTTAAAGGCAGGCATCAGGTTTTATTGCCATCTAAGTTTTATTTCAAGTAACTTAGTGTCATTCATACTGTACAAGGCAATCGAAAAGTTGTCTACTAGTTGGCAATTGCTGGTGTAGGTGCTTGTATTATGTGAACTTATTCTGTTGTGTGATTTTTTAATTTTACTATGTGTTATATTGGAGAGACATAAATATGAATCTTGAAATTTGACGGTTTTTGGAGTTCTCATACATATTTATTTTTCCTTTTATATCTTCAGCCTCCCAAAATCAGATCCTTCATCAATAGTGTCACTTCTGTGCCGCTTGAGAATATAGAGGAGCCCCTAAAAACTTTTGTATGGGAGTTCGATAAGGTGCCTTTATAGCCTTTATCTCATTCAGTATTGTTAATATTTTAATGGATTTTGATTTATGCTTATTTTTATTTTTATTTTTATTTTTGGTGCAGGGAGATTTCCATCATTGGGTTGATCTTTTTAACCATTTTGATTCATTTTTTGAGAAGCATGTAAAATCTAGGAAGGATTTGCAAGTTGAGGATAACTTCTTGGAATCTGATCCTCCTTTCCCAAGAGAAGCAGTTCTTCAGATACTCCGTGTCATAAGAATAATTTTGGAGAATTGTACAAATAAGCATTTTTATAGTTCATATGAGGTATTTTTTTATGTTTCAGAAATCCTTTGCAAGCTTGTTTGTGCTTAGATTTTGGTGTGTGAGAATTAAACTACCCATGGTGGATAACCCGCTTTAGTCATTAAATATTCCCCCTTTTCACAGTGTGGATGAACTTATTTGTTTAACATGTATTTTTATAGTTAAAGTACTTGATAATTCTCAATAATTTGCCATTCTTTCTTTTCCCTGATCTCTCTTCTTAGATCTCTTTTTTTTGTGGGGTTCTCATCTTCTTGCAGCAGCATCTTTCATCCTTGCTTGCTTCCACTGATGCGGATGTGGTTGAGGCTTGCCTGCAGACTTTGGCAGCTTTTTTGAAGAAAACTATTGGGAAGTATTCCATTAGAGATGCTTCTTTGAATTCAAAGTTATTTGCTCTTGCACAGGGTTGGGGGGGAAAGGAAGAGGGCCTTGGATTAATTGCATGTGCTGTGCAAAATGGGTGTGATCCAGTAGCTCATGAGTTGGGCTGCACCTTGCATTTTGAGTTCTATGCAGTGAATGAGTCCTCAAATGAAATCTCTTCCACAGAGCAGTCAATACAAGGTTTACAAATCATTCATTTACCTAACATCAACACTCGTCCAGAAAATGATCTGGAGCTTCTCAATAAGTTAGTTGCAGAGTACAGAGTTCCCACCAGTTTAAGATTTTCTCTTTTGTCAAGGTTGCGGTTTGCAAGGGCTTTTGGCTGTCTAGCTGCTCGACAGCAATACACATGCATTCGCTTATATGCCTTCATAGTTCTAGTTCAAGCAAGCAGTGATGCTGATGATCTAGCTTCATTTTTTAACTCTGAGCCTGAGTTTGTCAATGAATTAGTTACCCTGTTGAGTTATGAAGATGCAGTGCCTGAGAAAATTCGGATTCTCTGCCTGCTTTCATTAGTTGCACTTTGTCAAGATCGGTCTCGCCAGCCATCTGTATTGACTGCTGTGACATCTGGTGGGCACTGCGGTATCCTATCTAGCCTCATGCAGAAAACTATTGATTCTGTTCTTAGTAATTCCTCAAAGTGGTCTGTTGTTTTTGCTGAGGCTTTGTTATCACTTGTCACGGTTTTGGTTTCATCATTCGTCGGGTTGCTCAGCAATGCGAGAGGCTGGGTTTATTCCTACTCTTTTACCTCTTCTTAAAGATACAGATCCTCAGCACTTGCATTTGGTCAGCACAGCTGTGCATATTCTAGAAGCTTTCATGGATTACAGTAATCCAGCTGCTGCATTGTTCAGAGACTTGGGTGGTTTAGATGATACCATCTCTCGCCTGAAGGTAGAGGTGTCCTATGTAGAAAATGGTTCTAAGCAACGTGGTGAGGATTCTGATTCTAGTGGGAGCAGTTCACAAATTGTTGCAAGTACTTCCAGTGAGCTCGATAACATGCAGCCTCTATATTCTGAAGCATTAGTTGCATATCACCGGCGACTACTGATGAAAGTTCTGTTGCGTGCTATATCTCTTGGAACTTATGCTCCTGGAAACACTGCCCGTATTTATGGCTCTGAGGAGAGTTTATTGCCACAATGCTTATGCATTATTTTTAGAAGAGCAAAGGATTTCGGTGGTGGGGTATTTTCACTTGCAGCAACTGTCATGAGTGATTTGATTCACAAAGATCCTACCTGTTTTCCTGTCTTAGAGGCAGCTGGCCTGCCTTCTGCATTCCTTGATGCAATAATGGATGGTGTTTTATGCTCTGCAGAAGCCATAATATGCATACCTCAGTGCTTGGATGCCTTGTGTCTAAACAATAACGGTCTTCAGGCTGTGAAAGATCGCAATGCTTTGAGGTGCTTTGTGAAAATCTTTACTTCCAGAACTTATTCGCGTGTCCTTGCAGGTGATACACCAGGATCCCTGTCTAGTGGACTGGATGAACTTATGCGTCATGCTTCTTCTCTGCGTGGTCCTGGAGTAGATATGGTGATCGAGATCTTGAATGCCATTATAAAAATTGGATCTGGGGCTGATCCTTCATGTTTATCCACGGATCCTCTGTTTGATAGTACTCCTGTTCCCATGGAAACTGATGTTGAAGAAAGGACCTTGGTTACGCCAGATGATGGGGATTCTTCCAAAATGGATAGTTCAGAGCAGACATCTGAGTCGTCTTCTGATGCATCCTTAGCAAATATTGAATCGTTTCTTCCTGATTGTGTAGGCAATGTTGCTCGTCTTCTTGAGACAATTCTTCAGAATGCTGACACATGTCGTATATTTGTTGAGAAGAAGGGGATTGATGCTGTCTTGCAGTTGTTCACCTTGCCTTTAATGCCTATTTCAGCATCAGTTGGTCAGAGTATTCCAGTCGCTTTTAAGAACTTCTCACCTCAGCATTCTGCTTCTCTGGCTCGGGCTGTTTGTTCGTATTTGAGGGAACATTTGAAATTAACAAATGAACTATTAGTTTCAATTGGAGGTGGTCAGCTTGCTGCAGTTGAATCTGGAAAGCAAACTAAAGTTTTGAGACATATTTCCAGTCTAGAGGGTCTTCTCTCTCTTTCCATTTTTTTGCTGAAGGGTACTAGTACTGTTGTTTCTGAATTGAGCACTGCAGATGCTGATGTATTGAAAGATCTTGGGAAAGCATATAGGGAAATAATTTGGCAAATTTCTTTGTGTAATGATACCAAGGCAGATGAGAAGAAGAATGCTGATCAAGAGGGGGAGAATGCAGATGCAGCTCCATCCAGTGCTGTTGGAAGGGAAAGCGATCATGATGAAAATATTCCAGCAGTGAGATACATGAACGCCGTTTCCGTTAGGAATGCTTCACAGTCGCTGTGGGGTGGAGAAAGAGAGTTTCTTTCAGTTGTTCGTTCTGGTGAAGGTTTACATCGTCGTAGTCGACATCATGGTTTGTCTCGCATTCGGGGTGGAAGAACTAGTAGGCACCTGGAGGCATTTAACATTGATTCTGAAGTTCAGCCTAATTTACCTGAGACATCTTCTTCACATGATTTGAAGAAGAAAAGTCCTGATGTTCTTGTCATGGAAATTCTTAACAAGTTGGCTTCAACATTGCGTGCTTTCTTTACAGCTCTTGTGAAGGGTTTCACCTCACCAAATCGTCGTAGAGCTGATTCAGGTTCATTGAGTTCAGCTTCAAAGACCCTTGGAACTGCCCTGGCTAAAACATTTCTGGAGGCCCTAAGCTTCTCTGACTATTCTTCTTCTTCTTCTGGGCTTGATATGTCGCTGTCAGTGAAGTGTCGGTATCTGGGGAAGGTTGTGGATGACATGGCAGCACTCACATTTGACAACAGGCGACGTACTTGTTACACAGCAATGGTTAATAATTTTTATGTCCATGGAACCTTCAAAGAGCTACTCACTACATTTGAAGCTACTAGTCAGTTGCTATGGACGCTACCATACTCTATTCCAACATCAGGTATTGATCCTGAGAAAGTAGGTGAGGGAAGCAAATTGACTCACAGTGCATGGCTGCTTGATACATTGCAAAGCTATTGCCGTGTGCTGGAGTATTTTGTTAATTCAGCTTTTCTTTTGTCTCCAACCTCTGCTTCCCAGGCTCAGCTGCTTGTTCAGCCACCAGTTGCTGTTGGTTTGTCTATTGGGCTCTTCCCTGTTCCTAGGGACCCAGAAGCCTTTGTTCGTATGCTTCAATCTCAGGTTTTGGATGTGATACTGCCTATCTGGAATCACCCTATGTTTCCAAACTGTAGTCCAGGTTTCATTGCCTTGGTTATTTCACTTGTTACCCATGTATACTCTGGTGTAGGAGATGTGAAGCGAAATCGTAGTGGTATTGCAGTGAGTACAAACCAGCGTCTCATGCCTCCACCACCTGATGAAAATACTATTGCCATTATTGTTGATATGGGCTTTTCAAGGGCAAGAGTGGAGGAAGCACTGAGACGAGTGGAAACAAATAGTGTTGAAATGGCCACAGAGTGGTTGTTGAGTCATTCTGAGGATCCTGTGCAAGAAGATGATGAACTGGCTCGAGCACTTGCTCTGTCTCTGGGAAGTTCGTCAGATACAGCAAAGGTTGACAGTACTGACAAGTCAATGGATGTTCTAACTGAAGAGGGTCAAGTGAAGGCACCCCCCATTAATGATATCCTTGCTTCATCTGTCAAATTGCTTCAGAGTAGTGATACAATGGCATTCCCATTGACGGATTTGCTTGTGACACTTTGCAACCGAAACAAAGGAGAAGATCGTCCACAAGTTGTATCTCATCTTGTTCAGCACCTTAAAGAATGTCCGTTGGATTTTTCAAAGGATACCAGTGCATTGTGTACAATATCACATATTATAGCATTGCTTCTTTTTGAGGATGGAAGTACTAGAGAAATTGCTGCACAGAATGGTATTGTACCTACTGCGGTGGATATCCTTGTGAGTTTTAAGGCTAGAAATGAGTCAGAGAATGAAATTGTGGTCCCTAAATGCATAAGTGCTTTATTACTTATTTTAGATAACCTGTTGCAGTCTCGGCCTGGAATTGTCTCTGAATCCACAGAAGGAACCCAGGTAGGACCTCTGCCTGACCCATCTGGAGAGCTGTCAGCTCCAGCAGCAGTTACAGAGAAAAAATCAGATTCAGATGTCAATGATAAAAAATCTATCTTACCATTTGAGAAAATATTGGGGAAATCTACAGGTTACTTGACAATGGAAGAGAGTCATAAGGTGCTGCTTGTAGCTTGTGA
Organism: Pistacia atlantica; assembly: GCA_026229545.1. Taxonomy (NCBI): domain Eukaryota; kingdom Viridiplantae; phylum Streptophyta; class Magnoliopsida; order Sapindales; family Anacardiaceae; genus Pistacia; species Pistacia atlantica. The sequence goes on along the minus strand of CM047899.1, from coordinate 2,826,099 downwards.
CCTAATAAAACAACATGTTCCAGCCATGATCATGCAGGCTGTTCTGCAGTTATGTGCTCGTTTGACGAAAACGCATGTCCTAGCTTTGCAGTTTCTTGAAAATGGTGGCTTGGCTGCTCTGTTTAGTCTTCCAAGAAGTTGTTTTTTCCCTGGATACGACACTGTTGCATCTGCTATCATTAGACATCTCCTTGAAGACCCTCAGACACTGCAAACAGCCATGGAATTGGAGATACGACAACATTTGAGTCTAAACAGGCATTCTGGACGTAGTCTCCCGCGAACATTCTTGACATCAATGGCACCTGTTATTTCAAGAGATCCTGTCATATTTATGAAAGCTGCAGCAGCAATTTGTCAGCTGGAGTCATCGGGAGGGAGGACCTTTGTGGTTTTGTCAAAGGAAAAAGAAAAGGACAAGGAGAAAGACAAATCGAAATCAACAGGTGGTGAACTTGGACTATCTTCTATAGAATCTGTTCGGATTTCTGAAAATAAGAGTCATGATGGATTAAGTAGATGTTCCAAAGGCCACAAAAGAATTCCTGCCAATCTTACTCAAGTAATTGATCAGCTACTTGAAATAGTATTGAAATACCCTTTGCCTAAAAGCCAGGAAGATGGTATGAGTGAGTTGACTTCTATGGAGGTAGATGAACCAGCTACAAAGGTAAAGGGTAAGTCGAAGGTTGATGAGACAAGGAAAACAAAGTCTGATTCAGAAAGATCTGCTAGCCTTGCTAAAGTGACTTTTGTACTCAAATTATTGAGTGATATTCTTCTTATGTATGTACATGCTGTTGGGGTTATACTGAGAAGGGATTTGGAGATGTGTCAACTCCGAGGGCCTAACCATCTAGATGGTTCTGGACAAGGTGGAATTCTTCATCATGTTTTACATTGGCTACTTCCACTGTCTATTGATAAATCAGCCGGGCCTGATGAATGGAGAGAAAAGTTGTCTGAAAAAGCTTCATGGTTTCTGGTGGTACTGTGTGGTCGTTCCAGTGAAGGGCGTAAACGAGTAATTAATGAACTTGTAAAAGCCTTATCTTCATTATCAAACCTGGAGAGTAATTCAACTAAGAGCAGTTTGTTGCCTGATAAAAAGGTTTTTGCTTTTGTTGATTTGGCCTATTCTATTTTGTCAAAAAATTCATCATCCAGCAACTTACCTGGTCCTGGGTGCTCCCCGGACATTGCAAAAAGCATGATTGATGGTGGAATGGTTCAATGCTTAACCAGCATTCTTCAAGTAATTGATTTAGACTATCCTGATGCTGCCAAAACTGTGAATCTTATACTGAAGGCTCTTGAAAGCCTAACAAGGGCTGCTAATGCAAGTGAGCAGGTATTTAAATCTGAAGGGGGCAGCAAAAAAAAATCTGTAGGGTCAAATGGGAGACATGATGATCAGGTTACTGCTGCTGCTGAGACTATAGAGCCTAATCAAAATAGGAGCAATCAACATGAAGTTACTGATGCTGAAGCCACTGAACAACAGCCCCAAGGAATTTCTCGAAGTGAAGGAAACAATGAAGTGAATGCAAACCAGTCTGCTGAGCAAGATATGGGAATAGAAGTGGAAGATGCAACAACCGCCAATCCACCTATGGAGCTTCCTATGGATTTCATGCGTGAAGAAATTGATGAACGTGGTGTGTTAAACAACACTGACCAAATTGAAATGACGTTTCACGTTGAGAATAGGGCAGATGATGATATGGGTGATGAGGATGATGACATGGGAGATGATGCAGATGATGACGAGGATGATGATGAGGGGGATGATGAGGATGAGGATATAGCAGAAGATGGTGCTGGCATGATGTCTCTAGCTGATACTGATGTGGATGACCATGATGATACTGGCTTGGGAGATGAATACAATGATGAGATGATGGATGAAGAAGATGATGATTTTCATGAGGACCGTGTCATAGAGGTTCGGTGGAGGGAGGCCCTTGATGGTTTGGATCATTTGCAGGTGCTTGGGCAACCTGGAGGTGCAAGTGGTCTTATTGATGTGGCCGCTGAACCATTCGAAGGGGTGAATGTGGATGACCTTTTTGGTCTTCGCAGCAGACCTTTAGGTTTTGAGCGCCGGCGTCAAACTGGTAGGTCTTCTTTTGAGCGATCTGTCACAGAAGTAAGTGGGTTTCAACATCCTCTCCTCTCAAGGCCATCCCATTCAGGTGACCTGGTCTCAATGTGGTCATCGGGTGGGAACTCATCCCGGGATTTAGAAGCTCTGTCATCTGGGAGTTTTGATGTTGCTCACTTCTACATGTTTGATGCCCCTGTTTTTCCGTATGATCATGTGCCAACTAGTCTTTTTGGTGATCGTTTGGGTGGTGTAGCACCCCCACCTTTGACTGATTATTCTGTAGGTATGGATTCATTGCAGTTATCTGGGCGAAGAGGGCTGGGTGATGGTCGATGGACTGATGATGGTCAACCGCAGGCAGGACCCCAGGCTTCTGCGATTGCGCAGGCTGTAGAAGAGCACTTTGTATCTCAGTTGCGTAGTATATCTCCAGCAAGCAATCTGGCTGAAAGGCAGTCCCAGAATTCAGGAGTGCAGGAGAGGCAATTATCAGATGCACCTGCATCTGTTGATGGTCTAGCGGTGGTAGAGGGTGAAAATGTTGCTAGTCCTCTAAATGAAGGTCCACATCAAGAAAATAGGAATGAAATAGTTGATCACCAATCTGATCCAACAGTTGGTAGTGTTCCTACTGGGGAGCAGAACAATTCTGGGATTGTTGTCGAAGATGAGCCTATGGTTATTCAACCACTTTCTTTGAACTCTAACGGACAGGATATTATGGAAATTGGGGATGGTAATGGTACTTTTGCTGAGCAAGTAGAGGCAATTCCAGAGTTTGTCAACTCAGCTGCAGACTGCCCTGCTGATCTGCAGCATGAAGGTGCATCTTTAATGTCTTCAAATGTGCCTGATGTGTCAGTTCAGACCAGTGGCATTGATGGATCAGGTTCGACAAGAGTGGATGATCAGGCCACTAATCATGTGGTGATGGATTCTGGTATGGAGATGCCCAATCTTGGTGATGTGCAAGCTTCTTCGGTTCATGCAAATATTGATGTTGATATGAGTGGCGTTGATGTTGAAGGAAATCAGGCTGAAGAATCCATGCCTGCTTCTGAACAAGGTGTAGATATGTCATCATCTGGGCAAAACACTGTGGTTTCTCAAGACACTGTTCAGACTGACCAAACTACTGCCAATAATGAGGCTCCTGGTGCTAGTGCTATTGATCCAACCTTCTTGGAGGCACTACCTGAAGACTTAAGGGCAGAAGTGCTAGCTTCTCAACAAGCTCAGTCCGTTCAACCTCCGACTTATACACCTCCTTCAGCAGATGACATAGATCCGGAGTTTCTGGCTGCCCTTCCTCCTGATATCCAAGCAGAAGTTTTGGCGCAACAAAGAGCACAGAGGTTTGCACAACAGGGAGAAGGGCAACCAGTTGACATGGATAATGCTTCAATAATTGCTACTTTTCCTGCTGATTTGCGTGAAGAGGTATCTTTTTTGAACTTGGCATTTTATTACTAATTGATTGTGGTAACTCTTTCTAATGTTGCATTTATTTCAGGTACTTTTGACTTCTTCAGAAGCAGTTTTATCTGCTTTACCTTCCCATTACTTGCTGAAGCTCAAATGTTAAGAGACCGAGCAATGAGTCATTATCAGGCTCGCAGTCTTTTTGGAGGAAGCCACAGGTTAAATGGTCGAAGGAATGGTCTGGGTTTTGATAGGCAGACAGTGATGGATAGGGGTGTTGGAGTTACAATAGGCCGAAGAGCAGCTTCTGCTATTGCAGATAGCTTGAAAGTGAAGGAAATTGAAGGAGAGCCTCTGTTGGATGCAAATGCATTGAAAGCTTTGATCCGGCTTCTACGGTTAGCGCAGGTAATGGCATATTCTATCTTATGGTAGTATGAGTGGGGGGAAGTGTTCTTTACCAGCTCACCTGCCGAAGGTTTATGTATTAGTTGCTTATTAAGGTGTCTTTCTTTGTGCTGCATTTCAATTATTCTGCTGACTTTGTGCTTTTTTTCTCCCTTCCTATGTGGCAGCCCCTTGGGAAAGGCCTTCTGCAGAGATTGCTGTTAAATCTGTGTGCACATAGTATTACTAGGGCAGCTTTAGTTCGTCTTTTACTCGATATGATTAAACCTGAGGCTGAAGGTTCAGTTAATGGATTGGCAACAATTAATTCACAGAGGCTCTATGGCTGTCAGTCAAATGTTGTTTATGGCCGTTCACAGTTGTTGGATGGTATTTCTTCCATTTTTGTTGTCGTCACTATTATACACTCTGTTTTAGGTTTAACATATAAATTAACTTCTTTTTTTTGGGGTTACAAACAGGTCTTCCTCCCCTGGTGTTGCGTCGAATTCTTGAGATTATGACTTATCTGGCCACAAACCATTCTGCTGTTGCAAGTATGTTGTTCTACCTTGATCCCTCAATTGCTTCCAGAGCTTGCAACTCCAAAATACTCTGAAACTAAGGACAAAGGCAAAGAGAAAATTCTGGATGGAGATGCTTCATCAGAACCTCCGGGTGACTTACAGGATGGGCATGTTCCTTTAATACTCTTCCTGAAACTCTTGAACCGACCTCTATTTTTGCGCAGCACTGCACATCTTGAGCAGGTAAAATAGTTTTTGGCATGAGAAGTTTTAAGATATATTAGACCCATCCATATTTGACGCTGTATGGTAATAGGTTGGGCTGCACTCTTCCTTTAATCCTGAATTTGTATGGTTACGTCTAGTTTAGATTTATACTCTTCCTCTAATTTTTATATGTTAATGTCTCGTGTGGTTCAGGTCATGGGTTTGCTTCAGGTAATTGTTTATGCCGCAGCATCAAAATTTGAATGTCGGTCACAATCTGAATCAGCAACCGAAAATTCCCAAAAGCCGCTGATTGACGAAGCTTCTGGTGATGCTCCAAAAGATCCTCCTTCAGCTGAACCAGCATCAAGCCAAGAGGATAAAAATGCCAGTGACAAGTCATCTACTTCAGATGGAAAGAGGAGCATGGATAACTGTGATATTTTCTTGCATCTGCCACAATGTGATTTGCGCAATCTATGCAGCCTTCTTGGTCGTGAAGGGTACTTGTTATCTCTGATCTTTATCTGTGAATGTACTAAAAGTTCTATATTGTCTGTGCTTTATGTTGGCTAGTAATCCATAGTATTATGTGAACTTCTTGCTAGTTATTATCATTAGCTGTTTATCTACTTCCTGTTACCATAACTTAAAATTTCTTTTGAGTTTCCATTTCTTTGTTTCTCTTCAAGGCAGTAGGGTATTAATAGAGTCGTTTTAATTACTTGTTTAGGTTGTCAGATAAAGTTTATATGTTAGCTGGTGAGGTTCTGAAGAAGTTGGCCTCTGTTGCTGCACCCCATCGAAAGTTCTTTACTTCAGAGCTTTCGGAACTGGCGCATGGTTTGAGTAGTTCAGCTGTCAATGAACTTGTGACACTGAGTGATACACACATGTTGGGTCTGAGTGCTGGTTCCATGGCTGGGGCTGCAATTTTACGTGTGCTACAGGCACTCAGCTCACTCTTGTCTACCAGTGGTGGTGAAAGTTCAGGTCAGGAGAATGATGGGGAACAGGAGGAGCAAACTACAATGTGGAATCTAAATGTTGCACTTGAGCCATTATGGCAGGAATTAAGTAATTGTATTGGTATGACAGAGACACAGCTGGGTCAGAACTCCTTCTGTCCAAGTATGTCTAATATAAGTGTCGGGGAGCAGGTACAAGGGACTGCCGGTACGTCACCTCTTCCACCAGGAACACAGAGACTCCTTCCTTTTATTGAGGCTTTCTTTGTTTTGTGTGAAAAGCTACAAGCAAACCTTGCCATGATCCAGCAAGATCATGCAAATGTAACTGCTACAGAAGTCAAAGAATCTGCCGGGAGCTCAACTTCCTTAACCATGAAATGCAATGATGATTCTCAGAGAAAGCTTGAGGGTGCTGTCACATTCGCTAGGTTTGCTGAAAAGCATCGCCGGCTTCTTAATGCTTTTATCAGACAGAATCCCAGTTTGTTGGAGAAATCACTTTCTATGATGCTGAAGGCACCTAGACTGATCGATTTTGATAACAAGAGAGCATATTTCCGTTCAAGGATAAGGCAACAGCATGAACAACACCTCTCAGGCCCACTGCGAATCAGTGTTCGGAGGGCATATGTTTTAGAGGATTCTTACAATCAGCTGCGGATGCGGTCCACACAAGATTTGAAGGGAAGGTTGAATGTACATTTCCAAGGTGAAGAGGGCATTGATGCTGGGGGTCTGACTAGGGAATGGTATCAATTACTGTCAAGGGTCATATTTGATAAAGGAGCATTACTTTTCACTACTGTTGGAAATAATGCATCTTTCCAGCCAAACCCCAATTCTGTCTACCAGACTGAGCATCTTTCCTACTTCAAATTTGTGGGCCGTGTGGTAAGCTTTTGGTTTAATGAATTTTAGAGCGATAATATTATTTGTGTTGATTGTCAGCAAGTTGATCATTGCTATGATATTTTATGCAGGTTGCCAAAGCTCTCTTTGATGGTCAGCTTTTGGATGTTCATTTCACCCGCTCCTTCTACAAGCACATCCTTGGTGTCAAAGTGACTTACCATGACATAGAGGCTGTTGACCCTGATTATTATAAGAACTTAAAGTGGATGTTGGAGGTTAGTGTTAAAATTCCAGAGTCTTGTGTTTTTCTTATTTGAACTCTGGTTTTCCGTTGACATCCGTCTGTGGAGGAAGTTTGAAAACTGTAAGGAGTGACATTTTTTGCGTCTTTTCTATTTCAGAACGATGTAAGTGACATTCCTGACCTGACATTTAGCATGGATCCGGATGAAGAAAAGCACATTCTTTACGAGAAAACTGAGGTAATTTAATTTGTATTTTGTTTTTTTATTAGTTCATCTTGGGCGGCTTTTTTTTTCAATAAATTCCCATGATTTTCTTCTATATGACATTTTTGTTATTATTTTTTTATTTTTTTGCAAATTTTCTTCTGACCTGTTTCATTTCATGGTAATTTCTTTCATGTTCTACTTTAAACAGGTTACTGATTATGAGCTTAAACCTGGAGGAAGAAATATAAGGGTTACAGAAGAAACAAAGCATGAGTATGTGGACCTTGTTGCTGATCATATCTTGACCAATGCTATCCGTCCACAAATCAATTCGTTCCTGGAAGGTTTCAGTGAATTGGTTCCCCGAGAACTAATTTCAATTTTCAATGATAAAGAGCTAGAGCTACTAATTAGTGGACTTCCTGAAATTGATTGTGAGTTGAGCCGACTATAAGTCTACTTTATTTGTGTGCTTTACTTACATTTCCTTAAAGAGTATCTGACTGGTTTCTATGTCATTGCAGTGGATGATCTAAGGGCCAATACAGAGTACACTGGCTATACAGCAGCATCTAATGTTGTTCAGTGGTTTTGGGAAGTTGCTAAAGCTTTCAACAAGGAAGACATGGCTAGACTGCTCCAATTTGTCACTGGAACATCAAAGGTACGTTGATGATCTACATTAAATGGTCCCTGATGTTTTCATTTTTCAGGCACATGTAATATGTTGAGGGATAATACATATGATAATTACTGTAGGGCTATGAGATTCTCTCAATAATAGTTCTGATTTTAATCCATTGCATTAATGTATTTCATACTGGATTTCAGGTTCCATTGGAGGGTTTTAGGGCATTGCAAGGTATCTCAGGTCCCCCAGAAGTTTCAAATTCACAAGGCATATGGAGCTCCCGAGCGTCTGCCCTCAGCTCATACATGGTCAGTGAAGAGCACTTGATGCATATTGTTATCATATGTTTGTTCTTTGTTTCCAGGTGGCAAGTATTTCTTAGAATCATGGCATCAACTCCTAACATTTGAATCTTATTGTCCAGCTTCAATCAGCTAGATCTTCCCGAGTATTCATCCAAGGATCATCTTCAAGAACGTTTGTTGCTTGCTATACATGAAGCCAGCGAGGGTTTTGGCTTTGGTTGATAAATTATTTTCTGATAGCGTAGCTCAGCAAGCCATCAATCCAACTTGGATTCTCGATGTACATGTCAGTAAGACATCTTTCGATCTTGTCCCTATTTTGTATAATTTGGAATTGTTCCATTCTACTGTTTCCAAAGTTGGATCCGATTACTAACAAACGATATAACTTTTAATTTCCGTCCAGAGTGTTACTGATTCGGGTGGATAGAACAAGTTAATCAATAACTGGAGGAAAGGCCAAATTAAAATTAAAGCATGAAAATCGGATTATAGACGGGATTTCTGGCAAGCATCATCTCAAAGATTGATAGATAGAGTTGGCGAAGACGATGATTTTGAAGAAAGGGAAGCTCAGGTCTTTTATTAAACGGCACTGAGCTGGAAAATGGGTTTTTTTGTTTTGGCAAATAGATGATTCTGAGGAGGGTATATAATGTTGTTATTAATGGGTATCAATGTTCATAGTAGGTTTTCGATTTTGAGTCTTGTTCTTAGCCTTGTTTTATGAGGCATTTTATATGAATAAAGTAGAACAGATTTGATTATATCCATTTTGAATTATATTTTTAATATCATACATTTTCAGTTTTAGCAATTCAAACAATTTCCTAACTTATAATTGTTATTATAAGTTATGTTTAATATTACTATTTCATAATTCTCAATTCTCTGAAATGTCTAATGTCTTTGACGCACACCACCTCAAAATGCAAATATTTTTGTCTGTCTGTCAGTTTATTTATCTTTTACGTTAAAGATAAAGGATGGAGACTCAGAATGATAAACCCCAGGAAGGTTTAGAAGTTTGGTTTAAGGATTATGACTTGGGGGAAGCCCTGAAGTCTCCATTTATGGACTGTGCTCCAGAAAGTAAAATAATTTTGACAACAATGGAACTCAGAAGGAATGTTATAATTTAAAGATTCTGAGTTCTGGCCCGTAGATGCTTGTTTGACCATATTTAAGAAGCTTGTCTCTAGGAGTAGAGTTATTACTGCAGGAAAGTTGGAATTTATTCGGGAGAAAGTTGTTAAAAAGTGTAAAGGCTTGCCATTGGCAGCAGGAACGCTAAAAAAGAAAGTAATGGGATTTCAAAGGTATGATTTTCTAGACCTTAAAGGCCATGTTTTTGTAGTTTTCTACAGTTAATGAGGCACGGTTGGGATGATTTTAGACCAACACTGGTTGACATTACAAAGGCTATGAATGAGGGATGAGTTTTGATGATTCTGAGATTTTGGCCTACTACTTGCAGTTGCTTTTTTTTAAACATTTTAGCAACTGGCTTCGTTAGCTACTAGTTCCTGTAGTTCTTCCTGAGGTGTGAGTACAACAGTGTTTGCAGAAAACTGGTGGGAATGTTGAATCTGTTCCATTGTAACTTAAATTTGTCAATTTCTTCATGAAGAACAATACTGTCTTTTAATTTTGTAATATTTCGTATATATCCTCATTTGTCTTTGTATTTGTAAGTGGAATGAAAATTACAAATGAGTAGGCTTTTGAGAGTGTATGGGGAGAATATTATGCACTTACGTTTTCTCCCTTCAAATAGCAGATTATAATCATCGTTTGTTTATGGATGTAAACACATTGACCTAAACCACGCAACTCTAATGTTAAGAGTAACGAAAGATCGACAAAGAATACATACATACATACGTGTATGTATTGTCTCCTGGAAGTCAATGTGGAACAATATTTAGTGCATTTGATTTATTATTTTGGATAGGATTTTGAAAATAGTATTGGATAGTTGAATAGGGTGATTATTAAAAGGTAAAATTTAAAAAATTTACAAACAAACCCCCTAGGTTTGCTAATTTAACTAAACATTCCAATATATAAAATTTTTGTAAAATGACAAAAACACCCCTCCACCCCCACCTACGTGCTTAGATTCCGGCCACCACCACCGGAATCTGGTCAGAATCTGGCGTTACAACTCAAACCGATCAAATCTAGCCAAACGTAGTCGATCGCCGGAAAACCAATTCGGCCGCCTTCCGGCTGCTTGTAAGGTCATTGTGATGCATTTCAGGCTACCTATCTGATCGTGGCTTGCCTAACTGACAACTATGGGTGGGTGAGGGTGTTTTTGTTAATTTTTAAACTTTTTTTTCCTAGGGGGTATTTAATGAAATTAATAAACTTAAGGAGTCTAAAAATACATAAAAAAATATAATAATATTTCTTAAATAATTAACAAACAAATATTTTGGGAATAGGATTGAAAATAAGGATACAAATAATAAACCAAACGATGGCAAAGCTTTACCGTATGGTTTGTTATTTGACCTTGCCAAAGCTGGCAGTTTTAAAGTCTGCTCTATTAGAAAGCTTTTTACATTTTTAAGCTATGTAAATACAGAGTCTAATAACAGAGCTCATCACATTCTGCATTAAACTGTAAATTATCATTCATCACCATTAACTTTTATCAAGACAATTTCAGATTTTTACTAAACAGATTGTTAAGACAATTCAAATTCTCAGTGCTGATTTGTTGAAAAATAATAAATACTCACATTATAAAGTCTTAAAGTCAGGTAATTAATAAAATTTGTTTATACTGCTGTTTTAAAGTTCTTTGAGCATGCCCGCCTTATAATCCCTCCCTAAACTTAGAATTTTAAAGGTTGATTAGACAGTTTTTACTATTTTTCAGCTCTGTGAAAACAGAGAACTAATTTTTATGTTCTGCAGCTTTTGATGTATATTATTTTCTTACATACCGAAGTTTCTATATACTTTGATCGCTAAATTTGTATTTTTTTTTTAACAGATGATGACTACATGTTATTGATGACTGGACTAAATGAAAGCTGTGGTTGGGGAGGTTAGAATTTTTTTGTAGATGTCCTGTTACTTCTAAGCCTAAACTCCTTAGACATTGCACAGATACCAAGTTTTTGTTAAGACGTAGAGTTGAATTTGGATGTGAGAGGCAATGGTACACTATGCTTGGTGGAGGTACGGCTAATGTTGCATATCAGGTCAAGCTTTTAGTTGCCTTCCTAGTTGTGGTGACTCCAGGCTGCTGGCCTACCATTGTTTTATTGAAAGTTTCTGCTTCTGGCTTGCTGATCTTCTGCTTTCTGCAATTTTTTAGAGGTGTTGCTGCTCAAATGTGTGAAATTTGGTAGCTGAAGATTCTGTTAAAGCCTTTTCCAAGGTTGTAATATGCTAGGTCTCAGTTGTGCAGTTAGAAATGAATGTTTTCCCTTTGCAGGGAAAAAAGAAAAACAGTGCAAAAGGGGCTAAGCCTGATTCAGCCAAGATTAGTGAATGTCTCCTGAGCCTTGGGGCAGTTAAAGGTATTAGAACATCAGTTCATCTTTCTTGCTGACATTATGTTACAAAATTTGAGTGAGTCACATTTTCTTTCTTCATTGTAAATTCATTTCAGTTCCTCTCACATGAAAGGGCAAACAGGGTACTCGGCGACATAGATAGCCTGACAGAAGAGAAAATAGATGAGGTGATCAAGGAGTTCTTGGAGGATGCTAAGGAGGATTTGCTGGAAACCAAAGGGTGGCCTATTAATAGCTCTGCATATGTAGTCTCTAATGTTGCTGTTAATTCCTATACAAGAATTTTGGCCAAGAAACAGCCTAACATAATCATAAATGCGGTTAATCCAGGTCTTGCCAGAACAGAACTTAGCCATAATTATGGACAGTTCATTATTCAAGAAGGTGCAAGAGGACCTGTGATGCTTGCTTTAGTGCCCGACGGTGGACCATCTGGCATCTTTTACAATCAGATTGAAGTGTCAATGTTTTGATACGAAGCATCATAAGAATGTACCAAGAGAATTTTGATTTCCTTCGTTTCCTAATATTATTTCACTAATCTGTGACTTTCTATAGCCACCTATGAAACTTATGTACTTTAATTGCTGAAATTTCAGAATAATTAATGAACTTGAAGTCTTGCTTCATGCAAAGAAAGTCTGTGATATTCATTTAAATATTGGAAAAAGTTATGCTGGTGTTTGTTGCCTCCAAGAAATTAATGAACTTGCTATGTCATGTCAATGCTTAATGAACTACCTTCCCTTTCATGGTTCTTATCTCTTCCTGATTGGTAATTTAGGACTCTGATGTAACTTGTCACCAACTTGATTTGAAGGATCCGACGAGTATTGATTCCTTAGCCAATTTCATCAGAGCCCATTTTTAAAAACTTAATGTATTGGTAAGCTAGTTGGTAGAATTTATTAAAATGGGAATCATCGCTACAGGAAAAACTTCTAAAGTGTAAATGTGGGCAGGTCAATAATGCAGGAGTCTTGGGAACCACATTTGATGC
>CM047899.1:2646375-2813602 GCA_026229545.1 Pistacia atlantica | reverse complement strand
CCACATTTGATGCTGAAGTTTTTATTAGCTTAAATCTTTCGATATTATTCCAAGTAAAATTTTCTCACTTTATTATAGTAAATACTAGGTAAAGAAGTAATAGATTGAGAATCCCTTATTATACATAAGTAAGCTGACATTGCCGTAAAGCGTCGTCAACTCACGGTTAACCGTTTTTTTGCCTTGTTGATTCTTCTAACTTTTGGAATGATTCAAAGTCTGATGTTTTGCAGTTTTTGATATAAGTAATGTCATAGTACTGAACTTTTTTTATACTATGATCGCCAAATTTGGGTTACTTTATAGGTGATGACCACATGTTATTGGTGATTGGACTAAAAGAAAGCAGCGATTGCGAAGTAGAAAATTAATGTCCTGTTTTTTCTGATGTCTTCTCATTTGGCGTAAACTCCTTGGACATTGAGCAGATGCTAAGGTTTTGTTAAGACATGGAGCTCGATCTAGATGTAGGAAGCAATGGTACACTACGCTTGGTGGAGCTCCAGCTGATTTTAGTACAATAAGGTATATGCGTGAAGGATGAATTTCTGGAGTTATTTATAATGAGGAATGGTACAAGTTTTACTTAAAAAGTTATTTACAGTAAGCTTGCTGGCCTACTACAATTGTTATTTTGAAAGTTTCTGCTGTTGGCTTGCTGAACTCTACTTTCTGCAGCTTTCTGAGAGGTGTTGGTGCTTGAATGTGGGAATTCTCTAAACCAAACACTCTGTGGACTACTATGTAGCCAAATATTTTAGGTGTGTATACATTAAATTTGGAGATGAATTATTGAAATGGTGGAGCCAACGCCGAAGACTTTTAAAACCAAAGACCTATCCTTTATGAGCACTTGACTCTTGGATGTCCATTTTCCATTTTAATTAATCATAGTGAAGCGTTGAGAGGGAAGGAAGAAACCTCTCGAACATTTCATTTTCTGAGTCTCTTTCTTCTTCTCCTAAACTCTCCTCATTTCTTCTTTTAGTTTCTTATCACAAATTCAAACACCAATTTCCATCTCTTCATCTTGCAGACAGTGCTTGCTCATAGAATCAACTTTCAGGAAATCCAGAAGACCCTCATAACTAATTACAGGTAAGGAAAAACAACCACTTTTCAAATAGTTCAAGGATTCTTTTATGCTTATATCTTCAAGGATCCTTTAAAACGAACCAGATAGGTTGTTTAATCCTTTTAGGATTATATCTTCACTACTGCACATGTATGTTAAATTATTTTAATTGATATTATTAATTTTTTTTAAATTTTTTTATTAATATAGTCTATGTTTTATTTTTTTAAATAAATAAAAAATATCAATAAATGAATATTTTTATAGTAAAATTAGATAATAAAAATTACTATTTACCGAGTTTGCAACGCTATATAGCTTTAGAGACAAATTATTCTCACAGATAAACATAGAAAATATATTATATAATTTATATATGATGTGAAATAAATTCATCCAAAACATATTTCCGTATACTGTAATTCATATCATCTCTTAATTACATATCTTAGAAGTTTTAAAATTTTCGAAACAAATTATATTTGGAATTTTGATTTATTAATTCTGTTGTTTTTATGGTAAATATCATTGCTCTATTAATTATTTCAATTGCAGAGAAAATGGCAGAGAAAGTTGAAATTCTGTACAACTGTAATATCAAATGTCGTTTTTTATTATCATCCTTCTCTTTCTTGATTGTTGCTCTTCATCTGATTATCATCCTTCTCTGTATGAGAATTTTAATTTATTCTTATCATTTCTTCCTATGTAGTCAACACCATGCCAGTGGGAGAAGTCTTCCTTGGTGCTTTTCTTCAGGTGTTATTCGACAGATTGGCGCCGAGTAAGCTGTCGCTCTTTCCATGTGAAGATGGGATACGTTCAAAGTTGAAGCGGTTGGAAGAAAGTTTTCAATAATCAAGGCGGTGCTCAACGATGCCGAGGAGAAGCAATCAAGAACGAGGTGTGAAAATGTGGTTGGACGATCTCCAAGACTTGGCTTATGATGTGGAGGACATCCTCGGATGAGTATGCCACTCGGGTTCTAGAGCGGGAATTGATGACGGAACAACCGACAAACGCAATTGCTGATTATTTCTCTTCTTGGTCTCCAAGTGCTCTGATTTCCCAGGCTGATATGAAGTCCAAGACAGAAGAGATAACTCGACGTTTAGAAGATCTCTGAATGATCTTGGTCTCAAAGAGGTTGCCGGAGGCTCATCTACTGTTGAATGGCAAAGACCACCTAGTACATGTGTGCCAATTGAACCAGCAGTTATCGGAAGAGATGCTGATAAAGTCAAGATACTTGAAATGGTGTTAAGCGATAAACAGAGTGGTGGCAAATTTCATGTAATACCCATTGTTGGGCTAGGAGGAGTTAGCAAAACAAAACTTGCTCGGGAGGTCTACAACGACAAAGCTGTAGAAGGTTTCAGTCCAAGGGTATGGACATAGGTCTCTGATGTTTTGGGAATCTCTAAGGCAATTCTCGAGTCCATCACTTCATCTCCCTGCAGCCTAACGAGCTTAAATGAGGTGCAGGTTCAACTAAAAAATTCAGTAACCGGAAAAAAATTCTTGCTTGTTTTGGATGATGTTTGGAATGAGGATTATGAATTGTGGGAAGCCCTAAAGTCTCCATTTATGACTGGTGCAGGAGGAAGTAAAATCATTGTGACTACACGCAGCAGAAAGGTTGCATTGACAATGGAACAAGGAAAATGTTTTGACTTGAAGCTTCTAGAAGACGATGATTGTTAGAGCATATTTGAGAAGCATGTATATGGAAACAGACTAATAGCTACAATTCAGAATTTGAAATTTATTCGTGAGAAAGTTGTTGAGAAGTGCCGATGCTTACCCTTGGCAGCAAAAACTCTTGGTGGTCTTTTACGGACTAAACAGATTTATGGAGAGTGGGAAGATATATTGAATAGCAAAATATGGGAACTACCGCAAAATGGTATTCTCTCTGCATTAAGATTAAGCTATCATTATCTTCCTTCGCATCTAAAAAGATGTTTCGCTAACTGTGCAATTTTGCCAAAGGATTATGAATTTATGGAGAAGGAACTTGTGCTTTTGTAGATGGCAGAAGGTCTTATTTAACAACCAAGAAACAAGCAGTTGGAATATGTAGGAGGTGAATATTTCCGTGATTTATTGTCAAGGTCATTTTTTCTGGAATCAAATAGTGACGATTATAAATTTGTAATGCATGACCTTGTTAATGATCTGGCCCGATGGGTTTCTCAAGAAACAAGTTTTAGGTTGGAGGAAGAATTCAATGCCACAGAAACAAAAAGATTTGAAAGGACGATTTGACACGCCTCTTACACGTATAGAGCGTATGAAGTCAAGAAGAATTTTGAAGTTTTCCATACTATGGCGCACTTGAGAACGTTCATAAGAATATTCCCACCCCTAAAGTATGCAGAACAGACTTACATATCTAGGGAAACTTTTTTTCATTTGCTGCCAAAACTAAAAAATTTGAGAGCATTATCTTTAAGAAATTACCATGCCATGAAACTACCTGACTCAATTGGAGATTTGAAACTTTTGAGGTATCTCAATCTTTCTGAAACTCAAATCACATATCTACTTGAGTCAACAAGTTCACTATTCAATTTACAAAGTTTGTTATTAAGAGGTTGTTCTCATCTCAAAAAGTTGCCTTTACAACTGGGAGATTTGGTCAATCTTCGCCATCTTGATATTAGAGGTGCAAGACTTATAAGAGAAATGCCTTTGGGAGTGAAAACACTGAAATATATTCGAACTTTATCTAATTTTGTTGTGGGTGAAGGTGTCGTATCTAATTTGAAAGATTTGAAAGAATTAAAATTTATTCGTGGAGAACTTTATATTTCAAGGTTAGAGAATGCAACTGATTGTCATGAAACAAGAGATTCTATATTGTGTGATAAGAAGGATGTTATAGCCGAAAACTTAATACCGATCTACCAACACAAAGCAATCACACCAAGAAACAAGAAAACACCACAAAATCAAACACACAGACAAGCCACGATTTACCGTGGTTCACTTATCCTTTTATGGATAAGCTACATCCACGTTGAGCTCAAGAACGGTATGAGCTCGCTGCACTTCGATTATCAGAAACAGTCAAGATTACAAAGATTCAACACTCACCAGATCTACTCGATTACAATAGCAACCAGCCTTACAAGATACTCTCTGAATATCCCTAACCCGAGAGAACAACACTCTCACCTGAATGATTAAACCCCCTAATCACTTGACTGATTTAACTCACAATCTGGAAGAAATAATCTCAACCCTAACACAGAGAAGTGCAAACCCAGAGAACCCTAACGTCTGTATCTCTCTCTTCCAAACCTAAACGAACGTGCACTTATATATGGTTTGACTTCGTGGTTGATCCTGGCCGTTAGATCTGGAGTGCATCCTGTGGTCTGAATTCGTCCAAGTTAATATGCCTAAAACGATGCCGTATTATTGTTACTTAAACGACGCTGTTTCAGGCTTCCATATTTAACAATCTCCACCTTGGAAGCACTGGAAACAGACTCTTTGTGCAGCTTGCCCTGTCCCATTCTGTCATAGCTCTTTATCACTCAAGATTACTTGATATACAGCAAGTTCAAGCAGTGCTTGAACTTAGTTGGAGTGATAATTTTGGTGCCCATATCTGCTGGATTCTCTTCTGTGGATACCTTCTTCAGTTCAATGATTCCATTTGCAACTTGGTCCCTCACGAAGTGATAACGGACATCCACGTGTTTAGTTCTTTCGTGATACACTGGATTTTTGCTTAGGTGGATCGCACTCCGACTGTCTGAATACACTGTCACCTTTCCACCAATTAGTTTTACTTCTGTTAGAATTTCTTTCAGCCATAAGGCTTCTTTAATCGTGATCACGTGCAGTAGCAATGTACTCTGATTCGACTTGAAGCAGCATCTTACAATAAGGTGCAATGTGATTTCCAGCTTATACAATTTCCACCCAGTGTGAAGTAATATGCAGTTGTTGATTTTTTGGAATCCTTATCACCTGCAAAATTAGCATCTACAAAACCAACCAGATCAAGTGCAGTATTTCTTTTACAGTATTCAAGCCCAACACAAACAGTACTGTTTATATATTTTAGCATCCATTTTAGCGCAGTCCAATGTTCTATACCAGGATTGGACATATACCTGCTCAACATGGAAATGGCAAAGGCTAGGTCTGGCCTAGTACTAATCATGGCATACACTGATGACCCCACACAACAATAATGGGACATACTCCTACTTTTCAACAACTCTGTCTCAGCTTTTCAGGGGTACTTGAGACTTACAAGAATAAACCACTAGCAGGTAAGGGGTGGGGCATTGAGACCTCCAAGTTTGGCACCAGCCATGCCAAACTTTGTGACTAGTTTAAGTAAGTAAGATTGTTGCTGCAGTCTGAGTCCACACCTCTTTCTATCTCTGTTTATTTCCATGCCTAAAATTTTCTTAGCATTCCCTAGGTTTTTCATGCTGAATTCAGTGTTTAGTCTTTTCTTCAATTCACTTATCAGGGTTTTTGACTTACTGATCAACATCATGTCATCCACATATAAAAGTAAGTAAATAGGCAGATTATTATCCATTTTAAAATAGAAACAACTGTCATATTGGCTTCTAGTGAATCCTATACCTATTATAAAGGTGTCAAACCTTTTGTACCATTGCCTAGGGGACTGTTTTAACCCATATAGGGATCTTTTTAGAAGGCAAACATGTTCAGGGAATTTAGGGTCAGTAAACCCCATGGGTTGACTCATATAGATTTTTTCTTCTAGTGTTCCATGAAGAAATGCAGTGGTGACATCCAACTACTCTAGTTCTAAGTCTTGATAAGCAACTACAGACAGCATTAACCTAATTGTTTTGTATTTTACCATAGGGGAGAAGACTTCATTAAAGTCTATCCCCTCCCTTTGGGTAAACCCCTTAGCCACAAGTCTGGTTTTGTACCTAGGTGGGTCAGCTATGGAAATGCCCTCTTTAAGTTTAAACAACCACTTACATTGGGTCAGCCTCTGATTACTTGGTTTTGGAACCAGTGTCCAGGTTTCATTTACCTTTAAAGATTGCATTTCCTCCTCCATAGCTGTTTTCCATTTGTCCCTGTCCTTGGATTCCATGGCCTTTTGATATGTATCGTTCTTGCACCTAAGACTTCATCCCCGCAAGTAGAGCAGTAAATCAGTTCCGCATATGAGTACCTTGAGGGTGGTTTTACCTCTCTTCTGGTTCTGTCTCTGGCCAGTTGGTAGTTTGTCAGTTCATTTTGCTGTGGTTCTGGGAACTCTTCTGCTTCCTCATCTTCAGCTTGGTCAGGTTCCTCGGGTGCAATTTCAGTTTCAGGGTGCTGGGTAGTTTGAGCTTGTGCTTGAGGTGGGTTTAATTGATGGGTTGTGTGCTCCACCTCAATTTGAGTGGTATTGGTCTGTCTAGTAGCTTCTTCTGTGCTTTTGGTTGTTCCTTCATCAGGGTTAGTGCCTTTGCATGGGAATACTCCCTCATTAAACACAATATCCCTACTTACTAAGATCCTGACCCCTGGTGACTCTCTGTCCCTCAGCCTGTATCCCTTTGTGCCCTCAGGATATCCAAGGAACACACACTTGGTTGAACTTGGCTCCAGTTTTCCCCCCATTGTGTGAGCATATGCAGCACAGCCAAACACTCTTAGGTGCCCTAGTTCTGGTCTTCTCCCAGACCATCTTTCTTCTGGATTGATAAGACTTAGTGTTGTGGAAGGACTCCTATTCACTAAATAGGCAACTGTTGAGAGTGCTTCTCCCCAGAAAGTTTTTGGTAGGTTTGAAGTGATCAAGAGGCATCTTACTTTGTTTAGCAGTGTTCTGTTCATCCTCTCAGCCACCCCATTTTGCTGAGGGGTATTTCTTACTGTCCTATGCCTCAGGATCTCCTGTTCACTGCAGAACTTATCAAACTCCAGATTACAGAACTCAAGCCCATTGTCAGTCCTAAGGGCTTTCACCTTTCTCGCTGCGGTTTTCAACAAGGTTTTCAACAAGGGTTTTCCAGTCTTTAAACTTTGCTAGGGCTTGATCTTTTGTCCTAAGTACGAATAACCATACCTTCCTGCTGTAGTCATCTACTATTGAGAGCAAATAGCTGTTTCCACCATGAGATTTAACCTTTTCTGGCCCCCATAAATCAGAATGTAGGTAATCCAAACAGTTGTTTGCTAGGTGAACTCCCTTAGGAAAACTATTCATGTGCTGTTTACCAAGTACACAATTTTCACAAAATTCTAGACTTGTAACAGTATCTTTCCCAAATTGTCCTAGCCTGTTCAGTACATCCATTCCCTTCTGACTCATATGACCTAATCTTAAGTGCCACCTTTCACATTCGAGTAAATTTGGAGACCCAGTGTTCATTGTCATGCACAATAAAAACTACCACATAGTACATATAGCCCATTTTTCTTTTCTCCTGTCAACACAAGATTCTCATTTTTATAGACATTCAACCACCCACTGTTAGCCTTATAGCAGCAGCCTGCTTCATCTAGGGTGCCTAATGATATGAGGTTTCTCTTTAAGTCAGGTATATATCTGACTTTGGTCAACCTTATTAGTTTTCCCCCACTTAACCTAAGGGTAATGCAGCCAATCCTCTTAACCCTACATGCTTGGTTGTTCCCCATGTACATAGTCTCATGATCAAACTCCTCAAAGTCTTGGAACCAACTCCTATTGGGGCTCATATGGAAAGTATAACCTGAATCTAACACCCATTCTTTTGCAAAGTGTCAGATATTAACACTGTTAAGACTTCTGGTTCATCTATTTGGTTACTAGTGGTAGGTTGCTCTGTTACCTAGTTTCTTTTTTCTTCCAATCAAAACAGTTTTTCTTTAGGTAACCCGTCTTATTACAGTAGTAACATTTCCTGGTTTCTGTTTTTGCTTTGTTGTTCCCCTTCCATTTCTTCTTGTTCTTACCCCCCTGATTTGACTGAAAACCTTTACTAGACTGAGCAGATTCTATTCTACCCTTCACAAACAGAGTGCTATTGTTTCTCTTAAGAGTTTTAAGCTCTAATTCTCTAGCCTTAAGACCTGCAACTATCAATTCAACACTGGGTACAGTACCCGAGTACTGAAGGGCATTCTTGACTACTTGGTAGTCTTCAGTTAGGGAATTTAATAGTATCATGGCAAGACTAGTCTGTCCTAGTTCTTGGTCTGTGCTCTTTAAGATTAGATTCATCTTAAGGAATTCATCTAAGTTTTTTCTCTATGGACTTCGAATTATCCATCTTATAAGAGAATAAGGCTCCCTTTAAGAAAGCCAAATTCGGTGCAGACTGTAAGGCATATAGAGATTCTAATTTACCCCATAAACCAAGAGGAGTTTTGAATCCATCTACCTTCCGAAGGACACTGTCTGAAAGATTCATCACGATCAGGTTATAAGCTTCTTCGTCAATCTCTTCCTTCTTCTCCAGTTTCTCCTCTGACCATTTCTTGGGATCCTTTTCCAGTGCAATTGCAACCTTGTTATGTGAGAGAAAAGCCTTCATCTTTTTTTTCCAACTCCCGAAGTCGATCTTCCCATCGTATTGGGAGATCTCCATTCGGGTGGTGCTCATTTTCTTGTAATGGCAAGGAAAGAAAAGTCTAAGGCGTACTTGGCGTTGTTACACCAGAAGTTGCCAATTACTGCTAGGCAGTTTTTAAGGCGGTCATTGGTTTTCCAGCCGATATACCCTTACACTTTATCAAGATTTGACTCTCTAGAACCAATTCGAGACTCAAAGAAATAATCAATTCAAAAAACCCCAATTCCCGAAACCCTAATTTTGTGAGACCCTAATTTCTGTTTCTTTAACCAAAAATTCCCAAATTCACAAAACCCTAATTTTGTAAAAGAACTTCTTATACCGAAACAATGACAGAAGGTTGGCTAGTCGAAGGCGCACGAGGCGCATTGTTACACCAGAAGTTGCCTTACCAATTCAAGCTATGCGCTTTTAAGGCGGTACATCCGGTCTTCCACCAATATACCCTTACACTCGATCAAGACTTGACCCTCCGGAACTTAATTTGGAGACTCACAGGAAGTGATTTGAAAAACCCCCAATTTCTCAAAAGAACCCTAATTTTGTAAAACACGAACTTCACTTTCAAGAAATGGCTCTGATACCACTGTTATAGCCGAAAACTTAATACTGATCTACCAACACAAAGCAATCACACCAAGAAACAAGAAAACACCACAAAATCAAACACACAGACAAGCCACGATTTACCGTGGTTCACTTATCCTTTTATGGATAAGCTACATCCACGTTGAGCTCAAGAACGGTATGAGCTCGCTGCACTTCGATTATCAGAAACAGTCAAGATTACAAAGATTCAACACTCACCAGATCTACTCGATTACAATAGCAACCAGCCTTACAAGATACTCTCTGAATATCCCTAACCCGAGAGAACAACACTCTCACCTGAATGATTAAACCCCCTAATCACTTGACTGATTTAACTCACAATCTGGAAGAAATAATCTCAACCCTAACACAGAGAAGTGCAAACCCAGAGAACCCTAACGTCTGTATCTCTCTCTTCCAAACCTGAACGAACGTGCACTTATATATGGTTTGACTTCGTGGTTGATCCTGGCCGTTAGATCTGGAGTGCATCCTGTGGTCTGAATTCGTCCAAGTTAATATGCCTAAAACGACGCCGTATTATTGTTACTTAAACGACGCTGTTTCAGGCTTCCATATTTAACAAAGGACTTGGAAGTTTTAGTGCTAGAATGGAGTTCTTCTCATGTCTCATGAGACGAAGAAGTTGAGAAAATTATTCTTGACATTTTACAACCCCATACAAATCTTAAAGAGCTCACAATCAATAACTTTTGTGGCAAAATATTTTCATCTTGGATAGGAGATCCATCATTCTCTAATATGGTTTCTCTAAAATTGGATGGATGTGAAAGTTGCAAGACCTTGCCTTCGCATTGGGCTACTAGGCTCACTTAAAATCCTCACCATCAAAGGGATGAAAATGCTTGAAAAAATAGGCTGTGAGGTGTATGGGGAGAGTTGCTTAGAATCTTTTCAATTACTAGAGACTCTTTGTTTTGAGAATCTGCCAGAATGGGAGCATTGGGATCCTTTTGAAGAAAAGGAGCATGTTGAAAAGTTCTCTTGTCTCAAACAGCTTTCCATATCACAATGTCCTAAACTCTTTGGAAGATTACCTAACCGTCTTCTTTCATTAGAGAAACTTGTGGTTAGAGATTGTCAGCAATTGGTGGTTTCGTTCACAAGCCTTCCAATGCCCTACCATTTAGAAATAGTAAGATGCAAAGGCGTGGTATGCAATAGTCCAATTGACTCCCGAACACTGAACCCTCTTCCTTTATTGGAGACTGTTGTGATTGATAAATGTCAGGAATTAGGGATTTCTCTCTCAAGCCTTCCAGTGCTCCGCTCGTTGGAAATAAATAGTGAAGAATCAAATGTTCCAGGGTTTAGAAGTTGGACCAGGGAGGGATTTCAGAAATTAGAAACTCTGTCAATTGATGGTTGGGAAGAGCTCACTCATTTGTGGGGAAGTGAGATTTTTCTTGAGAAGCCACTACAAGGTTCCCAGAGCTTCACCTCTCTTAAAGAGCTATGCATGACAAAGCTTCCGAATCTTGTTTTGTTTCCAGATGGTTTGCTTTCCATTCCGACAAAAGTTGAAATTGGGGAATGTAATGCTATCACATCATTACACGGGGGGTTGAAGCACAACAATCCACGTGTTGAGCACTTGGACGTCTGTCGTTGCAATTCTCTATCATTCATTATGAAAGGCCAACTACCTTCATCTCTAAAAACCCTTTCGGTACAAATATGTGAAAAATTGGTGTGCATTTGGGAGGATATTGGTTCTTCTTCTCCATCTTCTTCTTATGCATTGATGCACAAGGACAACACCACCACATCTCTTCTCTGCAAATTGCATATATATGACTGCCGTTCTCTTACGCACTTACCATCGACATACCAGTTACCTCCAACACTCACAGAGCTTACAATTTGGGGTTGTCCAAATCTCAGGACGTTACTATCTGGAGGACAGTCACCTAAGGCAGAGTCAATAGTAGAGAGTTTTGACAATTACAAGTCTCTTGGATCAACTCTGGAGGGCCAATACACTCTTCGCAATCTTAATGACATTGATATTAAGTACTGTTCCAGTCTTGTTTCGTGCCAGGAAATTGTGCTTTCTAACAATAATTCAGAAGTTCGTATCGGTGGATGTGAGAAGCTACAAGCACTACCAAGCCGCATGCACACCGTCAAATCTGTTAAAAGAGTTAGCCATATGGGACTGTCCAAGCATGGCATTGTTTCCAGAAGAAGATATTCCCACCAATATAACATCACTTTATGTTGGTGAACCCAAAATCTACAACTCACTGGCTGGGTGGGGCTTCCACAAATTTACCTCTCTTAGAAGACTCTCAATTAGTGGATGCCCAAATGCGGTGTCTTTCCCTGAGGAGGAGATGGGAATGAAGTTGCCATCCTCTCTAATTGAAATATATATTACAAGTTTCCCAAAATTAAAATACCTATCTCCCAAGGGTTTCCAAGATCTCACCTCTCTTGAATGGTTGAGGATCAGCGATTGCCCAAATCTCACATCTTTGCTAGATTTTCCATCTTCACTTCTGAAACTTGACATTGTGGGTTGCCAAAATCTCACATCCTTACCAGACCTTCCATCCTCGCTTCTGAAACTATGTGTTTCTGATTGTCCTTTGCTGAAACAACGTTGCAAAAGGGATAAAGGACAAGACTGGCCCAAGATAACCCACATCCCTCGCGTTGAGATAGATAGGAAGTTCATCCACGATCCAGAGGAAGAAGAATGAAGTCAATTTGCTTTCAGATTGAAAAAGGCTGAATCTGTCAATTACCTCTCTTCATTCTTCTGGGCCATTCAGGTCAGTCAATTTCTAGAACCCCACAACATTAGCTTTTATCAAAGCGATTAGATTTTCATAAAACAGAGTATTCATTAATAATTATGTTGTTCTTGTAGGGACCAACCAACCAATCTCAACTCTCAGATGCAGTATGACAGAGAGGCAATCACGGTACTGATTTATAAAATTTTCGAAGTGAGGTAATTAGTTAAAAAGTGTTAAGTATATTGCAGTTCTAAAGTTATTTGACCATGCCTAAACTTGCAGTTTTATAGGTTTTACTATTTTTCAGCTCTGTGAAAACAGAGGCTAATAATAGAGCTCACCACATTGCACATAAAATTCCAGTCAGAATTTAAGTTTGGTGAATAATAAAGTTTCTGATAGTATGGTTGCAATATTTGGGTTTGGTTTCAGATTATCAGTTCATGCTCTTGATGAGTGGACCAAGAGTAAGCTTGGTATCAGTAGTCTGAAGTTTTCGTTAAAATATAGTTGATTTGTGTTTAGTGGATAGGTAGATCTTCTTCTAATGAGACAAATGGAGCTGATTCGGATGTGGACGACAACAATACACTCCTCTTGGTAGAGCTATGGATTATATTTTCTTTTATTTTTTTATTTCTATGTAATTGCATGCATTTGCATTTTCTCTATTCACCTATTGTAATAGAATTTTCCAAGAAGGGTAAGGTTCATTATGTCCTCCCTTGTCTAGGTGTATCTTTTTTATTCAATTAATAAAATTTCCTCGTACCGTTGAGCTTTCTTAAAAAAAGGAGATGAAAATAATAATAAAATACTTCAGTTATTTGTAATGAGAGTTTTGTTTTGCTAAAAGTTTCTATTACTGGCTTCATTAGCTGCTACTTTCAGCAATATGGTGTTGTTGTTCAAATATCTGAATTTTTGTTGTTGAAGATTCTCTTAAAGCCTTTCTGAGGTTATGATTTGCTATGGCTATGGCCATGGTTTGTTGTTCTTTGCAGAAAACGAGCTGCTGATATTTCTTCTTGTTATAAGACTATGTCACTTCGGTTCAACATAGCACACATCTCTTGTGTTAACAAAGGTCAAAAGTCCATCTATAATCCAGACGAGAAAGAATGAATGAACTTTACTTGGTCTCACAAACAAAACAAGAGACTTGAATCCAATGCTTTCCCTATTCACCGTTCTGCTGTTTTCAGGTTTGTAAAATAATTTCCATCACCTAAACCGTATTAGTTTATGTTATGGATCAAAGAACTTATAGTCAGTTGTGACTCTTCTTGGGGCTAATTTGGATCATGGAAGACAATAGAACACTCTTCTTGGTGGACTTCAATGACATTAAACCACCAATACATAATAAACTATCAGTCACTCTTTTGTTTGGAAGTGCCTTCCTACTGGCCTCCTAAACCGCTTTTTTGATTTTTTTTAAAGATAATAAACTATTAATATTTCATTACTGCAGAGTTTTATGTTGAAACTATTAGAAACTGTATTTGTCTTGTATCAATCAGTAATGATGTATGTATGTGGTTGAATTCTCGATTCATTTAAACTAACTTTTGGGAATAAGTTCTATCCAAGCTTGTTTATCCTAAACTCGTTTAGCCTGATTGGGTGAAAATGCTATGATTTGTAGCATGAAAAGATAAATAGATATTTTTAACATGCTTTTGTGGTTCATTTTTTTTGTTTTTGATAAACCTGATAATTATATTGAAAAAAGAATAAAAAATAGAAGGAAAGGAGAGGGAACTCTGCTGTATGCTTTTACCTTGGACAAGTCCAAGGAGAAGCTAATTAAAAAACCAAAAGGATGTACAATCCTTAGCAAAAGAACCAAAACACAAACTATCTATACAAGGCCACATAACCCAAAAAGGAACTCTACATAACCCAAAGGGCGGCCCATGCATCTGCATATCCTGCCCATACAACCAACCCACTTCAATAGTCCACACAAAAGGCCCATTCTACAACCCCAACGCCTGCAACATGGTTCTGGAGTCTCATTTCTGCATTCCGGGAAGCCCAACTTGTTACCTTCCAAATAAATTGACCAGATGCCACCAATCCACAAAAAGCAAAACACCAACCAAGAAGAATAAACCAACCAGCAATAGCCCATAAAAATTCTTCATTTCTCCACCTGGTTACTGCACTAAATCATCATCAAAGAATAAAAAAGAGCTCATCACATTCACTTGTTTACACATCTCTCTTTCTTCCATCTCTCTCTCTCTCTCTCCCTTCGTTTTCCAGCATTGAAAAAAAAGCTCTCTCTCTAAAAAAATTCGTTCATGTCGGTATGTAATCAATTTCTCTCTCTAAAAGTGTTGATGCTGGATTTTGACACCAACTAATTGTCACGTGCGTAATGCTGATTGGAGGATAAACACACGTGATAATGAATATATAAAGCGAAATAAATGCAAAGAGAGTTTTTAAAGTGGTTCGGATGCTAAGGTAGCAAGTCCCACGTCCACTGATTTGTATTGATATTAGTGTGGGTCAGGTCGTAACAGCGGATGACTTACAAAAGAGTTGGAAAAAGTAAATGTGTTTACAGGAGAGAGAGAGTTTCTCAATGTAAAAATGGCCGAATCCCCTTAATGAAGGGGTCTTCTTCATTTTATATCAGACTGAAGCGTGTAATCATCATTAAATCCATGGGTTGGTGTGATTGTCAGGATATAATCCGGCTTTATGTCCCATTGCTCTCTTCCTAAGCTGACTTCGCACGATTTATTGCAGGGGAAAGGGACACGTGTGAGCTCCATATCATTTGGCAGGCCTGACGTGTGCGTGTTGCTCTGACGGGAGTAGGTCACTCTTCACGTGACTTTCCCACGTCAGCCCTTATTTTCCCAGGCATAACAAAAAGTTTCCATTTTTGTTGCCAAGTTTCTATTTTTATTGCTAAGTTTATTTTCAATGCCAAAATTGGTTGATATATTTAGTCCTAATGATGGCCTTACTAAAAAAAAATCCAGCTGATTTTGTTGTGGTAACCGATCATAAACTCTGCAGATAATGTTAGAGAAGGCAGAGGAGTTGGTGTTCGAGTGTTTGAATTAAATCCGCTGGAAACTAATGGGATTTTTGCTTAACATTCGATTATAACCTTTCAAAGGTATGATTTTCTAGACCTTAAGGGGATGTTTTGTAGTTTTCTCCAGTTAATGATACACTCTGCTTGATACGGCACAGTTGAGATGATTTTAGACCAATACTGGTAAGACACTACAAAGACTATGCATGAGGGATGAGTTTTGATGGTTCTGAGATGCTGACCAGCCTGGCCAATGACTCGCAGTTGCTTTTTTAAACGTTTTAGCAACTGGCTTCGTTAACTACTGGTTCCTGGAGTTCCTCCTGAGGTGTGAGTACAGCAATGTTTGCAGAAAAGTTGTGGCCATTTCAGAGGAAACTGGCTATACGGCAGCATCTAATGTTGTTCAGTGGTTTTGGGAAGTTGCTCAAGCTTTCAACAAGGAAGACATGGCTAGACTGCTCCAATTTGTCACTGCAACATCAAAGGTACGTTGATGATCTACATGAAATGGTCCTTAATGTTTTCATTTTTCAGGCACATGTAATATGTTGAGTGATAATACATATGATAATTACTGTAGGGCCACGAGATTCTCTCAATAATACTTCTGATTTTAATCCATTGCATTAATGTATTTCGTTTTGGATTTCAGGTTCCATTGGAGGGTTTCAAGGCATTGCAAGGTATCTCGGGTCCCCAGAAGTTTCAAATTCACAAGGCATATGGAGCTCCCGAGCGTCTGCCCTCAGCTCATACATGGTCAGTGAAGAGCACTTCATGCATATGTTTTTCATAGAATCATGATATCATCTCCTAATATTTGAATCTTATTTTCCAGCTTCAATCAGCTAGATCTTCCCGAATATTCATCCAAGAACCATCTTCAAGAACGTTTGCTGCTTGCTATACATGAAGCCAGCGAAGGTTTTTGCTTTGGTTAATAAATTCTTTTGTGATAGCGTAGCTTAGCAAGCCATCAATCCAACTTCAATTCTCGATGTACATGTCAGTAAGACATCTCTCCATCTTGTTCCTATTTTGTATAATTTGGAATCGTTCCATTCTATAGTTTCCAAAGTTGGATCCGATTACTGACAAACGATATAACTTTTAATTTCCATCCAGACTGTTACTGATTCGGGTGGATAGAACAAGTTAATCAATAACCGGGGGAAAGGCCAAATTAAAATTAGAGCATTAAAATCAGATTATAGACGGGAATTCTGCAAGCATCATCTCAAAAATTGATTGATAGAGTTGGTGAAGACGATGATTTTGATTTTGAAAAAAGGGAAGCTCAGGTCTTTTATTGAACAGCACTGAGCTGGAAAATGAGTTTTTTTGTTTTGGCAAATAGATGTTTCTGAGGAGGGTATATAATGTTGTTTTATCAATGTTCATAGTAGGTTTTTGATTTTGAGTCTTGTTCTTAGCCTTGTTTTATGAGGCATTTTATATGAATAAAGTAGAACAGATTTGATTATATCCATTTTGAATTACATTTTTAATATCATACATTTTCAGTTTTAGCAATTCAAACAATTTCCTAACTTATAATTGTTATTATAAGTCATTAAATTAATGTTTAATATTACAATTCGATAATTGTTAATTCTCTGAAATGATATTTTGGTTTTGGAATAACAAAAAATTATCCAATGCATAAATTGCTTAAGCTTTAAAACTAGATCATTGTCTTTCTAATGTCTTTGAAGCACACCAACTCAAAAAGCAAACAGTTTTGTCTGTCTATCAGTTTATTAATCTTTTACGTTAATGGTGAAGAATGGAGACTCAGAATGATAAACCCCATGAGGGTTTAGAAGTGTGGAGTAAGGATTATGACTTGTGGGAAGCCCTGAAGTCTCCGTTTATGGACTGTGCTCCAGGAACTAAAATAATTTTGACTGCACGCGATGCGGCAAAGATGTTGCGTCAACAATGGAACTCGAAGAATGTTATAATTTAAAGCTTCTGAGTTCTGCCAGTAGATGCCTGTTGGGCCATATTTGAGAAGCATGTATCTAGGAGTAGAGTTATTACCGCAGGAAAGTCGGAATTTATTCGGGAGAAAGTTGTTAGCAAGTGTATAGGCTTGCCATTGGCAGCAAGAACGCTCAAAATGAAAGAAATGGGATTTCAGAGGTATGATTTTCTAGACCTTAAGGCCATGTTTTGTAGTTTTCTGCAGTTACTGAGGCACAGTTGAGATGATTTTAGACAAATACTGGTAAGACACTACAAAGACTGTGCATAAGGGATGAGTTTTGATATTCTGAGATGCTGGCCTACTAGTTCCTGGAGTCCTTCCTGAGGTGTGAGTAGAGCAATATTTGCAGAAAAGTTGTGGGAATGTTGACTCTGTTGTATTGTAACTAAAATTTGTCAATTTCTTCATTAAGAACAATATTGTCTTTTCATTTTGTAACCTTCTGTATATATTGTCATTTGTCTTTTTGTTAGTAAGTGGAGTGAAATATACAAATGAGTAGAGAAAAAGATGGGGGTGTGTTCTTGTGTCATATAACTCCCACAAAATGTTTGATGGTATATAGGGAGAATATTATGCACTTGTGTTATTCTCTCTTCAAATAGTGGATTCCAATCATCATTTGTGGAGGCATACTGCTTCAACCATGTAACTCTAATGTAAACTTTTAAGTTCTGATTTTACCAGATTTCATTTTATTTTGAAGGAATTAGTTAACATGTATAAGGAAAGATGGACAAAAAATACATACATTCATATATGTATTGCTTCTTGAAAGTGAGTGTAGAACAATATTTATAAGTTGATCAATTTGTTCTTCACTTATATACCCATTATCTTTTGAGTTTTATTAAACTAATTAATCAAACACGAATCGAATTATTGACTGGATTATCATTCGATTTTCTTTTGTGAAATTTCATGGAGGGTGGGCGGTGGATTAGGTAGGTCAGTATAATAACTTTAGGTTGGTGCTTGGAAATTCTCTAAACCAAACACACTGTGGAGTATGGACCACTATGAAGAAGCATTGGGAGTTGAATTATTGAAATTGTGGAGCCAACGCCAAAGACTTTTAAAACCAAAGACCTATCCTTTATGAGCTATTGACTCTTGGATGTCCATTTTCCATTTTAATTATTCATAGTGAAGCGTTGAGAGGGAAGGAAACCTCTCGAACTTTTCATTTTCTGACTCTCTTTCTTCTTCTCCTAAACTCTTCTCATTTCTTCTTTTAGTTTCTTATCACAAATTCAAGCACCAATTTCCATCTCTTCATCTTGCAGACAGTGCTTGCTAGTAGAATCAACTGTCAAAAAATCCAGAAGACCCTCATATCACTAATTACAGGTAAGGAAAAACAACCTTCATATCACCACCACTTTTCCAATAGTTCAAGGATCCTTTTATGTTTATATCTTCAAGGATCCTTTAAAATGAACCAGATATATTGTTTAATCCTTTTAGGATTATATCTTTACTATTGGACATGTATGTTAATTTATTTTAATTGATATTATTAATTTTTTTAATTTTAATTTTTTTTTATTAATATAGTCTATGTTTTATTTTTTAAAATAAATAAAAAATATCAATAAATGAATATTTTTATAGTAAAATTAGATAATAAAAATGACTATTTACTGAGTTTGCAAAGCTATATAGCTTTAGAGACAAATTATTCTCACAGATAAACATAGAAAATATATTATATAATTTATATGTGATGTGAAATAAATTCATCTAAAACATATTTATAGCTTTAGAGACAAATTATTCTCACAGATAAACATAGAAAATATATTATATAATTTATATGTGATGTGAAATAAATTCATCTAAAACATATTTCCATATACTGTAATTCAAATCATCTCTTAATTACATTTCTTAGAAGCTTAAAATTTTTCGAAACAAATTATATTTGGAATTTTGATTTGTTAACTCTGTTGTTTTTATGGTAAATATCATTGTTCTGTTAATTATTTCAATTGTAGAGAAAATGAAGAAGATAAGGCAGAGAAAGTTAAAATTCCGTACAACTGTAATATCAAATGTGTTTTTTATTATCATCCTTCTCTTTCTTGATTGTTGCTCTTCATCTGATTATCATCCTTCTCTGTATGAGAATTTTAATTCATTCTTATCATTTCTTCCTACGTAGTCAAAACCATGCCAGTGGGAGAAGTCTTCCTTGGTGCTTTTCTTCAAGTGTTGTTCGATGATTGGCGCCGAGTAAGTGTCGCTCTTTCCATGTGAAGATGGGATACGTTCGAGTTTAAGCGGTGGAAGAGAAAGTTTTCAATGATCAAGGCGGTGCTCAACGATGCCGAGGAGAAGCAATCAAGAACGAGGTCGTGAAAATGTGGTTGGACGATCTCCAAGACTTGGCTTATGATGTGGAAGACATCCTGGATGAGTATGCCACTCAGGTTCTAGAGCGGGAATTGATGACGGAACAACCGACAAACAGAATTGTTGATTATTTCTCTTCTTGGACTCCAAGTGCTCGATTTCCCAGTGATATGAAGTCCAAGAGAAGAGATAACTAGACGTTTAGAAGATCTCTGTGAAGAAAAGAATGATCTTGGAAGAGAGGCTCATCTATTGTTGCATGGCAAAGACCACCTAGTACATGTGTCCCAACTGAACCGGCAGTTATCGGAAGAGATGCTGATAAAGCCAAGATACTTGAAATGGTGTTAAGCAATAAACAGAGTGGTGGCAGCTTTTATGTAATACCCATTGTTGGGCTAGGAGGAGTTGGCAAAACAACACTTGCTCGGGAGGTATACAACGACAAGGCAGTGGCAGATTTCAATCCAAGAGCATGGACGTGTGTCTCGATGATTTTGATGTTCTGCGTATCTCCAAGGCTATTTTTGAGTCGATCACTGCATCAACTTGTACTCTAACGAACTTAAACGAAGTGCAAGTTCAGCTGAAAAATAAGATAGCGGGTAAAAAATTCTTGCTAGTCTTGGACGATGTTTGGAGTAAGGATTATGACTTGTGGGAAGCCCTAAAGTCTCCATTCCTAGCTGGAGCACCAGGAAGTAAAATAATTGTAACTACACGCAAAGAAAGATGTTGCATCGAGTTGGAACTAGAAGCATGCTATAACTTGGAGCTTCTGCCAGAGGATGTCTGTTGGGCCATATTTGAGAAGCATGTAAATGGGAGTAGAGTTATTGCTGCAGGGAAGAATATGGAATTAATTCGGGAGAAGGTTGTTAAAAAGTGTAAAGGCTTGCCTTGCTAAGCGCAAGAACGCTAGCTGGCCTTTTACGCTCTAAGCAAAAATATGATGAATGGGTGGATATATTGGATAGTGAAATTTGGGATTTGCCAGAGGAAAGTAATATTCTCCCTGTCTTAAAATTAAGTTATTATCATCTTCCATCACATCTTAAAAGATGTTTTTCTTATTGTGCAATTTTTCCCAAGGATTATGAATTCAAGAAGGAAGAACTTGTACTTTTGTGGATGGCAGAAGGATTTATTCAACAATCAAACCGTAAGAAGCAACTAGAAGACCTAGGAGGCGAGTATTTTTGTGAGTTATTGTCAAGGTCAATTTTTCAAAAATTGAGTAATGATAGTTTGAAATTTGTGATGCACGACCTTGTCCACGATTTGGCCCAGTGGATTTCTCGAGCTACAAGTTTTAGATTTGAGGATGAATCGAGTATTATGCAAATAGAACGACGTGAAAGGATTCGACACTCTTCATACAAATTTAGAAAGTATGAAGTTGAAAAGAATTTTGAAGTCTTCCATGGAGTTGAGAAGCTAAGGACTTTCTTGCGAATTTGGGCATCAAAGTTAATATTTCTTGATAGTTACGTAAGTCAGTCAGCCTTTACCAATTTATTGCCAAAGCTCATAAAATTGAGATCACTATCTTTAAGAAATTATTGGGCAATTACATTACCCGATTCAATTGGAAATTTGAAACATTTGAGGTATCTCAATCTTTCTGGAACTCAAATCACAAGTCTTCCTGAGTCAACAAATTCACTATTCAATTTACAAAGTTTGTTATTAAGTTATTGTTCTCGTCTCAAAAAGTTGCCTTTACAAATGGGAGATTTGATCAATCTACGCCATCTAGATATTAGAGGTGCAAGCCTTATAAGAGAGATGCCATTGGGAATGAAAAAAATGAAATGTATTCGAACCTTATCTAATTTTGTTGTGGGTGAAGGCATCGGATCTAGTTTGAAAGATTTGAAAGAATTAAGGTTTATTCGTGGAGAACTTTATATTTCAAGGTTAGAGAATGTGATTGATTGTCGTGAAACAAGAGATTATATGTTGTGTGATAAGAAGGACTTGGAAGTCTTACGGCTAGAATGGAGTTCTTCTAATATCTCACAAGACGAAGAAGTAGAGAAAATTGTTCTTGACATTTTACAACCCCATACAAATCTTAAAGAGCTCACAATCAATAATTTTGGTGGCAAAATTTTTTCATCTTGGATAGAAGATCCATCATTCTCTAATATGGTATCTTTGAAATTGGATGGATGTAAAAATTGCAGGACCTTGCCTTCAATTGGGCTACTAGGCTCACTTAAAAACCTCACCATTAAAGGGATGAAAATGCTTGAAAAAATAGGCTGTGAGGTGTATGGGGAGAGTTGCTCAGAATCTTTTCAATTACTAGAGACTCTTTGTTTTGAGGAGCTGCCAGAATGGGAGCATTGGAATCCTTTTGAAGAAAATGAGCATGTTGAAAGGTTCTCTTGTCTCAAAGAGCTTTCCATATCGCAATGTCCTAAACTCTCTGGAAGATTACCTAACCGTCTTCTTTCATTAGAGAAACTTGTGATTTGTGATTGTGAGCAATTGGTGGTTTCGTTCGCGAGCCTTCCAATGCTATGCTCTTTACAAATAATTAGATGCAAAGGGATCATTTGCAGTGGCCAAACTTACTCCCAAATACTGAACCCTCTTCCTTTATTGGAGACTGTTATGATTGATAACTGTGAGGAATTAGGGATTTCTCTGTCAAGCCTTCCAGTGCTCCGCTCGTTGGGAATATCTGAATGCAGCGAAGGCATGGTTTGCAGTAGCTCGAGTGAGTCCTTAATTAGTGAAGAATCAAATGTTCCAGTGTTTAGAAGTTGGACCAGGGAAGGATTTCAGAAATTAGAAACTCTAGCAATTTATGATTGGGAAGAGCTCACTCATTTGTGGGGAAATGAGATTTTTCTTGAGCAGCCACTACAAGGTTCCCAGAGCTTCACCTCTCTTAAAGAGCTATACATGGCAGAGCTTCCAAATCTTGTTTTGTTTCCAGATGGTTTTCTTTCCATTCCGACAAAAGTTGAAATTAGAGGATGTAATGCTATCGCATCATTACACGGGGGATTGAAGCACAAGAAGGCACGTGTTGAGCACTTGCAAGTCTATGGATGTGATTCTCTATCCTTCATTGTGAGAGGCCAACTGCCTTCATCTCTGAAAACCCTTTGGATAGGCAAATGTGAAAAATTGGTGTGCATTTGGGAGGATACTGGTACTTCTTCTCCATCTTCTTCTTATGCATTGATGCACAAGGAAGATGTGGAGTTGTCCACCACATCTCTTCTCTGCAAATTGGAAATATCTGACTGCCCTTCTCTTACGCAATTATCATCGATATACCAGTTACCTCCAACACTCACTGAGGTTAGAATTTGGAGTTGTCCAAATCTCAGGACGTTACTATCTGGAGGACAGTCACCTAAGGCAGAGTCAATAGTGGAGAGTTTTGACAATTACAAGTCTCTTGGATCAACTCTGGAGGGCCAATGCACTCTTCCCAAGCTTAATTTAATTGATATTCGGAACTGTTCCAGTCTTGCTTTGGGCCGGGAAATTGTGCTTTCTAACAATATTCTAGAAGTTAGGAATCAGTGGATGTGAGAAGATACAAGCCTTACCAAGCCGCATGCACACCGTCAAATCTGTCGGCATATGGGAATGTCCAAGCATGGCATTGTTTCCAGAAGAAGATATTCCCACCAATATAACATCACTCCACGTTGATGAACCCAAAATCTACAACTCACTGGCTGGGTGGGGCTTCCACAAATTCACCTCTCTTAGAAGACTCGTAATTGGGGGATGCCCAAATGCAGTGTCTTTCCCTGAGGAGGAGATGGGAATGAAGTTGCCATCCTCTCTAATTGCAATGGTAATTAAAAGATTCCCAAAATTAAAATACCTATCTCCCAAGGGTTTCCAAGATCTCACCTCTCTTGAAGAGTTGTGGATCCGGGATTGCCCAAATCTCACGTCTTTACCAGTCCTTCCATCCTCGCTTCTGCAACTAGACATTGTTTGTTGCCTAAATCTAACATCCTTACCAGACCTTCCATCCTCGCTTCTGCAACTATGGGTTTCTGATTGTCCTTTGCTGAAACAACGTTGCAAAAGGGATCAAGGACAAGAGTGGCCCAAGATAACCCACATCCCTCGCGTTATGATAGATGGGAACTTCATCCGTGATCCAGAGGAAGAAGAATGAAGTCAATTTACTTTCAGAATGAAAAAAGGCTAAATCTGTCAATTACCTCACTTCATTCTTATGGGCCATTCAGGTCTGTCAATTTCTAGAACCCCACAACACTAGCTTTTATCAGAACGATTAGATTTTCATGAAACAGAGTGTTCATTAATAATTATGTTGTTCTTGCAGGGACCAACCAAATGGTCTCAACTCTGGATGCAGTATGACAAGATGTATGTCAATTACAGTACTGATTTATAAAACATATATTAAGCAGTGTACAAAGTTTCGAATTGAGGTAATTAGTTGAAAAATGTTTAAGTATATTGAAGTTTTAAAGTTATTTGACCGTGCCCAAACTTGCAGTTTTATAGGTTTTACTATTTTTCAGCTTTGTGAAAACAGAGCTTACCACATTGCACATAATTACTATTTAAAGTGGCATGCAGTTATCTTTCACTCATCTTACAACTAACTCAAGTTGTACTGCTATTGTATTCCCACTTATTAATATTTTTCATATATTGTTTTTCAGAATCTGAGTATTAAAAGCTTTTCATGTTATTAGTGAGTGATCTTAAAGGAAGCTGCGATGGCAAAGGTAATTTTTTTTTTCTTATAGTGCTGTTTCTTCTGATGCTTTTCTTGCACATTTCTGCAAAGTTTCCTATATAATAGTGGCCGAAACTCTTTAGAGATTAGGCAACATCAAGGTAGCCTTTCTTGTAATAATGTGTGGAGCTCAATCTTTCATGGCATGGAATGTTAGTTCACTTGAAATCAGTGTATTCATTTTGGAATCTTTTAATCATTTTGAAGCAAGTGGGCAATTTAATCCAGAATTGGAATACAAATTCCTGTCAGAATTTAAGACTTAATGCTTGCTGCATAGTGATGCAATTGAGCATAGATGTTGATGAAATTTTTCATCTCTATTGCTGAAGTTAACTGCTTCTTCCCCTCATTGATTCTCTGATATATTCAGGGTTAAAGGTAATAACATAAATTTGAGGAATGAGTCAAATTCTAATATTTGCAATAGATTATATAAATTTGGTTAATAATATAGTTTCTGATACTATGGTTGCAATATTTGGGTTTGCTTTCAGATTATCAGTTCATGCTCTTGATGAGTGGACCAAAAGTAAGCTTGATATCAGTAGTCTATAGCCTTTAGACATGGAGCAGGTTTATCAAGGTTTCATTAACATCCAGTTGGTTTGTGTTTTGTGGATAGAAAGATCTTCTTCTAATGAGACAAATGGAGCTGATTCGGATGTGGACAGCAACAATATAGTCTCCTTGGTAGAGCTTGGATTATATTTTATTTATTTTTTTATTTATATGTAATTGCATGCATTTGCATTTTCTTTATTTACCTATTGCAATAGGATTTTTCAAGAAGGGTAAGGTTCATTATGTCCCCCCTTGTGTAGGTGTATATTTTTTAATCAATTAATAAAATTTCTGTCGAGGTTCCCTACAAAAGGAGATAAAAATAATAAATAAACACTTTAGAAATTATTTGTAATGAGAGTTTTGTTTTGTTGAAAGTTTCTATTATTGGCTTCATTAGCTGCTGCTTTCTGCAATTTGTTGTTGGTGTTCAAATGCTGGAATCATGTTCAGCCTTGCAATAATCAAGATTTGCAGTTTTTGGGTTGTACTGTGGTTCAAATGTCTTAATTTTTGTTGCCGAAGATTCTCTTAAAGCCTTTCTAAGGTTATGATTTGCTATGGTCATGGCCATGGTTTGTTGTTACTTTGGAGAAAACGAGCTGCCGATATTTCTTCTTGTTATAAGACTGTTACTTAGGTTCAAGATAGCACACCTCTCTTTCTTAATATAGGTAAGAAGTTCATCTATAATCCATACGAGAAAGAATGAATGAACTTCCCTTGGTCTCCCAAACGAAAAAAGAGACTTAAATCCAATATTTTCTCCATTCATTGTTCTGCTATGTTATGTGTGGAGAAATATTTTTCTTCTATTTCATAATGAGATGTACAATTAATTTATAGCAAAAACAAAAAACTAATCTAGGAAGTAATCTAGGAAGTAAATTGTTACATTCCTATTATAATTATATTTCCTATTCCTATTATAATTCTATTTCCTATATTACAATGAGAATAATTCTATTTCTTATTTTATATTTCAACACTCCCCCTCAAGCTGGAGCATATAAGTCATATGCACCAAGCTTGTTACAAATAAAGTCAACACGAGAGCCTTTGAGAGACTTAGTGAGGATGTCTGCTAACTGGTCGTTGGAATTGACATAACTAGTTGCAATACACCCTGATAGAACTTTCTCTCGAACAAAGAAAAACCACTTGTATGTGAGTGAGAGGCTGATTTTGAGGAATCCATGAGAAGGTCAGAGTGTCTTGAAGCTGACAGAAAAGCAAAAACTTACGTGCACCGGAAAAACTGAATCCTCGCCGGAAAAACAAGCGGCGCGTGAGGGCGCTTGTAACGGCGGTCGGCGACGAAATCACTCGGGTTATGACGACGATGGGAAGACGATCAGGCTGGTGTGATTAGACCAGATTCTGATCATTGCCGGAGAATAGTCGCCGGAAAAAAATTCCGAGAAAGAGAGAAGAAAAAAATTTGAAATTTCAGACACTTGGCTCTGATACCATGTGGAGAAATATTTTTCTTCTATTTCATAATGAGATGTACAATGAATTTATAGCAAAAACAAAAAACTAATCTAGGAAGTAATCTAGGAAGTAAATTGTTACATTCCTATTATAATTCTATTTCCTATTCCTATTATAATTCTATTTCCTATATTACAATGAGAATAATTCTATTTCTTATTTTATATTTCAACATTATGGATCAATAAGTTATTGTAAGCTGTAATTGCAGAGGTTAGCCTAACTATCTAGACATAGACCAATTATAATTGTTTTCGGAAATCCATTTGGTTTGTATTTTGTAGATAGGCAGGCAGCTCTTCTTCAAATGAAGCACAATTGTTGAATATTGTGCTTGGATTCTACAGCAAGTGTCACAGTTGCTCTTTCTTCTACTGGTCTCTAGAACAGTTTTTCTATTACTATAGTGTTTTATATTGAAAGTGATAAATGAGCTTGAATAGAACTTACTTAAAAAAACTAGCTCATATATATATATATATATATATATATATCCACCGTAAGAATCTCCCAACTTAGTAATGTAACATAAATACAACTTTTAACAAAAACTATCTATTGCAGAAGTTTTAATAGCTTTTGAGGTTTAGTTGTGAAAATTGTTGTGATTTCTAAATCAAAATACATCAATTCATGCGTCCTAAATCAGTATTCCCGTTAACTCATCGTTATAATTTAGTAATTTCTATTCACTCACTGCAACCATTAATTTCCCATTAACTGGCTTGACCGTTAATTAATGTTCATTTGTCGTCGTCATTAATTGAAATTACAAAATCGTTATTATTAGTCAACGCTCTCATGTCGTTGCCATTATCGTTACTTGACGTTCTTCTACCATCAGAGTTATTAAATGTTCTTCTCTTGTTTCGTTAGTTAACGTTCTGCTGTCGTTATCATTATATAACGTTCTCCTATCATTATCGTTATTTTAACTTTTTGTTTATCACCTTTCCACCTTTAACATTTATCACCATTTTCAAACGTTAGTCGTTCATTCCCGAAATCGCTTCTTGTTCTTCTCCTTCTCCAATTACT
Organism: Pistacia atlantica; assembly: GCA_026229545.1. Taxonomy (NCBI): domain Eukaryota; kingdom Viridiplantae; phylum Streptophyta; class Magnoliopsida; order Sapindales; family Anacardiaceae; genus Pistacia; species Pistacia atlantica. The sequence continues at coordinate 2,786,348 of CM047899.1, read as the reverse complement.
AATTCTTGAAAAGAAAAACCATGACAGTAAATACACGAGTGTTTATAAGCTAATTTTCATAAGCTAAAACAAACCCCCTAATACACAAGTAACTAACAATCACTTCACCAGTGCCCTGCTTCACTTCCTCCACCGCCAAAAGAATCTCTCAAATCCCCCACAAATTCCCCAAATTTAAACACTTTTCTCACAGCAAACCTCAAACCAAACCATTAAACAATGGCCATCATCATGAACTTCGAGCTTCTCAAATGGAGAACCGCATCTATAACCTTCTCACTATAGACTGTTGGGAGTCTCTGAACCACATGGACTACACGTTAGCTTCACTCAGACCGGTTCACGGGAAGCTTGCTTTGAGATTTCTCAACTGGGTCATGGAAAACCCTGGTTTGGAACTCACTCACTTGACTCACTTACTTTGTTTAACAGCTCATGTTCTTGTTAAGGCTAGAATGTATGATGATGCCAAGGTGATATTTAGGCAGTTAGCTGTCAAAATTCCCTTTTTAGTGCTCTGATTAATACATACCCTCTTTGTAATTCAAATCCCTCTGTTTTTGACTTGTTGATTAGGATTTATATGAGAGAGGGGATGGTTGTGGAGATGTTTAGGTTGATGGGTTTTAGAGGGTTTAATCCGTCGATTTTTACTTGTAATATGATGCTAGGATGTTTGCAGAAAGAGTGTGGGGTTGGGTCAGTTTGGTTGGTTTTTAGGGAAATGCTTGCTAGGAAGATTTGTCCTAATGTTGCTACTTTTAATGTGTTGATAAACGTTTTGTGTGTGAAAGGGAATCTTAAGAAAGCCGATTATTTAGTGAGAAAGATGGAGGAGAGTGGTTATGTTCCCAATGTAGTGATGTATAATACTTTGCTCAATTGGTATTTCAAGATGGGGAGGTATAAAGCGGCGTTTGTGCTGATTGATCATATGGGGTGTAAGGATATCAAAGCTGATGTATGTACATATAATATATTTATTGATGATTTGTGCAGAAACAATAGAAGTTCAAAAGGCTATTTACTGTTGAAAAATATGAGGAAGAAAAGGATATCTCCTAACAAAGTCACTTATAATACTCTCATTAATGGGTTTGTTAGGGAGGGAAAATTGGGATTGCAATTCGGGTTTTTGATGAGATGTCAATGCTTAATCTTTCACCAAATCGTATTACTTACAATGCTTTAATTGATGGACACTGCAACAAGGGTAATTTTGAAGAAGCGTTGAGACTTTTGGGTAGGACGGAAGCAGTTGGACTAAGACCTAATGAAGTCAGTTATGGGGCTCTTTTAAATGGATTATGTAAACATGACAAGTTTGACTTAGCAAGGGGTTTCCTGGAGAAAATGAGGACTGACGGAATGGTTATTGGCCGTATAACATATACATCAATTATTGATGGGGAATGGTTATTGGCCGTATAACATATACATCAATTATTGATGGGCTATGCAAAAATGGGTTTCTTGATGAAGCTATGCAATTGCTCGATAATATGTTTAAGGATGCATTGAATCCTGATCTTATAAATTTTCTGTACTTATAAATGGATTTTGCAGAGTGGGAAAGACTAAAAAGTGAAGGAGTTATTATGTAAATTGTATAGAGCTGGATTTGTTCTTAACAACATCATATACTCTACTTTAATCTATAACTTCTGCAAGATGGGAAATGTTGCGGAAGCATTGAAGGTCTTTTCAGTTATGAATTGCAATGGTCATGAGTTAGATCAGTTTACATTTAACGTGTTGGTTGCTTCTCCATGTAGAGATGGAAAAGTTGGTGAGGCAGAAGATTTTATGCATCACATGAGGAGAACAGGTCTTGTCCCTAACTCAGTGACTTATGATTGTATTATAAATGGCCATGGAATGTTGGGCAATGGGTTAAAAACATTTTCTGTGTTTGGCGAAATGGTTAAACTAGGTCATCACCCAAGTCATTTCACATATGGTAGTTTACTTAAAGGACTGTGCAAAGGTGGTAATTTGCAGGAGGCAAAACAATTTTTGAATAAGCTTCACTACATTCCTTCTGCTGTAGATACTATTGCCTACAACACAGTAATTTCTGAGGCATGCAAATCTGGAAAATTATGGGAGGCACTGGTCCTTCTTGATCAGATGGTACAGGATAATTTGTTGTGTGATAGTTATACATACACTAGTCTTCTTTCTGGGTTATGTAGGAAGGGCAAAGTGGTTTCTACTCTTCTTTTCTTTGACAAAGTGATGGCAAAAGGTACTGTTCCAAATGAGGTAATGCTTACCTGTTTGGTTAATGGCCTTTTCAGGGCTGGTCAATCGAAGGCTGCTCTGTATATCTATGATGTAATGGAGAAGGGAGGCGTCTTACCTGACACTGTTTCTCTTAATGCTGTTATAGATGGATTCTCAAGGATGGGAAAAATGATTAAGGCATATGATCTCTTATTAACAATGAGAAGCAGAGGTCTGTGCCCTAGTTTGGCTACGTATAATATTCTCTTGCATGGTTTTTCCAAGAAAAAGGATTTGTTAGTGTGCTCTATGTTGCACAGTATCATGATGAGGACTGGCCTTTTGCCTGACAAGTTAACATGTCATTCTCTCATTCTTGGATTCTGTGAGACTGGTATGTTAGAAGTAGGTGTTAAATTCTTGAAAAAGATGGTAGTAGAAGGTACTGTAGTTGATCAACTTACTCTTAACATGCTTATAATGGAGTGTTGTAAAACTGGTAAGTTGGGGAAGGCCTTTGATCTGCTAAATGTTACGAATAAATTGGGAGTTTTTCCTGATATAAATACCTACAATGCTATCATAACTGGACTTAACAGAGTTTCTGCTTTCCAAGAATCCCATTCCGTTGTGCATGACATGTTAGAGAGGGGTTTCACACCTAAACTTACACAATGTATCACCTTAATTAATGGTATGTGTAGAATGGGTGATCTACAAGGAGCATTCAAGCTAGGAGATGAGATGGAGGCACTTCAAGTCAGTCCCTGTGATGTAGCTGAGAGTGCAATGGTAAGAGGTCTTGCACCATGTGGGAAGGTTGAAGAAGCAATGCTGGTTCTTAATTGCATGCTGAGGATGAGACTTGTTCCAACTGTCGCTACTTTTACGACTCTGATGTACAAGTTCTGCAAAGAAGCTAACTTTGTAGAGGCCCTGAAGTTGAAAGGCATAATGGAACACTGCGGAGTGAAGCTTGATGTGGTTGCATACAATGTTCTCATTTCAGGCCTTTTTGCACATGGTGATGTTATGGCTGCATTTGAACTATATAAAGAGATTAAACAAAGAGGTCTTTGGCCCAATACCACCACCTATACTGTTCTCATTGATGCCATTTCCAAGGAGGAGAATTTTGTAAAAGGTGAACTGCTTTTAAAGGATTTACAGGAGAGGAAAATGATATCTTGGGATTGGGATGGAAGCACTCAACATTTGCATGAGGGCTTGATGATTGTGCTGCAAAAGTTGAAAACATTTAGTCACAGGAGAAAAAAATATTGCCAAAACGAGTAGAAAATCCATGTGATTGTGTTGAGCACACAGTGTAATACACTTGGAGCTCTAGTGCCTTGTGATTTGGTTCGTCCTTATTTGATTCATTCGTTTTTCCACAATATTTCTTGTTTACTTGAGGACTAATCTGTTTTATGCTCTTTTCAGGTGATGAGCACTCTATATCATTTCTGAAAATCATGTGAATCACGGAAACTGTTGAAAGGATTTTGCTTTTGATGTGTTGACGTCAGGAACTCCGCCTCAGATTATCAACTTGCTGATTAGCTCTGGTAATTGTAGAAAAGATTCCATTAATCAATTTTATCTGGAATAGGGTGATTAATAAATTAAATTTTTGGCAGATATAATGTGCAGCAAAGAGGCACCGACAATGCAATTTTCTTTTTAGAATCAGACGCAGCTTCTGGTGTTAAATTGAAGCTTAGGATAACTGCTGGTGTGATTAGGTTATTTTACATCTAAGGAAATGCAGGTGGAGCCACTTGCCTAAAGTGTACCAAGCAATATTCAAACTTGTGAAGAATTAAGTTAATCTCAAATTGGTAAAATGCTGTGATCAACATGACCATCTATGATCTGGAGATGTATCCTGATTTGTTGTCAAATTCTTTGATTCACCAATCAAAAAGATTATGCTGGTTTAATATTTTTCTTGATTGCTAGAATGAGGAACAAAGCTATAAATATGCTACTCTGTCCGCTCTGCATGTGGGTCTCATGGACTGAACACACATCTGGCATATGCAACATGTCCAACATCCATTGCAGGGTCACAGAATTGATGCTCTTGATTTATGGCTCTTCATGCTCAATCTGTAAGTGACACTCATGCTCAAACTCCATAAATCTGCAACAAAACTTGCCCTTTATCTCCTCTCTCGGATAAATTGTTGTTGGCATGTTTCCAGGAAAAAAACCAGCATTTCTTGTGGACAGCAGCTCATATACAGAGAGAGAGTTTACCATACACCAAAGTATCACGTTATTTGTATAAAACCAATAAAATCACCAATCATGTTATACGTTATGTATTTATTGAGTTGGTGTATGAATAACGTGATACATCTGATATATATGAGACTTTTCTTGGAAGATAAAAGAGGAAGCAACTACTCCATATAGATGAGAAATGAAGTTGAGCACTTGGGAGACATAATAAATAACTCGTTATTTATCAGGAAGCAACTACTACAAAGTCGTTAGAAATTTGTTATCCTACAAAGTGTTTGGATCACGATAAGGACAGTCTTTGGATCTTGATCTAAGGGTTGCCATAAGAAGTATTTTTTTTTTTTTTACTGTATGTTGTAGTTCTCGAATCTATGCCAATGTGACATCCTAATTGTGGCCAATTATTTTTGGCTTTTTCTTGTCTTATTGGAAATCTTTTTTCTTTGAAAAGGGAATCTTATTTTATCTTCAACTTGCATTAAATAAGTGATTAATTGTTTAATTAAAGTATTAATTTATGATTTCATCATTTTTTTTTGAATTGATACCCACGCCCTATTTTTCTTTCATTTTTTTATTCTTTTGATAATAACTGATTATTCTCAAATTCTTCTTTTATTTATTTAATTTATTTTATTGTGAGAATATCATCGAATTATTGCCAAATCTGATCTATTTTACATAATTAATCATGCTTTATTATTATTATTACTAAAATTTAAAGATACCCAATTACCATGAAAAGATAAATAGATATCCTTTTAACACTCAGAGGGCTTTGGATTTGGGATTCTTCAAATCTCTGTAACTTATCATCGAGTGGACTGCTACCCGTTACCATGAATAGATAGATATTCTTACAACTGAAAAGTTTGCCCAAAGCTTGAGTTAATAGTGGAGAGAAATCGTCTCTTAAATATGTTGAGATATGGGAATGTGAAAATCTAAAATCTAACACTGCTTCGTATAAATCTTGGATGAGCATGCAACTCAGGTTGTAGAGCGGGAATTGATGACAGAACAATCCACAAACAGAATTGCTGATTATTTCTCTTCTTGGACTCCAAGTGCTCTGATTTCCTAGGCTGATACGAAGTCCAAGATAGAAGAGATAACTTGCTGTTTAGAAGATCTCTGCGAAGAAAATAATGATCTTGGTCTGAAAGAGATTGCTGGAGGCTCATCTACTTATCCATGGCAAAGACCACCTAGTACATGTGTGCCAACTGAACCAGCAGTTATCGGAAGAGATGCTGATAAAGCCAAGATACTTGAAATGGTGTTAAGCGATAAATAGAGTGGTGGCAGCTTTCATGTAATACCCATTGTTGGGCTAGGAGGAGTTGGTAAAACAACACTTGCTCGGGAGGTATACAACGACAAGGCAGTGGCAGATTTCAATCCAAGAGCATGGGCATGTGTTTCGGATGATTTTGATGTTGCGTATCTCCCAAGGCAATTCTTGAGTCAATCATTGCATCCAGTACCATTCATAGCTACAGGACTATAACTGTCTGATGTATGATAATTTGTGTGGATACAGGATTCTTGGAGATATATTTACGGGGGCATATCGTACAGTTTTTGACTATGGTAAACTAAAGATAGGATTTGCAAAAGTTGCATAATAATCATTAGATTCGTGGTCACTGCTTTCCAGAATCAGTTTAGATTATAGTAAGAATAAAGTTTATTGAATTGAAAGAAATTAAGGATGGAGAAGTTCCATCTACGTCAAATACAAGTTCTCTAGTTATGGCCTTGGTAATGCGGAGAATATTTTTCAGATGGAGATGTATTTGATCTGCTTCCATGGACGCTGGCTTTGTTTTGTCCAAACTTTTTGTCTTTATTATGTTAGAAGATCGCGCAACGGAAAACATACATTCGAGATAAATAACATAAGAATTAAATCATACAACACAAAGAGACACGATATTTATATGGTTCGGCATAATCCGCTTACATCCACAGATGAGAGAAATTCATTATAGTTTCAAGAACATGATATACAAGAGTACATAACACCATAAACCCAGTACATAAAACAAAGTGGAAACAATCATAGTTTCTATCATGCTCAACCCAATACCTAGAGTGGAAACAATCCCAATTTCTTAGACACTTTTCCCATGGTGTTTAATAACCCGTACATCAAATACCCTGTGTTCTTACATTCTCTCATTCTCTCATAATTTTAAATTGGTTCTTATCCCTATATTTATAGGTAGTATGTGAGATATTCTATTCCTAATATGATTCATATTTCAATTCCTAATTGGACTCTCATAATTCTATTTCTATTTAGAATTGTATTCTTTACTAAAGAATTTTCCTAACGATATACAATTTTATATGGGAACAAATAGGAAAAAAAGCCACAATTTCCCAACATATTACTCAATAGTTTCTTAAACCAAAATTTCCCGAACATATAAAAAAAAATTTAAAGCTTCTTAAGAAAATGAATTAATTTATAAAATAAAGTTTACCCTTGGCCTACGAATCCTACGAAATGGCATTAGGGAAAGGCTCTTTTTCTCCATCTTCCACTTCTACTATCCGAGATCCATTCAGCCTTGTTAACCTTTGCATCCCAAAGTGTCCATGGTAAAAATATTTTCCTTCCTGTATCCCATCCGTAAATATAAATGGGTAAATCTAGAGTTGAAGAAATAACAAAGACTGAACATGTAAAGAAAACAGTTTACCTTGTCAACTTTGAACCGGTAAAGAAAAATTTTGCATTACCCTCCGTTGTCTTCTCCGGGAACTTGATCCAGAAATCAAGGCGGTGCAAGACGGTTGCTTATGAAATTGTTTATGAAATTCTAAATGAATGAAGTAACTACCAACAAGATGATTTTAAAAGTTTATTGTGAAATTCCAAGTATTAACACTGGACACCGATGAAAACTAGTAAACTAAAATACGATAATGTACATTATTGATTCAACGATTGGAGAGCGCATATCATTGAAAAACCTCAAATTAGGAACTACTTGCTTTATTGTTATTGTTAAAAAGTAAAAATATAATTATACTATTTGCTAATCAATGAACATTATCCACGACAAGCACATAAAGTTTGTTACAATTTGAATAAAAAACAAAATTATGAATAGCAAACCATAAGAAGCAACTAGAAGACCTAGGCGATGAGTATTTTTATGAGTTATTGTCGAGATCAATTTTTCAATAATTGAGCATTGATAGTTTGAAATTTGTGATGCATGACCTTATGGTCCTTATCCAAGATTTGTTCCAAGAGATTTCTCAATAAACAAGTTTTAGATTGGAAGATGAATCAAGCATCATGCAAGTAAAAAGACGTAAAAGGATTCGACACTCTTCTTACTCATTTAGAGAGTATGAAGTTGAGAAGAATTTCGAAATCTTCCATTGAGTTGAGCAACTAAGGAAGTTTCTGATAATATTTTAGCCACCAAAGTCAATACATGAGAGGAATTGTGTAAGTCAGTCAGTCTTTTGCAATTTATTGTTAAAACTCAGAAAATTGAGACCACTATCTTTAACAAATTATAGGAAGATTGAATTACCCGACTCAATTGGAGATTTGAAACATTTATACAAAGTTCGCTATTAAGAAATTGTTTTGTTCTCAATAAGTTGTCTCCATAAATGGAAAATTTGATTAATCACGTCATCTTAATATTAGAGGTGTAATACTTACAAAAGAGATGTCAGTAGGAGTGAATCAGTTCCCTCTACAAAATCTTAGTTCTATAACAATAGAAAGTTGCCTAAATCTTTGTTTCTTTCCCGAGGATGGGCTTCCTTACCAACCCTAATTAGAGTGACCATGTGAGAAACTCCAATCCCTAACCTAGGAATAATCCAAAAATGGCATTCTTTCCCGAACAAGATATTCCCTCCAATCTAACGTCACTTGACGTTGATGATCCCCAAATGCAGCGTCTTTTCCAGAGGACGAGCTGCCAGCCTCTCTCATTTATTTGACAATTAGAAGATTCCCGCAGTTGAAATTGTTATGCAACGGAAACATAAACTCTAACGCTAGCTTATTGAATATAATAATACAATTAATAAAACATAAATAAATTGCCAAAATTAAATGCAAAAATAAAGAATACCAGGAATTAACGAGGTTCGGTATTAAAACCTACGTCCCCTGCGCGCAAAAGAAAGCTCCACTATCTCCAAAACAATATTACAAATATTTGGGCAATACAACAAATACCCAAAACAAAGGGGAGATATAACAAAACTTGCAAACTAAAGGGTCCTTAAAGAAAGAACCACTTGCAAAAAGAAGTAATGGAATTACAACTTGGGATACAATTAACATTGATTTAGGTCCTTATATATAGGCCCCAAAAGTTTCCCACTTTTCAATTCTAATCAATGTGGGACAAACAACCTTTTCTTGGCCTATTACATATAAGTCCCTAAACCTTTTTCCATTATCATTTCTACCCCATGTGAATTTGCTAAAAGCCATTTTTCAACAAATCTCCACCTTGGCGAATTAGCAAACCTTCAAAGTTTTGTATTCTTCTCTCAAATTTTGCAACACCTCCAAATGTGCCAAAAAGCACAATCAAGCTCGCAGGATGTTGATCAAGTTCAAACAAAGGATCGAACTTGATCATTGTCACTACTTTTGTTAAGACATCTGCAGGATTCTCAGCAGTCCCAATCTTCTCTAATAAGATTCTTCCTTCAGAAATAATTTCCCGCACAAAGTGGTAACGAACATCTATATGCTTGGTGCGAAAGTGGAATACTGGATTCTTTGCTAAGTGAATAGCACTCTGACTGTCAGAATAGATAGTGATCTTCTTCTGACTAATTTTCAATTCATCCAATAGCCCTTGTAACCAAATAGCTTCCTTCACAGCCTCTGTAACTGCCATGTATTCTGCCTCTGTAGTAGACAAAGCAATCAGAGATCGCAAAGAAGATTTCCAACTTACTGGAGCTCTAGCAAGAGTAAATACATATCCAGTAGTTGACCGACGCTTGTCCAAATCACCAAAGATAATCGAATCAACATAGCCAATAGCAAATTGACTAAGATTTTCATCCCGCTCAAAAACCAAACCAATGTTTACAAGACCTATAATATACCGTAAAATCCACTTCACAGCTTGCCAATGTCCTTTACCAAGATCATGCATATACCTGCTCACAATTCCAACTGCATGTGAAATGTCGGGCCTAGTACACACCATTGAATACATCAAGCTACCAACCGCATTTGAATACGGAACTTTTGACATATACTCTCGTTCTTCATGCGTACTTGGAGATAATGACGCACTAAGCTTTATATGAGGAGCAAGTGGAGTACTTACAGGTTTTGTACTTTCAGTTATGCCAAAACGTTGTAAGACCTTCTTTAGATACTGCTTTTGTGTCAAACAAACCTTGCCATTTCCTCTATCTCTAATTATCTCCATACCGAGAATCTTCTTGGCTTCCCCTAAATCCTTCATCTCAAATTCTTGATTTAGTTGAGCCTTTAACTTCTCAATTTCTTCTGCATTCTTTGAAGCAATCAACATATCATTAACATATAAGAGTAGATAAATGAGAGTATCACCTTGTAGCCTTTGAAAATACACACAGTTGTCAAATTTGCTTCTTGTGTACTCCTGACCCATCATAAACCTATCAAATCGCTTGTACCACTGCCTCGGAGATTGTTTCAAACCATAAAGCGATCTTTTCAATTTACAAACCCAATCTTCCTTCCCAATACTCCTAAATCCTTCTCGCTGAGTCATATAGATTTCCTCTTCCAAATCACCATGTAGAAACGGGGTTTTCACATCAAGTTGAACAAGTTCAAGATTCATCTGAGCAACCAAGGCTAACAAAATTCTAATGGAAGAATGCTTTACAACTGGAGAAAATACCTCATTGAAATCTATTCCTTCCTTCTGAGCGTAGCCTTTCGCCACCAACCTTGCCTTGTATCGGATGTCTTTCAAATTCGGAAATCCTTCTTTCTTTGCATATACCCATTTGCATCCAATTGCCTTCTTATTCTTTGGTAATTGAACAACCTCCCAAGTTTCATTCTTATGGAGAGACTGCATCTCTTCTTTCATGGCTTTCCTCCACTTACCATTTTCTAACGCTAGCTACTTCATTATAAGTGGAAGGAACTTCACCATCTTCAATTGGGAGTGCATAGGCCACCGTATCAGCAAAACGAGCAGGCTTGCGAATTTCTCGTCTTGGCCTATTAACGGCAATAGATTCTTGTTGAGGTTCTTGGGAAGAATCCTCTTCTTCATCTCCAATGAACTCCTCTATCATAGGAGTCTCATTTCCGTGCGGGCTAATGATGTTGTTTCAAACTCCACCTCGCCGAGTATGCTCCACTGCTATGAGTACGAAAACCTTCATCCGGCTTCCTTTTCTTTTCTAACATAGAAGACTCATCAAATGTCACATCTCTACTAAACAAGATTTTCTTCGAACTTGGACACCAAAGACGGTATCCTTTCACACCTGAGGTAATCCCCATAAATACTGCTTTCTTTGCTCTAGGATCTAACTTAGACTCTTTTACATGATAATAAGCAGTGGAGCCAAAAACATGTAAAGAGTCATAATCAAACAGTTTTCCAGACCATACCTCAATCGGCGTCCTTGCCTTCAATTGCTGATTGATGGTAGACGATTAATGAGATGACACGCATATATAATCGCCTCAAAACTCTTTGCCCAACCTGCACCTGGACAACATACACCGAACTTTCTCCAAGATAGTTCGATTCATGCGTCTGCCACCCCATTCTCGTGGTGTATTTCTCACCGTAAAGTGACGTACTATTCCTTCATCTTGGCAAACTTTCAAAAACGGATCACTACGATACTCCCCACCATTATCCTCTGACGTAGCCGCTTGATCTTTCGCGCCTCCGAGTCTCAATCATCTTTTTCCATTTAAGGAAAACACCAAGTACATTATCTTTAGTTTTTATCACATACACCCAAACTCTTCTGGAAAAATCATCTACAAAAGTGACAAAATAGTGCATACCTCCCAAAGATGTTGTTTTGGTAGGTCCCCATACATCAGAATGAACATAATCCAAAATACTCTTAGTATTATGGATTGCGGTACCGAATTTCACTCTTGTCTGCTTTTCCCTGAACACAATGCTCACAAAAATCCAGCTTAGTGTCTTTGCACCTTTCAATAAGCCTTGATTCACCAAACTAAGTAAGGCTTTTTCACCTGCATGCCCCAAACGCATATGCCACAGCTTGAGCATTTCTGAATCTACATCCTTCTGCACGACTGTAGCTATTGTTTCAATAACTGTACTACCATTATAGTAATATAAGTTGTTCCTCCTCGTGCCTTTCATTACCACAAGAGCTCCTGAAGAAACTTTTAGAATTCCATCTCGCATATTCACCGTGAAGCCTTTAGATTCCAAGGCTCCCAAAGAGATGAGATTCTTTTTCAACTTCGGTACATACCGAACATCTGTCAGAGTTCTAGTTGAGCCATCATGATTCTTCAACCGAATTGAACCTATCCCAGTTGTTTTACAAGCATCATCATTGCCCATATAAACAACTCCACCATCAAGTTCTTCAAAATTAAAGAACCACTCCTTGTGGGGACACATATGATAGGTACAACCTGAATCCATAATCCACTCATTTGATCCAGAGGTGGATGGTAGGCTAACTAGACAGAAATCAGACTCATCCTCTTCACGCTCAACAACGTATGCATCAGAAGCAACTTTGCCCTCTTTCTTTGCAACTTGGACAATCTTTCTTCCAATGCCCTTTCTCACGACAAAAGGCACATTGATCCCTATTGAGTTTTCCCTTAGAACGAGATCTTCCTCTTCTCCTTCTTACGACTGATTTTGACTCCGCCTCTTGCAACAAAAGCTTCGCGACTCATCTCTATTCTCCTTCTGATCCTTCTTCCGAATTTCATGATTAGACAGAGCATAACAAACTTCTTCAAAGGACAATTTTTTCTTTCCCATGAAGAAGTGTAATACTAAGATAGTCCAACTCATCTGGAAGAGATCCAATTAACAACATAGCCTTATGCTCATCTTTGAATGTTTCATCCAAATTTAACAAATCAGCAATTAATCTGTTAAATGTATCAATATGGCTACTGATATTAGTACCTGGTCTCAACTGAAGACGAAACAGTCTTTTCATCAAATAGAGCCGATTCTCATTACTTCTCTTCATATATTTGTTTTCCAGCGCCTTCCATAACTTATTGGCAGACGTCTCTTTCATGAATGGATATTTCTGCGCTCTACAAAGACATGAGCGAATCATCCCACACGCTTTTACATTCAACCTCACCCAGTCTTTCTCAAAGACATCTTCTGGTTTTTCCTCCTCCAGAACGATATCTAGATCCTGCTGATACAAGCTATTCATTACCTCACTCTGCCACAAGCCAAAATTATTTTGGCCATCAAATTTTTCAACATCAATTTTTTGCATTTGAAACCGTTATCATCTTTACTTGTGCGGATGGTGGTGCCGCGGACGGTGATGCCTCGGACGATGAATCCTCGGACAATGATGCCATTTATGCCTTACTCAATTAGCTTGGTAAACAAAGTTCCCAATAACCAAGCTCCACAAATTATTATATTCAATAGCTAACCAACAAATCAACAATAGCCCTAGGTAGTAGTAAGTGCTGAAATGATTAAATACGCACCAGGAAAATTCCCATTAAACAATGGAGGGGTCACAAATGGTCCCACTTAAAATCCAGTCTCCTTAGACTTTTATCGTCTTTTTTGAGAATTTTCCTAGATATGCATATAACCATACAAATAGCTACTCACTGTCCTAAACCTAGGCTCTGATACCAATTGTTATGCAACGGAAACATAAACTCTAACGCTAGCTTATTGAATATAATAATACAAGTAATAAAACATAAATAAATTGCCAAAATTAAATGCAAAAATAAAGAATACCAGGAATTAACGAGGTTCGGTATTAAAACCTACGTCCTCGGGCGCTGCAAAAGAAAGCTCCACTATCTCCAAAACAATATTACAAATATTTGGGCAATACAACAAATACCCAAAACAAAGGGGAGATATAACAAAACTTGCAAACTAAAGGGTCCTTAAAGAAAGAACCACTTGCAAAAAGAAGTAATGGAATTACAACTTGGGATACAATTAACATTGATTTAGGTCCTTATATATAGGCCCCAAAAGTTTCCCACTTTTCAATTCTAATCAATGTGGGACAAACAACCTTTTCTTGGCCTATTACATATAAGTCCCTAAACCTTTCTCCATTATCATTTCTACCCCATGTGAATTTGCTAAAAGCCATTTTTCAACAGAAATACCTATCTCCCAAGGGTTTTCAAAATCTCACCTCCCTCGAATGGTTGTCTATCATTGATTGCCCAAATCTTACATCCTTGCCAGACCTTCCGTCCTCGCTTCTGCAGCTATTTATTAGTAGGTGTCCTTTACTGAAACAACGGTGCAAAAGGGAAGAAGGACAAGAGTGGTCTAAGATAGCGAACATTCCTTTCGTATTGAAGTTTCTAAATGAGCCAGAGGAGGAAGAATGAAGTCAATTTGATTTCAAGAACAATTAAAAAGGCTGAATGGTCAATTACCTCACTTCATTCTCGTGGACTATTCAGGTCTAGAATCCATACCATTAGTTTTTCGTCAAGAGGATTTAGGTTTTTATAAAATAGAGTGTTTATTAATAATTATGTTACTCGTGCAGGAACCAACTGAAAGGTATGAACTCCATGATGAAATATGCCAACTTCTTAATGTCAGTGGTAAGCTTTACCATATGGTTTGTTATTTGACCTTGCCAAAGCTGGCAGTTTTAAAGTTTACTCTATTAGATTGTTTTTACATTTTTTCAGCCATGTAAATTTTCATTCGTAACCATTAACTTTTATTAAGACAACTTTAGATTTTTACTAGCCAGATTGTTAAGACAATTTAAACTCTCAATGCTGATTTGTTGAAAAATAACAAAATACTCACAGTATAAAGTCTACAAAGTCTTAAAGTCAGGTAATCAGTAAAATTATTTTTTTATATTGCAGTTTTAAAATTATAATCCCTCCCTAAAATTAGAATTTTAAAGGTTGATTAGAGTTTACTCTATTAGAGTGTTTTACATAGTTCGGTTCTGATTTCTGAAAGTTAATTAATGGGGCTAATGTTGCATTTCAGGTCAAGCTTTTAGTTGCCTTCCGAGTTATGGTGAGTCCAGGCTGCTGGCCTACCATTGTTTTGTTAAAGTTTCTGCTTCTGGCTTGCCGAGCTTCTGCTTTCTGCAATTTTTTTAGAGGTGTTTCTGCTCAAATGTGTGAAATTTGGTAGCTGAAGATTCTGTTAAAGCCTTTCCAAGGTTGTAATATGCTAGTTCTCACTTGTGCAAAAAACAGTGTAAAAGGGACTAAGGACAAGAGTTGTTCAAGAATGAACTCCATTTGGTCTCACAAACGAACAAAGAGACTGAATCCCTTTTCATGTTTCTACTATTTTCAGGTCTGTCAATTTCTAGCACCTAAACTGTACCAATTGCAGATTTTTATGAAACAGAGTCTTGATTATGTCATGCTTGCAGGAAGCAAAAAATTTCAGGATACATTTCAAAATTGTGATGGCAGTGGTAAGCTCTATCATTTGGCTTGTTAAGAGATTCGAGTTCTCAATTCAATTTCTTATATGTGTGATAATTTTAAACAGTTCCTATATACTAGGATTGCAGCAATTGGGTTTCGACTGTACTTGTTATGTAAAGTTAAACTGGTGATATTTTAAAATGATTTTTGTTTCACCTCAAGTCTAATCTTTATTGTCACTAATTTTCATTCAACTTTATGCAAGCATATTTAACATTGCAATAGCTTTCAGAATTAGAGAGCGTATAGGTTCATGTGTTGATCATCAAAAATATGTCGTAGCTTAGAATGTGAATTCTCTGTTTCTTCAGTTTTTCCAAGGCTGTTCTATATATTCATTCAGTGGACATACTGCTGGACTGATGTAATCTTGAAGTGCTTGCTGCTGTCAAGACTCTGAGACTAAAATTTTTTGTTGTTGAGTTCCTGAAGTAAACTGTTTCTTTGCCTTAATTGATTCCTCTAACTGTTGTTGGTGGCAGGTAATCAAAGAAATTTGTGGAATGAGTCAAAATCTGATAATGAAGTTTCTTTATACTATGGTTGCCACATTTGGGTTTCTTTCTAGAGACGATAGG
Source organism: Pistacia atlantica (assembly GCA_026229545.1). Taxonomy (NCBI): domain Eukaryota; kingdom Viridiplantae; phylum Streptophyta; class Magnoliopsida; order Sapindales; family Anacardiaceae; genus Pistacia; species Pistacia atlantica. The sequence continues at coordinate 2,770,613 of CM047899.1, read as the reverse complement.
TTCATTTTATTGATGCACCCTGGACAAAAAGCAAGCTGTGATTACAGAGGTATATAATTTGCCTTTAAAATTCTTGTTTCTTCTGATTCCTCTATATCTGCAACTATTTTCAAAGCTATTCAACCCTACTTCTATATCTAAAGTTTTATTTAATTATGATAATCCCAAGTCATGTTTGTTGGACAGGAACCTTTACTTCTTATGAGACACAAGGAACTGATTTCAGATGCGGAAGAGTGAAGACAACTATACAGTCTTCTTGGTAGACCTTCTGATGACATTAGGCCACTAACTGTAGATGCAGCAAAGACTATGCTTTAGCAATGACAGGATTAGACTTCAGAACAACTAGGTAATAAGAACTATAGATTTTCCTAATTTTGGATTTATTTTCTATTTCATTTATATTCTTTGTAATTGCATGCATTTGCATTTTCCTCTTTGATTATTGTAATATGATTTTTAGAGAGGGTAATTGTAATATGATTTTTAGAGAGGGTAAGGCACATTATGTCCCCCCTATCTAGGTGTATCTTTTTAATTTAATTAATCAAATTTCCTCATACTGTCGAGGTTCCTTAAAACAAGATAAAAAATTAAAAAGAGAAGAAAGACTTCTAACAGTCATTCATATAGAGAAGTCAAATAGCCCGCTACAGTTGTTTAGTTGAAAGCTTCTGTTACTGGCTCCATAAGTTGCTGCTTTAAGCAGTTTGGTGTTGGTGTTCAAATGCTGGAGTCTTGAAAATGACCTGTTGAAACTTCTTGTTAAAATTCTCTCTCTCATGAGAATTAGTTCTTAATGAAATCACTCTGACAACTATTTCATATTTTTCAGTTTACCTTCTACAGTTTATGATTGTAGCTCTACTAGGTGCAACATCAGAGATATATTAACAGTTCAAGAATTTTGGCCAAGAAACTGCCTAACATAATCATAAATGCAGTTAATCCAGGTTTTGTCAAAACAGACATTAGCCATAATTGTGGGCAGTTCACTGTTGAAGAAGATGCAAGAGGACCTATGATGCTGGCTTTAGTGCCCGACGGTGGACTATCTGGCCTCGTTTACAATCAGATTGAAGTGTCAACATTTTGATATCAAGCATCATAAGAATGTACTAAAAGAATTTTGATTTCCTTTGTTGCCTAATATGATTTCACCAATCTGTGACTTTCTATAGCCACTCCTGTGAAACTTATGTACTTTAATTGCTAAAATTTCAGAATAATAAACTTGAAGTCTGCTTCATGCAAAGAAAGTCTCTGGCATTTAGATATTGGGAAATGTTATGCTGGTGTTTGTTGCCTCCTAGAATTCAGCTGCATACCTAAGAAGTTCACAGATTTGGGCATTTAAAAATTTGAAGTTCAACATACAACTTGAGGATTATAGTTTCTAATTAGTCAGAGGAAGTTAGGAAGATGACTGAAATTTAAGATAAATACAAACCTTCAAATTTTATAGTACTTTAAGTTCCAAAATCTCTCTCACCCCCCAAAAAAAAAAAAAAAAAGACCTAATGGTGCGAATGCGCTATTAAATTAAACAAACAAATAAATAAATAAAAGAAATTACCTGAAAAACTTAATAAAATAACAGAGGTTCAATATGGTTAGAGAATCTTCCTTGGAAAGCTCCATGGTATGATGAGAGGCAAAAGATAAAAAAAATTTATGAAATTTGAAAAGAAAGAAGAATAATATTGGCTAGCACAACAGTGAAATGCAAATATATGGAAATAGGTTATTATTTTTTTTTTTTCATGTATAAATTGATGAACATTATAGAACTCGGGTCAAAACTTTACCTGACTTGTTGCACCAATATATATCTTGTCCTCAAGCCTTCCAGCAATTTCCTTGAGTCCATTCAATCCCTCTAGACCAGATAAATCATGCTTCATGACATGTTAGAATAGATTTAACCAACGCTACCAGCCAAGAAGCATGACTAGATAGACCAAGTTGCAAGTGAAGTTTTTTGTGTCTTAAGAGAAGAATTCTCGAGAATGTTATTACCTTTATCCGGCGGGTTGTTGCTATTACCAGCGGTATTGGATGGCAAAGAATTAGACATGGGATTTTGAGATTTTGAATCCATTGAACACATCTTCAAAGATATTTTTCGCAAATAATCTGTCTGAAATTTAAGATAAATACAAACTTTCAAATTTTATAATACTTTAAGTTCCAAAATCTCTCACACACACCAAAAAAAAAAAAAAAAAAAAACCCTAATGGTGCGAATGCGCTATTAAACTAAACAAAGAAATAAATAAATAAAAGAAATGACCTGAAAAACTTAATAAAATAACATAGGTTCAATATGGTTAGAGAATCTTCCTTGGAAAGCTCCATGGTATGATGAGAGGCAAAAGATAAAAAAAATTATGAAATTTGAAAAGAAAGAAGAATATTGGCTAGCACAACAATGAAGTGCAAATATATGGAAATAGGTTCCATTTTTTTTTTTCCATGTATAAATTGATGAACATTATAGAACTCGGGTCAAAACTTTACCTGACTTGTTGCACCAATATATATCTTGTCCTCAAGCCTTTCAACAATTTCCTTGAGTCCATTCAATCCCTCTAGACCAGATAAATCATGCTTCATGACATATTAGAATAGATTTAACCAACGCTACCAGCCAAAAAGCATGACTAGATAGACCAAGTTGCAAGTGAAGTTTTTTGTGTCTTAAGAGAAGAATTCTCAGGAATGATATTACCTTTATCCGGCGGGTTGTTGCTATTACCAGCGGTATTGGATGGCAAAGAATTAGACATAGGATTTTGAGATTTTGAATCCATTGAACACATCTTCAAAGATATTTTCTGCAAATAATCTGTCTGAAATTTAAGATAAATACAAACTTTCAAATTTTATATTACTTTAAGTTCCAAATTCTCTCACACACACCAAAATAAAAAAAAAAAAAAAAAGGATCTAATGGTGCAAATGCGCTATTAAACTAAACAAAGAAATAAATAATAAAAGAAATGACCTGAAAAACTTAATAAAATGACAGAGGTTCAATATGGTTAGAGAATCTTCCTTGGAAAGCTCCATGGTGTGATAAGAGGCAAAAGATAAAAAAAATTTATGAAATTTGAAAAGAAAGAAGAATATTGGCTAGCACAATAAGAAAGTGCAAATATATGGAAATAGGTTCCTTTTTTTTTTTTTTTTTTCATGTATAAATTGATGAACATTATAGAACTCAGATCAAAACTTTACCTGACTTGTTGCAGCAATATATATCTTGTTCTCAAGCCTTTCAGTAATTTCCTTGAGTCCATTGAATCCCTCTAGACCAAATAAATCATGCATTCATGACATGTTTGAATAGATTTAACCAACTCTACCAGCCAAAAAGCATGACTAGATAGACCAAGTTGCAAGTGAAGTTTTCTGTGTCTTAAGAGAAGAATTCTTATGAATGTTATTACCTTTATCTGACGGGTTGTTGCTATTACCAGTTGTATTGGATGGCAAAGAATTAGACATAGGATTTTGAGATTTTGAATCCATTGAACACATCTTCAAAGATATTTTCCGCAAATAATATGTCTGAAATTTAAGATATATACAAACTTTCAATTTTTATAGTACTTTAAGTTCCAAAATCTCTCAACACACCAAAAAAAAAAAAAAAAAAAAGACCTAATGGTGCGAATGTGCTATTAAACTAAACAAACAAATAAAGAAATAAAGAAATGACCTAAAAAACTTAATAAAATGACAGAGGTTCAAAATGGTTAGAGAATCTTCCTTGGAAAGCTCCATGGTATGATAAGAGGCAAAAGATAAAAAAATTTATGAAATTTGAAAAGAAAGAAGAATATTGGCTAGCACAACAAGGAAGTGCAAATATATGGAAATAGGTTCCTTTTTTTTTTTTTTTTTCATGTATAAATTGATGAACATTATAGAACTCGGATCAAAACTTTACCTGACTTATTGCACCAGTATATATCTTGTCCTCAAGCCTTTCAGCAATTTCCTTGAGTCCACTCAATCCCTCTAGACCAGATAAATCATGCATTCATGACATGTTTGAATAGATTTAACCAACTCTACCAACCAAAAAGCATGACTGGATAGACCAAGTTGCAAGTGAAGTTTTATGTGTCTTAAAAGAAGAATTCTCATGAATGTTATTACCTTTATTCTGCGGATTGTTGCTATTACCAGCGGTATTGGATGGCAAAGAATTAGACTTTGGATTTTGAGATTTCGAATCTATTGAACACATCTTCAAAGATATTTTCCGCAAATAATCTGTCTGAAATTTAAGATAAATACAAACTTTCAAATTTTATGGTACTTTAAGTTCAAAAATCTCTCTCACACACCCAAAAAAAAAAAAAAAAAAAAGACCTAATGGTGTGAATGCGCTATTAAACTAAACAAACAAACAAATAAATAAAAGAAATAATGGTGTGAATGCGCTATTAAACTAAACAAACAAATAAATAAATAAAAGAAATGACTTGAAAAACTTAATAAAATGACAATATTGGCTAGCACAACAATGAAGTGCAAATATATGGAAATAGGTTCTCTTTTTTTTTTTTTTTTTTTTCATGTATAAATTGATGAACATTATAGAACTCAGATCAAAATTTTACCTGACTTGTTGCCGTAGTATGTATCTTCTCCTCAAGCCTTTCAGCAATTTTCTTGAGTCCATTCAATCCCTCTAGACCAGAAAAAGGATGTTGTTTCTTTAGTGTATCCATACTACGCAGAATAAAACATAAGTGAGTTGCTAACTGTGCCAGTATTGTTCTTACCAAGAAAAACCTTATATGGTAATCCATAATGAAATGTAACACTCAAACCATGAAAGAAATTTTTGCAAAACCGCCAACTTGAAGCTAACCTTAATTTTCCATAATTTATTCAAGATAAAAGCCATAAATCTCATGATTGCTTACACTTTCATACCAAAAAAGAACCAAGGAATGCTTATACAATCAGTTGAGAATGAAATTTTTTGCTTGTATGCTCACAAGTATTAGTAGTGAACAAGGCATGTTCTTTCAAAGGAACTTGCAAAACTAATAGTCATATGGTAACTCCAATGACTCAAAAGATATTCAGCTTCCTTTTATTCTCGTTGATAAGGAACTACTAAGCAGGAAACCCATTTGCTATTAATGACATGTTATTTCTCTATAGCTAAGTTACAATGGTACTCCAAAACCAATTTGGTACTCCAAACTATAATAGTTGAGACAAGAATGTATTCTCATATAGTAGCATTATTCAGAATGGCGTAGTAGTCCAGAATGACAGAGTGCATTAAACCCTATCAGATGAATTTGGCACCTAAGTTTTATATTTGTAATTCACAGACTAGCCCCCTATCTGCTACCTGGTCCATGCTTCAATTCCCAATGTTCACATGCCCAACTTAACAAACAACTTGTCAACAGCAGATAAAGTGTCATTTATCGTGGTCACACAAGCTAGCGACTGATTTCTGACCCGTTTCTCTTTTTTGTTGATTTGTAAGAACTTCAGTAACCATAAAAATCAGTAAAATTACCTATAGGATCCAAGATTTTCCAAGGAAAATTGCAAAAGTGAGAGTGGTTTTTAAGCAACAAATTTATAGCAGGGAGAAAAAGAAAAGGCACTTACATCTTGTTGACAATTCTCTGTCGTGAATCAGGATACAAGTGATTTCTCCAATCGTCCATGACGGGTTCTCCACCTTGAGGAGTACACCTCCAATTATTGGTATCCATCAAATTCTAACCTAAAAACAAAGTAACAAACACCCATACAAAAATAAAATCCATTACAAAATAAACCTGCAAAGAAGAAAAGAACAAATAAAAAAGAAAACAACGTTCATTTAGGGTGACCAAAGTAAACTTCAAAAGTGATTATTAGGATTAGAAATACATTACAGTTTCTCCACTTAACAGAAAACCACTTTATAAAGGATCCACTATTTCCTAACACATAATTTATGCATATAAAAACAAAAAACACATGTAAACAATATTACATGGCCCTTCAGTACAGAACAGTGAGTTATGGACAACAAAACCAAGCACAGCCCTAAATGTAATTTGAGCTCGATGTGAACCCAAGTCTTAACTAAAATAACAACTATAAAACCTAAACTTCCAATAATCATTGTGGGTACGTTGGGCCGTGGATCAGTTTGGTTGAATATGCATCAATATTATTAACTAGATAAAGAAAATAATAATGAAAGAAAGGTATAGTACTAATATTTGGCTGATTCTTCATAGTTAACAATTTCTTGAAGTTTTCTGCAGAAATATAAAAATCATGGCCAAACTTAAATCTTTATTCCCCTGTCTTTTGTCTTCATTATGCACTATTGCATACACCAAAGTGCATAACAATACACTTGAAACCGTCTTTCATAGATCTAAATAATTTAGCAAAAAGAGCCACAACACTAAATCCTTACGGGATTCAATGATGTTGATCATACCAGAATTACGCACACCCAGCATGCTACAACCGAAGCAATAATCACAACAAGTCACAGCATACACACATCTCATTCTTATTAAACGCTACAATTAGCTAGCCTATAGAGAACTCTCTGGACTAACTTTCTTTTTCCACCCAATCATTCATTCAGAAGCAGTCACTTAAAAACCCTCTGCTTCATCAAGTTTCCCAATGAAAATCCAGTGTAACCCAATCCCTTTTATTCAAATAACAACCTTCATAGTATCTAAACCTAGAAACACTAATTAATGACTAAAGACCCTATCTGAACCCTGTGTAATTTTTTCTCTGAAATCGAGTTTCTGTTTGTTTCATAGGAAAATTGGAGTTTTTCCTAGAAAATTAGGATCTTCAAGCTTGTGAATTCCCACGAACAAAAAATATAAAATAAAAAAATCAAACATCCGCATGGAAAAGTAAATATCCAGATATAAAATAATCAAAAGGAAACAATTTCATCATAGAATTTGGTAAAAAAAAGAGGGATCCATTCATCAATAAATCAAATTTGATATAAATTTCACTTCAAAGTGACTAACAATTCATACCGAAGAATCCAAAATGCAGATCAGGTCAGGCGTTGGACCAAAGTGCAGAAAATCTGGAAAGGTTATTCCCATTTATATCGAGTTATTAGTTTTAATGAAAATCTAGAAAGATTATCATAGTCCTGTCAGACTCCTACAATTTGAAAAAATTAAACTGTATAAGGGTAATATTGTCATTTTATATTTTAAACTCCTTTCAAATTTAAAATTTAAAAAATTCCTTTATTATATTTTATAGATTTGACTTGATTTCAGTTCCTTTCACATGAAAGGGCAAACAGGGTACTCGGCGACACAGATAGCCTGACAGAAGAGAAAATAGATGAGGTGATCAAGGAGTTCTTGGATGATGCTAAGGAGGATTTGCTGGAAACCAAAGGATGGCCTGTTAATAGCTCTGCATATGTAGTCTCTAAAGTTGCTGTTAATTCCTATACAAGAATTTTGGCCAAGAAACTGCCTAACATAATCATAAATGCAGTTAATCCAGGTTTTGTCAAAACAGACTTTAGCCATAATTATGGACAGTTCACTGTTGAAGAAGGTGCAAGAGGACCTGTGATGCTGGCTTTAGTGCCCGACGGTGGACCATCTCGCCTCTTTTACAATCAGATTGAAGTGTCAACGTTTTGATATGAAGCACCATAAGAATGTACTGAGAGAATTTTGATTTCCTTCGTTTCCTAATATTATTTCACTAATCTGTGACTTTCTATAGCTATGTCATGTCAATGCTTAATGAACTTGCTATGTCATGTCAATGTTTAATGAACTACCTTCCCTTTCATGGTTCTTATCTCTTCCTGATTGGTAATTCAGGAATCTGATGTAACTTGTCACCAACTTGATTTGAAGGATCCGACGAGTATTGATTCCTTAGCTAATTTCATCAGAGCTCAGTTTTAAAAACTTGATGTATTAGTAAGCTAGTTGGTAGAATCTGTTAAAATGGAATCATCGCAACAGGAAAAACTTCCAAAGTGTAAATTTGGGCAGGTCAATAATGCAGAAGTCTGGGGAACCACATTTGATGCTGAAGTTTTTATTAGCTTAAATCTTTCAATATTAATCCAAGTAAAATTTTCTCACTTTATTATAGTAAATATTTAAGTAAAGAAGTAATAGACTGAGAATTCCTTATTATACATAAGTAAGCTGACATTGCTGTAAAGTGTCATCAACTCGTGGTTAACCTTTTCTTTGCCTCATTGATTCTTCTAACTTTTGGAATGATTCAAAGTCTGATGTTTTGCAGTTTTTGATATAAGTAATGTAACAGTACTGAACTTTTTTTATACTATGATCGCCAAATTTGGGTTACTTTATAGATGATGACCACATGTTATTGGTGATTAGACTAAAAGAAAGCTGCGATTGTGAAGGTAGAAAATTAATGTCCTGTTTTTTCTGATGTCTTCCCATTTCAAACTGTGGCGTAAACTCTTTGGACATTGAGCAGATGTTAAGGTTTGGTTAAGACATGGAGCTCGATCTAGATGTAGGAAGCAATGGTAAACTAAGCTTGGTGGAGCTCCAGCTGATTTTAGTACAATAAGGTATATGCGTGAAGGATGAATTTCTGGAGTTATTTACAATAAGGAATGGTACAAGTTTTACTCAAAACGTTATTTACAATAAGCTTGCTGGCCTACTACAATTGTTATTTTGAAAGTTTCTGCTGTTGGCTTGCTGAACTCCGCTTTCTGCAGCTTTCTGAGAGGTGTTGGTGCTTGAATGTAGCCAAATATTTTAGGTGTGTATACATTAAATTTGGAGATGAATTATTGAAATGGTGGAGCCAACGCCAAAGACTTTTAAAACCAAAGACCTATCCTTTATGAGCACTTGACTCTTGGATGTCCATTTTCCACTTTAATTAATCATAGTGAAGCGTTGAGAGGGAAGGAAGAAACCTCTCGAACTTTTCATTTTCTGAGTCTCTTTCTTCTTCTCCTAAACTCTCCTCATTTCTTCTTTTAGTTTCTTATCACAAATTCAAACACCAATTTCCATCTCTTCATCTTGCAGACAGTGCTTGCTAGTAGAATCAACTGTCAAGAAATCCAGAAGACCCTCATATCACTAATTACAGGTAAGGAAAAACAACCTTCATATCACCACCACTTTTCAAATAGTTTAAGGATCCTTTTATGCTTATATCTTCAAGGATCCTTTAAAATGAAACAGATAGGTTGTTTAATCCTTTTAGGATTATATCTTCACTACTGGACATGTATGTTAAATTATTTTAATTGATATTATTAATTTTTTTAAATTTTTAAATTTTTTTATTAATATAGTCTATGTTTTATTTTTTTAAATAAATAAAAAAATATCAATAAATGAATATTTTTATAGTAAAATTAGATAATAAAAATGACTATTTACCGAGTTTGCAATGCTATATAGCTTTAGAGACAAATTATTCTCACAGATAAACATAGAAAATATATTATATAATTTATAAGTGATGTGAAATAAATTCATCTAAAACATATTTCTATATACTGTAATTCAAATCATCTCTTAATTGCATTTCTTAGAAGCTTAAACATTTTTGAAACAAATTATATTTGGAATTTTGATTTATTAACTCTTGCTTTTATAGTAAATATCATTTTTCTATTAATTATTTCAATTGTAGAGGAAATGAAGAAGATAAGGCAGAGAAAGTTAAAATTCCGTACAACTGTAGTATCAAATGTCTTTTTTATTACCATCCTTCTCTTTCTTGATTGTTGCTCTTCATGTGATTATCATCCTTCTCTGTATGAGAATTTTAATTCATTCTTATCATTTCTTCCTACGTAGTCAAAACCATGCTGTGCTTTTCTTCAGGTGTTGTTCGACAGATTGGCACCGAGTAAGCTGTCGCTCTTTCCATGTGAAGATGGGATACGTTCGGAGTTGAAGCAGAAGGAAGAAAGTTTTTAATAATCAAGGCAAGGTGCTCAACGATGCCGAGGAGAAGCAATCAAGAATGAGGTGTGAAAATGTGGTTGGACGATCTCCAAGACTTGGCTTATGATGTGGAGGACATCCTGGATGAGTATGCCACTCAGTTCTAGAGCGGGAATTGATGATGGAACAGCAGCAAAGCAATTGCTGATTATTTCTCTTCTTGGACTCTAAGTGCTTTGATTTCCCAGGCTGATATGAAGTCCAAGACAGAAGAGATAACTCGACATTTAGAAGATCTCTGTGAAGAAAAGAATGATCTTGGTCTCAAAGAGGTTGCCGGAGGCTCATCTACTATTGCATGGCAAAGACCACCTAGTACATGTGTCCCAATTGAACCAGCAGTTATTGGAAGAGATGCTGATAAAGCCAAGATACTTGAAATGGTGTTAAGCGATAAACAGAGTGGTGGCAGCTTTCATGTACTACCCATTGTTGGGCTAGGAGGAGTTGGCAAAACAACACTTGCTCGGCAGGTATACAACGACAAGGCAGTGGCAGATTTCAATCTGAGAGCATGGACGTGTGTCTCAGATGATGTTGATGTTTTGCGTATCTCCAAGGCTATTTTTGAATCGATCACTGCATCAGCTTGTACTCTAACGAACTTAAACGAAGTGCAAGTTCAGCTGAAAAATAAGATAGCAGGGAAAAAATTCTTGCTAGTCTTGGACGATGTTTGGAGTAAGGATTATGATTTGTGGGAAGCCCTAAAGTCTCGATTCCTAGCTGGAGCACCAGGAAGCAAAATAATTGTAACTACACGCAACAAAGATGTTGCATTGACAGTGGAACTAGAAGCATGTTATAACTTGGAGCTTTCGCCAAAAGATGCCTGCTGGGCCATATTTGAGAAGCATTTATCTAGGAGTAGAGTTATTGCTGCAGAAAAGAATATGGAATTAATTCGGAAGAAGGTTGTTAAAAGTGTAAAGGCTTGCCGTTGGCAGCAAGAACGTTGGCTGGCCTTTTACGCTCTAAGCAAAAATATAATGAATGGGTGGATATATTGGACAGCGAAATTTGGGATTTGCCAAAGGAAATTAAGTAATATTCTTCCTGTGTTAAAATTAAGTTATTATCATCTTCCCTCTCATCTTAAGATATGTTTTGTTTATTGTGCAATTTTTCCAAAGGATTATGAATTCAAGAAGGAAGAACTTGTACTTTTATGGATGGCAGAAGGACTTATTCAACAATCAAATCATAAGAAGCATCTAGAAGACCTAGGTAGCGAGAATGTTTGTGAGTTATTTTCAAGGTCATTTTTTCAACAATCGAGTAATGATAGTTTGAAATTTGTGATGCACGACCTTGTCCATGATTTGACCCAATGGATTTCTCTAGAAACAAGTTTTAGATTTGAGAATGAATTGAGTGTCATGCAAATAGAAAGACGTGAAAGGATTCGACACTCTTCTTACCCATTTATAAGGTATGAAGTTGAGAAGGATTTCAAAGTCTTCGATGGAGTTGAGCAGCTGCGGACGTTCCTAAGAATATTGGGGCCATCAGAGTCGATATATGACATGAGTTACGTAAGTCCGTCAGTCTTTCCCAATTTATTGTCAAAGATTAGAAAATTGAGATCACTATCTTTAACAAACTATTGTGCGATTGAACTACCCGACTCAATTGGAGATTTGAAACATTTAAGGTATCTCAATCTTTCTCAAATTCAAATCACAAAGCTACCTGAGTCAACAAGTTCACTATTCAATTTACAAAGTTTGTTGTTAAGAATTTGTTCTTATCTCAAAAAGTTGCCTTTACAAATGGGAGATTTGATCAATCTTCGCCATCTTGATATTAAAGGTGCAAGACTTATAAGAGAAATGCCTTTGGGAGTGAAAAAACTGATATGTATTCGAACCTTATCTAATTTTGTTGTAGGTGAAGGTGTCGTATCTAGTTTGAAAGATTTAAAAGAATTAAAGTTTATGCGTGGAAAACTTTATATTTCAAGGTTAGAGAATGCAACTGATTGTCATGAAACAAGAGATATTATATTGTGTGATAAGAAGGATTTGGAAGTGTTAGTGTTAGAATGGAGTTCTTCCAATGCCTCACGAGACGAAAAAGTAGAGAAAATTGTTCTTGACATTTTACAACCCCATACAGATCTTAAAGAGCTCACAATCAATAACTTTTGTGGCAAAAAAATTTCATCTTGGATAGGAGATCCATCATTCTCTAATATGGTTTCTTTGAAATTGGATGGATGTGAAAATTGTAAGACCTTGCCTTCGATTGGGCTACTAGGCTCACTTAAAAACCTCACCATCAAGGGGATGAAAATGCTTGAAAAAATAGGCTGTGAGGTTTATGGGGAGAGTTGCTCAGAATCTTTTCAATTACTAGAGACTCTTCGTTTTGAGAATCTGCCAGAGTGGGAGCATTGAGATCCTTTTGAAGAAAAGGAGCATGCTGAAAGGTTCTCTTGTCTCAAACAGCTTTCCATATCACAATGTCCTAAACTCTCTGGAAGATTACCTAACCATCTTCTTTCATTAGAGAAACTTGGGTTAGAGATTGTCAGCAATTGGTGGTTTCGTTCACAAGCCTTCCAATACTCTGCCGTTTAGAAATAGAAAGATGCAAAGGCATGGTATGCAGTAGTCCAATTGACTCTCGAACATTGAACCCTCTTCCTTCATTGGAGACTGTTGTGATTGATAAATGTGAGGAATTAGGGATTTCTCTCTCAATCCTCCAGTGCTCCGCTCGTTGGAAATAAATAATGAAGAATCAAATGTTCCAGGGTTTAGAAGTTGGACCAAGGAGGGATTTCAGAAATTAGAAACTCTTCAATTGTTGGTTGGGAAGAGCTCACTCATTTGTGGGGAAATGAGATTTTTCTTGAGAAGCCACTACAAGGTTCCCAGAGTTTCACCTCTCTTAAAGAGCTATGCATGAGAGAGCTTCCGAATCTTGTTTTGTTTCCAGATGGTTTGCTTTCCATTCCGAATCTTCTTCTTATGCATTGGACAATACCACCACATCTCTTCTCTGCAAATTGGAAATATATCACTGCCCTTCTCTTACGCACTTACCATCGACATACCAGTTACCTCCAACACTCAAAGAGCTTACAATTTGGTATTGTCGAAATCTCAGGACGTTACTATCTGGAGGACAATCACCTAGGGCAGAGTCAATGGTAGAGAGTTTTGACAATTACAAGTCTCTTGGATCAACTCTGGAGGGCCAATATACTCTTCCCAAGCTTAACAAAATTTATATTTGGACATGTTCTAGTCTTGTTTTGGGACCAAGAGTAGGCTTGATATCAGTAGTCTAATGTCTTTAGAAATGGAGCAATTTTATCAAGGATTCATTAACATCCAGTTGGTTTGTGTTTTGTGGATAGGTAGACCTTCTTCTAATGAGACAAATGGAGCTGATTCGGACGTGGACAGTAACAATACACTCTTCTCGGTAGAGCTTTGGATTATATTTTCTTTTCTTTTTATTTTTTTTATTTCTATCTAATTGCATGAATTTGTATTTTCTTTATTTACCTATTGTAATAGGGTTTTTCAAGAAGGGTAAGTTCATTATGTCCCCCTTGTCTAGGTGTATCTTTTATATTTAATTAATAAAATTTCCTCATACCATCGAGGTTCCCTAAAAAAGAAGATAAAAATAATAAATAAATACTTCGAAAGTTATTTGTAATGAGAGTTTTGTTTTGTTTTGTTTAAGTTTCTATTATTGGATTCATTAGCTGCTACTTTCTGCAATTTGGTGTTGGTGTTCAAATGTTGGAATCCTGTTGATCAAGATTTGTAGTTTTTGGGGTTATTGGTTCAAATGTCTGAATTTTTGTTGCTTTCTGCAATTTGGTGTTGGTGTTCAAATGTTGGAATCCTGTTGATCAAGATTTGCAGTTTTGGGGGTTATTGGTTCAAATGTCTGAATTTTTGTTGCTGAAGATTCTCTTAAAGCCTTTCTAAGGTTATGATTTGCTATGCCTATGCCTATGGCCATGGTTTATTGTTCTTCTCAGAAAACAAGCTGATAATATATATTTCTTCTTGTTATAAGACTAAGTTACATTGGCTGAAGATAGCACGCATCACTTGTGTTAATATAGGTTCGAAGTTCATCTATTATCCAGACGACAAAGAATGAAGGAACGAAAAAAGAGACTTGAATCCAATATTTTCTCAACTCACCGTTCTGCTATTTTCAGGTCTTTCAATTAATTTCATCACCTAAACCGTATCAGTTTATGTTATGGATCAAAGAAGTTATTGTAAGCTATTACTGCAGAGGTTAGCCTAAACTCTTGAATCCAAATGAAACATGAGGGACTGATTCGGATCATGGAAGACAGTAAAACACTGTTCTTGGTGGAGCTTCAATGACATTAAACCAACACTGATAGATGCTAAAAAGACAAACTTGAACAATAAATTTATGCAATAGTTTCGGAATCAGACTTGAGAACATATTTGCAATGAAACAAGTCATCAGCTCAATTGTTGAATTTTAAATGAAGATTGTGCTTGGATTCTACTGCCAAGTGTCAAAGTCACTCTTTCTTCTACTGGCCTCCTAAATAGTTTTCCTGATTATTTTTTTTTTGTTACTATAGTGTTTTATGTTTGAAACTCATAAATGGACTTGGATAGAACTTATTTCAAAAAATTAGCTTTTAATCACATATATCTATCATAATAGTCTAACAACGTGGTGATGTAAGACAAATACAATTTCTAACAAAAGCTGCTATATAATTTTCAGAAATTAAAGCTTTCAATAGCTTTTGAGGTGTAGTTGTGAAAATGCTATGATTTCTAAATCAGAAAACATCAACTCAAGGGTCCTAAATCAGAAATTTCGTTAACTCACTGTTACAATTTAGTGATTCCTGTTAATTCACTGCAACTGTTAAGTCCCTGTTAACTAGCATGATCGTTACTTAGAGTTCATTTGCCATCGTCGGTAATTGAAATTACAAAGTTGTTACTGTTAGTCAATGCTCCCATTATCATTAATTGACGTTTTTCTGCCCGTTGCGATTTATTAAACGTTCTCCTCCTGTTATCGTGAGTTAACGTTATGCTATCGTTACAATTATATAACATTCTGATGTCATAATCGTTGTTAATAAATATTGGCTCACAACCAAATTTTACGAGCTTTATTTCACAATCTCAATATGATAGTTTATAATCTCTTTGTAATTCAAATCCCTTTGTTTTTGAATTGTTGATTAGGGTTTATATGAGAGAAGGGATGGTTGTGGAGGGGTTGGAGACGTTTGGGTTGATCGGTTTTAGAGGGTTTAATCCGTCGATTTTTACTTGTCATGTGATGTTAGGATGTTTGCAGAAAGAGTGTGGGATTGGGTCAGTTTGGTTGGTTTTTAGGGAAATGTTGGCTAGGAAGATTTGTCCTAATGTTGGTACTTTTAATGTGTTGACAAACGTTTTGTGTGGAAGGGAATCTTAAGAAAGCCGATTATTTAGTGAGAAAGATGGAGGAGGGTGGTTATGTTCCCGATGTAGTGACGTATAATACTTTGCTCAATTGGTATTGCAAGAAGGCGAGGTATAAAGCGGCATTTGATCTGATTGATAATGTGGGGTGTAAGGGTATCAAAGCTGATGTATGTAAATATAATATGTTTATTGATGGTTTGTGCAGAAACAATAGAAGTTCAAAAGGTTATTTACTGTTGAAAAATATGAGGAAGAGGAGGATATCTCCTAACGAAGTCACTTATAATACTCTTATTAATGGGTTTGTTAAGGAGGGAAAGATTGGGATTGCAACTTGTGTTTTTGATGAGATGTCAATGCTTAATCCTTCACCAAATAGTATTACTTAAAATGCTTTAATTGATGGACACTGCAACAAGGGTAATTTTGAAGAAGCTTTGAGAATTTTGGTTAAGATGGAAGCAGTTGGACTAAGACCTAATGAAGTCAGCTATGGGGCTCTTTTAAATGGATTATGTAAACATGCCAAGTTTGACTTAGCAAGGGGTTTCCTGGAGAAAATAAGGACTGACGGAATGGTTATTGGCCGTCAATTATTGATGAACTATGCAAAAATGGGATGCTTGATGAAGCTATGCAATTGCTCCATAATATGCTTAAGGATGGATTGAATCCTGATCTTATCACATTTTCTGTACTTATAAATGGATTTTGCAGAGTGGGGAAGACTAAAAATCTGAAGGAGTTATTATGTAAATTGTATAGAGCTGGATTTGTTCCTAACGGCATCATATACTCTACATTAATCTATAACTTCTGCAAGATGGGAAATGTTGCGGAAGCATTGAAGGTCTTTGCAATGGTCATGATTCAGATAAGTTTTCATTTAATGTGTTGGTTGCTTCTCTATGTAGAGTTGGAAAAGTTGGTGAGGCAGAAGATTTTATGCATCACATGAGCAGAATAGGTCTTGTCCCTAACTCAGTGACTTATGATCGTATTATAAATGGCCATGGAATGTTGGGAAATGGGTTAAAAACATTTTCTGTGTTTGACAAAATGATTAAACTAGGTCATCACCCAAGTCATTTCACATATGGTAGTTTACTTAAAGAACTATGCAAAGGAGGTAATTTGCAGGAGGCAAAACAATTTTTGAATAGGCTTCACTACATTCCCTCTGCTGTAGATACTATTGCCTACAACACAGTAATTTCTGAGGCATGCAAATCTGGTAAATTATGGGAGGCACTGGTCCTTGTTGATCAGATGGTACAGGATAATTTGTTGCCTGATAGTTATACATATACTAGTCTTCTTTCTGGGTTATGTAGGAAGGGCAAAGCGGTTTCTGCTCTTCTTTTCTTTGACAAAGTGATGGCAAAAGGTACTGTTCCAAATGGGGTGATGCTTACCTGCTTGGTTAATGGCCTTTTCAAGGCTGGTCAATCGAAGGCTGCTCTGTATATCTATGATGCAATAGAGAAGGAAGGTGTCTTCCCTGACACTGTTTCTCTTAATGCTGTTATAGATGGATTCTCAAGGATGGGAAAAATGATGAAGGCATATGATTATCAACAATGGGGAGCAGAGGTCTGCGCCCTACTTTGGCTACATATAATATTCTCTTGCATGGTTTTTCCAAGAAAAAAGATTTGTTAATGTGCTTTATGTTGCACAGTATCATGATGAAGACTGGCCTTTTGCCTGGCAAGTTAACGTGTCATTCTCTCATTCTTGGATTCTGTGAGACTGGTATGTTAGAAGTAGGTGTTAAATTCTTGAAAAAGATGGTAGTATAACGTACTGTAGTTGATCAGCTTACTCTTAACATGCTTATAATGGAGTGTTGTAAAACTGGTGAGTTGGGGAAGGCTTCTGATCTGCTGAATGTTATTAATAAATTGGGAGTTTTTCCTGATATAAATACCTATGATGCTATCGTAGCTGGACTAAACAGAGTTTCTGCTTTCCAAGAATCCCATTCTGTTGTGCATGACATGTCAGAGAGGGGTTTCACACCTAAACTTACGCAATGTATTACCTTAATTAATGGTATGTGTAGAATGGGGGATCTACAAGGAGCATTCAGGCTAAGAGATGAGGTGGAGGCACTTCAGGTCAGTCCCTGGGATGTAGCTGAGAGTGCAATCGTAAGAGGTCTTGCACTATGTGGGAAGGTTGAAGAAGCAATGCTGGTTCTTAATCGCATGCTAAGGATGAGACTTGTTCCAACTGTTGCTACTTTTACGACTCTGATGTACAAGTTCTGCAAAGAAGCTAACTTTGTAGAGGCCCTGAAGTTGAAAGGCATAATGGAATGCTGCAGAGTGAAGCTTGATGTGGTTGCATACAATGTTCTCATTTCGGGCCTTTGTGCACATGGTGATGTTATAGCTGCACTTGAATTATATGAAGAAATTAAACAAGGGGGTCTTTGGCCCAATACCACCACATATACTGTTCTCATTGATGCCATTTCCAAGGAGGAGAATTTTGTAAAAGGTGAAATGCTTTAAAGAATTTACAGGAGAGGAAAATGATATCTTGGGATTGGGATGGAAGCACTCAACATTTGCATGAGGGCTTGATGATTGCGCTGCAAAAGTTGAAATCATTTAGTCACAAGAGAAGAAAATAATGCCAGATCAAGTAGAAAATCCATGTAATTGGGTTGAGCACACATAGTATATACTTGGAGCACTAGTGCCTTGTTATTTGGTTCGTCAGATACTCCTTTTTTCTTTGATTAATTCTTTTTTCCACAATATTTCTTGTTTACTTCAGGACTAATCTGTTATATGTTCTTTTCAGGTGATGTGCACTCTACATCATTTCTGAAAATCATTTGAATCACAGAACCTGTTGAAAGGATTTTGCTTTTGATGTTTTAACATCAGGAGCTCTGACTCAGATTATCGACTTTTCGATTAGCTCTGGTAATTGTAGAAAAGATTCCATTAATCAATTTCATCTGGAATAGGGTGGTTAATGTATTTTGATATGAACTTTTGATGATCTAACTTGCTGGTGATTGAATAATGTTTTGGCAGCTATAATTTGCAGCAAAGAGGCAACGACAATGCAATTTTCTCTTAGAATCAGACGCAATTTCTGGTTTTAAATTGAAGCTTAGAATAACTGCTTGTGTCATTAGGCCATTATACATTTAAAGAAATGCAGGTGGAGCCACTTGCCTGAAGTGTACCCCTGTTTTTTGAATCAAAACCAGAGCATTATTGCAGTCTTGAGTTTCTTTTTGTTTTCTGTTTTTTTCTTTCGTTTGCATGCAAAACTAATAATATCAAGTGGCTGACATTATGACCAAGGCTGTCTCCAAAGCCAAGTTTGAAGAATTCAGATTCAGACTTGGTGTTTCCAGCCAACCATCAAGGGGGAGTGTTGAAGGTTGATACTTGGCTGGAAATGCAGTAGTTTAACTGGTGTTTTTGAATGTGTTTTGGCGATAAATCTGGAAGGCAATCTGCCGGGGGTCCATTTGTAATGCTGCATAGTTATGCTTATTTTGTAGTACTAGATATGTGCTCCAGATTATATGGGATGTGCTGCATAGTTGTTGTTTAGTTGGTATTAAGTCAGTAACTTTAGATTAAATCATGTTATTATATGTCTGCATGGTTAGTGTAATAGTGTAATATCAACTTTATTAGTTGAAGTGTAAACTCATTTTGAATGCAAGAACTCAGACAACTTTTCTTCGTCTTTGTTATGCTCTCTTTCTTGTCTTTGTCATCTCCAGTGCAAAACACTAACACTTTCCATTTTCTAAGTCTCTTCATCTCCGAAACTCTACCCAGCTCTTTATTTATTCTCCGTTATTCTCCTATTTCCTGATCACAAATTCACCCAACTGTACGAAAAATATGTATTATTTTCGTGGTTAGGATAACAATATAATTCTGAAATTTTCTGAAACGGAATTAGGATTCTTGGGTTGCTTCAGATCCTCCCCCCTTTTCTTCCTTGTCATTTTGTTATGCTTTTGACACTTATCTCTTCTTTAGACTATTATGTCTCTTAATTTCTCCTGTACTAAGATTATGATTTATCAAAGTGTTTGGAAAATTTCTGTGGGAAGTGCATGGTGGTGTCCACACGGTCTGATGAAGAGAATAGGAAAAAGAAACAAGTTGATTTAAATATTTTGTCTTTTTATTAATCAAGTTGTTTGTAGCTTTCTGCAATACTGGTAGCCATTACAGAGACTATGCATGAGGGATGAGTTTTGATGATTCTGAGATGCTTGCCTATGACTCGCAGTTGCTTTTTTAACATTTTGGCAACTGGCTTCGTTAGCTACTAGTTCCTGGAGTTCTTCCTGAGGTGTGAGTAGAGCAATGTTTGCAGAAAAGTTGTGTGAATGTTGACTCTGTTGTATTGTAACAATATTTATAAGTTCATCTCTTGAGTTTTGTTAAACAAATTAATCAAGTCATTAATTTTAATCAAACACTAATCAAATTATTGATTGGATGAACTTTTACTTCAAAAAAACAACCACTATGAAGTTGAATTATGCCAAGACTTTAAAAACAAAGTTGCAGACAGTCGGACTCTCTGCTTTATGAGCACGCTGTCCATATTCCATTTTACTTTTTCTTTATTCATAGTGAAGTGCTGAGAGAAAAAGGAAGAAACCTCTCAAACTTTTCATTTTCTGAGTCTCTTTCTACTTCTCCCAAACTCTCCTAATTTCTCCTTTTCATTTCTTATAACAAATTCAACAACTCAAACGCCAAATTCCATCTCTTCATCTTGTAGATATTGCTTGCTCAGAAGCGACTGTTAAGAAATCCAGAAGATCCTCATATCACTAATTACAGGTAAGGAAAAACAACCCCTTTTCAAATAGTTCAAGGATTCTTTTATGCTTATATCTTCAAGGATCCTTTAAAATGAACCGGATAGGTTGTTTAATCCTTTTAGGATTATATCTTCACTACTGGACATGTATGTTAATTTATTTTAATTGATATTATTAATTATTTTTATTTTTTATTAATATAGTTTATGTTTTATTATTTTTAAAGAAATAAAAAATATCAATAAATGAATATTTTCATAGTAAAATTAGATAATAAAAATTACTGTTTACCAAATTTACAACGCTATATAGCTTTAGAGACAAATTATTCTCACAGATAAACATAGAAAATATATTATATAATTTATATATGATGTGAAATAAATTCATCTAAAACATATTTCGATATACTGTAATTCAAATCATCTCTTAATTACATTTCTTAGAAGCTTTGAAATTTTCGAAGCAAATTATATTTGGAATTTTGATTTATTAACTCTGTTGTTTTTATAGTAATTGTCATTGTTCTGTTAATTATTTCAATTGTAGAGAAAATGAAGAAGATAAGAAAGAGAAAGTTAAAATTCCGAGCAACTGTAATATCGAATGTCTTTTTAATTATCATCCTTCTCTTTCTTGATTGTTGCTCTTCATCTGATTATCATTCTTCTCTGTATGAGAATTTTAATTCATTCTTATCATTTCTTCCTACGTAGTCAAAACCATGCCAGTGGGAGAAGTCTTTCTTGGTGCTTTTCTTGGTGTTGTTTGAGATTGGCGCCGAGTAAGCTGTCGTTCTTTCCATGCGAAGATGGGATACGTTCGAGTTGAAGCAGTGGAAGAGAAAGTTTTCAATGATCAAGTCAGTGCTCAACGATGCCGAGGAGAAGCAACTGAAGAACAAGGCTGTGAAAATATGGTTGGAAGATCTCCAAGACTTGGCTTATGATGTGGAGGACATCCTGGATGAGTATGCCACTCAGGTTCTAGAGCGGGAATTGATGACGGAACAACCGACAAACAAAATTGCTAATTATTTCTCTTCTTGGACTCCAAGTGCTCTGATTTCCCAGGCTGATATAAAGTCCAAGATAGAAGAGATAACTTGCCGTTTAGAAGATCTCTGTGAAGAAAAGAATTATCTTGGTCTGAAAGAGATTGCTGGAGGCTCATCTATGTTGCATGGCAAAGACCACCTAGTACATGTGTGCCAAGCCGAACCAGCTTATCGGAAGAGATGCTGATAAAGCCAAGATACTTGAAATGGTGTTAAGCGATAAACCGACTGGTGGCAGATTTCATGTAATACCCATTGTTGGGCTAGGAGGAGTTGGCAAAACAACACTTGCTCGGGAGGTATACAACGACAAGGCAGTGGCAGATTTCAATCCAAGAGCATGGGCGTGTGTTTCGGATGATTTTGATGTTCTGCGTATCTCCAAGGCAATTCTTGAGTCAATCACTTCATCATCTTGTAGTCTAGAGAACTTAAATGAAGTTCAGGTTCACTTGAAAAACGAAGTAGCTGGAAAAAAATTCTTTCTTGTATTAGATGATGTTTGGAGCAGAGATTATGGCTTGTGGGAAACTCTTAGGTCTCCCTTCATGGCCGGGGCACCAGGAAGTAGGATAATTGTGACCACACGCAGCATAGATGTAGCTTTAACAATGGGACAAAGCGAATATTTTCAGTTGAAACTTCTTTCAAATGATGATTGTTGGGGCATATTCCAGAAGCATGTATCTGGGAGTAGAGTTATTGTTTCAGGCCAAAATTTGAATTTAGTTCGTGATAAAGTTGTTGAGAAGTGCAGAGGGTTACCCTTAGCAGCCAGGATTCTTGGGGGTCTTTTACGATCTAAGCAAAGATATGGTGAATGGGAAGATATATTGAACAGTAAATTATGGGATTTACCTGAGGAAAATGGCATTCTCTCTGTTTTGAGACTAAGCTATTATCATCTTCCTTCGCATTTAAAAAGATGTTTTGCTTATTGTGCTATTTTCCCTAAGGATTATGAATTTATGGATAAGGAACTTATTCTATTATGGATGGCAGAAGGTCTTATTCAACACTCTGAAAACAAGCAACTGGAAGACTTAGGTCATGAGTACTTTTGTGATTTATTGTCGTGGTCAATATTTCAACATTCAAATACTAGTGGTGCTAGATATATCATGCATGACCTTGTCAATGATTTGGCTCAGTGGATATCTGGAGGAACAACTTTTAGATTGGAGGATGAATTCAATCTCATGCAACTGAAAAGATTTGATAGAATTCGACATTCTTCTTACACATTTAGATATTATGAAGTGAAAAACAATTTTGAAGTTCTCTACAAAGTTGAGTCCCTGAGGACGTTGCTGAGAATATTCTTGCCATTGAGGTTCAAAGATAAAACTTACGTTACTAAGACGGTATTTTTGGATTTATTGCCAAAGCTAAAAAAACTGAGAGCACTATCTTTAACAAAGTACCATGTGATGGAACTACCCAACTCAATTGGAGATCTAAGACATCTAAGGTATATTAACCTTTCTGAAACTCAGATAAAATGTTTACCTGAGTCAACATGTTCACTGTTCAATTTACAAAGTTTGATGCTGAGAAATTGTTTTTGTCTTGAGAAGTTGCCTTAAGACATGGGAAATTTGATCAATCTACGCCATCTAGATGTTAGAGGGTCAATATTAATTAGAGAGATGCCATTGGGAGTGAAAAAATTAAAATGTTTGAAGACACTGTCAAATTTTATTGTTGGTAAAGGTATTGGATCCAGCTTGAAGGATTTGAGAAGCTTAAAGTTTCTTTGCGGAGAGCTCTGCATTTCAAGTTTAGAGAATGCAGTGGATTGTCAAGACACAACAGAGATGATATTGTGCGATAAGGACTTAGAAGTGTTGGTACTAGAATGGAGTTCTTCTAATCCCTCGCAAGATGAAGCAGTGAAAATTGTTCTTGATATTTTACAACCTCAAAAAAATCTTAAAGAGCTCACAATAAAAAATTATGGCGGCCAAAAACTTTCATCTTGGATAGGAGATCCATCGTTCTCCAACATGGTGGTTATGAAATTGGATGGATGTGAAAACTGCACAACCTTGCCTTCCCTAGCATTGCTGGGCTCACTTCAGAACCTCACAATCAGATTGATGGGAAAAATAAAAAAGATAGGTGGTGAGATTTATGGAGAGGGTTGCTCAAAGTCTTTTCAATCGTTGCGGACTCTTTTTTTTGAGAATTTGCAAGAGTGGGAGCATTGGGACCCTGTAGAAATGGCCATGTCCAGAGATTCCCTTGTCTCCAAAGGCTTTCAATTTCTCAATGTCCTAAACTCTCTGAAAGATTACCTAATCATCTTCCCATCATTGGATAATCTTGTGATTAATGGGTGTGAGCAGTTAGTGGTTTCATTTTCAAGCCTTCCAATGCTCAGATCATTAGAAATAAATAGATGCAAAGGCGTGGTTTGTTGCAGCCCAGTTAATTCAAAGGCACGAAACTCCATGAGTACAGCTAGAGAATCAAACTTTCCAGTGTTTAGAAGTTGGTCAAGGAAGGGATTTCAGAAACTAGAACGTCTATCAATTGTTGGCTGTCAAGAGCTCATGCATTTATGGCCAAATAAGATTTGTTCAGAGAATGCACCACAAAAGTTGAGATGCTTCACCTCCCTTCAAGAGCTGCATTTAAAAGAGCTCCCGAATCTTGTTTCGTTTCCAGATGGGTTACTTTCAATCTTAAGCAGAGTTATTATCAGCCAATGTGACGCCCTAACTTCCTTGCACGAGGGGTTGAAGCACAGCAAAGCACGTCTCAAGTACTTAGGTGTTTATGGATGTCCTTCTCTAACATTCATTGTGAGAGGTTGTCTACCTTCATCTCTGAAACATCTTTCTGTAGGTAGATGTGAAAATTTGGTGTGCATTTGGGAGGGCAGAGAAGATGTTTGTACTTCTTCTCCATCTTCTTCTTATACATTGGTACACAGGGATGACGTGGACACCACCACCACCACCACATCTCTACTCTACAAATTAAACATACAGGAATGCCATTCTCTAACGCATTTATCGTCGACAGACCAGTTACCTTCAACACTTGCGGAGCTTTCTATCTCATGCTGTTCAAGTCTCGGAACCTTGGGACAGTTATCTAAGGGACTTGTGTCCCTTTTTATTAACAAGTGCCCAAAGCTAGAGTCACTAGCAGCTGGGAGTTTTGACTGTAACATGCCTATTGAGATTCTTTCTATCCAGCGATGTGAAAACCTTAAATCCATTCCGGAGGGCTTACACACACTTTGCAAACTACGTCGTATGAGTATCCATGAGTGCCCAAGTCTTGTTTCGTTCCCAAAAGATGGGTTTCCTGACACTGATTTAGAAGTACATATCTTTGGGTGTGAGAAACTACAAGCCCTACCTAGCCGCATGCACGCCCTCAAATCTATTCGCCACCTAGCCTTATACCTGTGTCCTAATATCGAATCCTTTACAGCAGAAGATTTTCCCTCCAACCTACAATCACTTACGCTTCCTCTCAGTATCTACAGGCCACTGAGTGAGTGTGGTTGGCACAAACTTACCTCTCTTAGAAGTCTTAGAATTTGGGGATTACCTGATGCAATATCTTTTCCAGAGAAGAAGATCTTAGAAATAAAGTTTCCCATCTCTCTAAATCGTCTGAGCGTTCTTTGCTTCCCAGAATTGAAATATCTATCTTCCAAAACTTTCCAAGTTCTTACATCTCTTCAATTTTTGACTTTCAGCGAATGCCCAAATCTCACATCCTTGCCAGACCTTCCACCCTCACTTTTGTCGCTACATATTTATAAATGTCCTTTAATAGAAAAACAGTGCAAAAGGAATGAAGGACAAGAATGGTCCAACATAGTTCACATCCCTTGCGTTAAGGTAGATGGAAAATTCATCTACACTCTGGAAGAGGAAATGAGCTGAATCCGATATGATTCATTCCATCATTGTAATCAATTTAGGTAAGTAAATTTTAAGCTCATAGAACATTAGTTATTATTGAGAGAATTTAGAGTTTTACAAAAACAGAGTGTGAATTAATAATTTTGTCACTTCATGCAGGGAGAAACTGAAGAGTCTGACTCCTGGATGCAAAATGCCAACATTGCAATGGCAGTGGTAAGATTTAGCATATGGTTTCTTAAGATAATTTTAATTCACACTTCTGACTAATTAAAATTAATGACAGAATTAGTTAAGTATTTTCTTTTCGTTCATTTCTTTTAGTACCCTAGGCTCTTTAAGCACTGAGTTGATATCAAGGTTTGTGTTTGGTGTGCAGGTAGTTTTTCTTCTACCTAGTAATTCATAGAGCTTAATTTGGAGGTAGAAGGCAATGAATAATACACTATGTAGATTACAGAGCTTTGGAGGTGTTGGTGTTCAAATGTTGTAGTTTAGATTGCTGGAGTGTTATGGGAATATCAGTGAAGATTCTGTTGAAGCCTTTCAAAGGTTATCATTTGCTAGGCCTACATCCACATTTTGTAATTCAGTATCAAAAAAATCAGCAGCTAATTCATAACTCTATGTAGTAAATGATTGTCCTTTACAGAAAAAAAGAAAAAAGAAACAGCAATCCGCACGAGGAAGAATGGAGATTCAATTCATAATTTAGGGCATGCCCTTATACTCTTTTCAGGTCTGACAAATTCTTGCACCTTAATGGTACAATTAGTTACTATCAGAATGATCCAGATAGCTTATGTAACTGGGTATTATTTATGAAACAATTGTAGGGAGAAATCAACTTCAAAAACATTATGTCAACATTGCAACGGCAATGGTAAGTTTTATCATATCACATGTTAAGATAATTAAAAAGAATTTTGGATCCTTTTTTTGATAACCATCTAATACAAAACCATAGCTATCCACTATCTAATAGGTCTCAACTTATTGTACTAACTTTTCTTATACCATTTTTCAGCTCACCACATTGTGGATACAACAATACAAGTTAAGATGAAATCTTCAATGTCTTCATTCATCTTGCAAGTAACTTAATTTTAATAGGTTATAATGCTATTCCGTTCTCGATATATGGATCATTAGAAATCTGTCACAGCATGGAATATATTTGCACTCGTAATATTTTAAAATCAATTCTTTTATTCATTTCTCTTTGGTTTCTTTGAACTGTTCTTATTTATTCACTTAATTTATTTTCAGAGGGACTAGAGTACAGCTTCCTGTCAGAATTTGAAGCTTGAGGGCTTGCTGTAATTAACTGCTTCTTCACCACATTTGATTCTTTGAAAGTTTGAACTGTTGTGCTTGTAAGGTAATCAAAAGGAATTTGCGGAATAACTCAAACTCTTGATATTTTGTAACTTCTTATATGCATAATATCCATAGATACTGAAGTTTCCTTATACTGTATAAAGTCTCACGGTTGCAATGTCTATACTAGTTATTGACATCTGTGTTAGTTTTAGGGCATGTTGTTGGCAATTTTAGGGGCTTCTCATCTCCTCAATATATGGTCATTGGAGAAATAGAATAGGAAAACTGTTTAATGGCGTGGCCTGCGACATTGTCTATACCTTAACTCTTTTAAACCGGAATCCAAATTCTATAACATGAATTGGTAACTCTAATTTGGGAGGGTTTTGGTGCCTGAGTTTAGTGAATATTTTGCAAGAAAGTGGGGATATTAGTAGAGAGAACCTAATTATTAGTTGTTGCATATTGCAATCTGAATATCTTGCCGATGTACATCCTTAATCTATATCACTTAGACAATCAGAAGTATGCTATCTTTCCTTGAAAATAAATCGTGTTTTTATGTGACTTTCTCTATGCAGGTTCTCTGTAGCAGAAGTTCTCCTTGCTCTGTAATACCTCCATATGCTTGGGATTGTTAACTGGAACCTTAAGCCAGAAATGTTCTTGTAAGCGAAGACGGACATATAATGCTCTCTGACTTTGATCATTCCCTTCGTTGTGCTGTCAGCCCAACGGTAATGAAATTGTCAACACTCGGGTTTGAAACCCTGACAAAGAATCCGGTTTATTGCATTCGACATGCTTGCATCGAGCCCTCGTGTATCCAACCATCATTTATTGCCCCTACAACTTGTTTTTCTCCTCGATTCTTTTCAAATTCCAAGAAAGTTCAGAAACCAAAGAATGAAACCGGGAACCAAGTTACCTCACTGCCATAACCAATTGCTGAGCCAACCAACGCTAGCTCCATGTCGTTTGTGGGAATTCACGAGTACCTGGCGCCTGAAACCATCAAAGGTGAAGGGCAGGGCAACGTTGTTAATTGGTGGACTTTTAGGATCTTTCTGCATGAGCTATTATTGGGTAAAACTCCCTTCAAGGGCTCTGAAAATTCAAAGGCATGTTTTGTAGTTTTCTGCAATTAATGATACACTCTGCTTGATACGGCACAATTGAGATGATTTTAGACCAATACTGGTACACACTACAAAGACGATGCATGAGGGATGAGTTTTGATGATTCTGAGATGCTGGCCTACAACTCGCAGTTGCATTTTTAAACGTTTCAGCAACTGGCTTCGTTAGCTACCAGTTCCTGGAGTTCTTCCTGAGGTCTGAGTACAGTGTACTACAATGTTTGCAGAAAAGTTGTGGAAATGTTGAGTCTGTTGTATTGTAACTTAAATTTGTCAATTTCTTCATTAAGAACAATATTGTCTTTTCATTTTGTAACCTTTGTAGATATCGTCATTTGTCTTTGCATTTGTAAGTGGAGTGAACAATATGGTGCTTGCGCACTGAACCCTGACCGCGACTGCTAATTGCGATTGCTGATCGCAGTCTTTCTTCGAGTGTGTGCACAATCTCATACCGTGCCAACATCGCATGTTGGACTGTCCTTTGGCACATGTTGCAATTTTTATTTTATTGCTAAGATAATTTCTCTACATCATTTGTGTTGTCTTTTGGACCACTTACAGGCGTCCTAATATCCTTCAAAAGGTGCAAGGAAAAATCAGCTTTATTTCTTTTTGGTTGTGGTTCTAAACTAAAGGTAAAAACATTGCTATTTTTGGACCAGCACTTGTCAGCCTTGTCTGCTGACCTGGACAGAATTGGAGTGCACGAAATTGGCCTTTATCATCTCCATTCTTGCGATATTGTTGGGTGAACCTTTTTATGATATTTGGTTCTGTTCTCTGAAATTTTCAAAGGGTTTATTCCTTAAGGTTCAACCTATCTTTTTGTGCCAAACCATTATCATCTATCATCATAGTTGAATGGCGGCTGGAGCTTGTTTGCATAGCTAATGCTAGAGCGTATCTTTGGTTACTCAAGCGTGTTTCCAAGAGTGAACCTGGTGTGAAAAGATCCTTAGAACAACAAGACATTAGAGATTCAAAGAGTTGTGTTTATTGTAACTAGAACAAAGGAGTTCTCTTTGCTGTAGCTAAAATTATCTTTGAACTATATCTTGTAATGTTTGTTGATAGTGGATTTGCTTCGATCTGGACGAGATCCCATGGATGTAGGCTAAAAGTGGATTTAGCCGAACCATGTATATGCTGGTGTGCTTTACATTTCTTGTTTGTGGATGTTGATTTATTGTAAATTGAACTATGCTAACACAACTTGGTAAATCTTTCCGTTGCTTGTCTAAAACATGGGTACCCAAACGTAAACTAGAGTTCAACAACTCTTAACACTTTCATTGTATTTTGAAGGAATTGGTCAACATGTATAAGGAAAGATGGACAAAAAATAGATACATACATAGATGTATTGTTTCTTGGAAGTCAGTGTAGAACAATATTTATAAGTTGATCAATTTGTTCTTTACTTACCCTTTATCTCTTGAGTTTTGTTAAGCTAATTAATCAAACATTAATCAAATTATTGATTGGATGAACTTTTACTTTAAAAAAGCAACCACTATGAAGTTGAATTATGGCAACGGTGGAGCCAAGACTTTAAAACCAAAGTTGCAGACAGTTCTTGGATTCTCTGCTTTATGAGTACACTGTCCATTTTCCATTTTACTTTTTCTTTATTCATAGTGAAGTCAAATAGCCGGCTAAAGTTATTTAGTTGATTTTACTGGCTTCATAAGCTGCTGCTTTAAGCAGTTTGGTGTTGGGGTTCAACTGCTAGAATCTCGTTGCAGCCTTTCAAAGATAATGACCTGCTGAAACTTGTTGTTAAAACCTAAGTTACTTGAGTGTTTAGTGTTTTACTTACTGAAGTAATTTGCAAATTTTACCTGTTGATACTTCAACTCAATTGATCAATTAGGCCATTTTTTGGGTTGTATTGCTGCTATGCCTTTCTTCAAGGAAAATTTTTACTACTGTAATTCCATTGTTTACTGTATTGAATAAAGAAACACTTAATTTATTATTGCATAAAACTCAAGCCAAGTAAAATATTCTTTATTACTGGAAACTCAAAGAATAGCCTAAATTTTGACTGGACAAGACTGTTTCTTAAGCTTGTCCATGCGACCAAGGAGGGGTAGAATCACTCAAAGAATAGCCTAAATTTTAACTAGACAAACTATTACTCATGAGAATCACTCTGACAACTATTTTATATTTTTCAGTTTACCTTCTACAGTTCAGGATTATAGCTCTACTAGGTGCCACATCAGAGATCTGTTAACAGTTAGATTCTAAAGTGACCAGTTACTTCCATTCCATGGATTAAGAACAATATCATAGGACAAGACCCCACCAGACAGAAGCCGCCTGCCTTTTTCAATTTCTTTATATTTGGTAAACTAATAATTACTGACCCAGGAATAATTTTAAATGAAGAGTGGTGCTATCACTGCCAATATTATATCATCTCCTAGCAGCCACTGTAAATTCACTGAGGCAGGAGACCAAAATGATGTCACCACATAGGTGGCATGACAATGGTGTCACGCCATACGTAACAAAAACTCATCATGGTAGAGCTATAAATATAATCCCTCACAATAATCTTAACATCAACATATCTGCTTAAAATGGAAGCAACATTTGCACTTCCTCCCACAAAAAAGGTCCTTCTTTCTTTGATCTTCTGATATGTAGGTTATGTTACTCCAGAATTGAAGCTTTAAGCTAAAATATCTTAAAACTTTCTTTCCTTTATTTTGCTTTCAATTTCAGGATCGCGATTGTTACAGGAGCGAATAAAGGGATTGGATTAGAAATATGCAGGCAGCTAGCTTCCAAGGGGGTCATGGTGATTTTAACAGCTAGAGATAAGAAGAGAGGCCATGAAGCTGTTCAAAGTCTCCATGATTCAGGACTCTCTGATGTAGTTTTTCACCAACGTGATTTGATGGATCTGATCAGTATTGATTCCTTTGCTAGTTTTATCAGAACTCAGTTCCAAAGGCTTGATATACTGGTAAGCTAGTTGGTAGAATTTCTTATATGGGTATTTTATGAACATGACTGAACTTAAAATTGATGTAAATTTGGCAGGTAAATAATGCAGGAATCTCTGGAGCCATATTTGACGCTGAAGCTTTTATTAGCTTAAATCTCAAGAGTGGTTAGGTAAATAATGTTGGAGATCCCATATCGACTAGGCACACTCAAGCCAATGGGTTTATAAGAGTGGGCAATCCTCCCACTCAATAAGGCCTTTTGGGTGAGGAGTTAGGCCCAACTCCAACAGTGGTATCAAAGCCAGCCCCATGTAAGCTGAGTGATTGACCAGCGGTGGGCTGCCAAACTACCTCCATTCATAGGCAAGTGGACTATATGGGCTTGACCGTGAGGGGGAGTGTTGGAGATCCCATATCGACTAGGCACACTCAAGCCAATGGGTTTATAAGAGTGGGCAATCCTCCCACTCAATAAGGCCTTTTGGGTGAGGAGTTAGGCCCAACTCCAACAAATAATGCATTTGTGTTTTTATACATGATCATACAAGTGATTAACAAGCAAATTATAGCTATATGGATAAAGCAATCCTCACCTTTCATATAGATTTTAGGTGAAAAGGCTCACTTGGTGAAACAAATTATGAAACAAACTTATGAGACAGTTGAAGGGTGCTTGAGAACTAACTACTATGGAACTAAGCAAGTGACAAGCACTTATTCCACTTCTTCTACTCTGATTCAGAAGAATAGTGAATGTCTCCTCACCTTGGGGCGATTAAAGGTATTAGAACATCAGTTCATCTTTCTTGCCGACATTATGTTACAAAATTTGAGTGAGTCACATTTTCTTTCTTTATTGTAAATTCATTTCAGTTCCTCTCACATGAAAGGGCAAACAGGGTACTCGGCGACATAGATAGCCTGACAGAGGAGAAAATAGATGAGGTGATCAAGGTGTTCTTGGAGGATGCTAAGGAGGATTTGCTGGAAACCAAAGGGTGGCCTATTAATAGCTCTCAGATGTAGTCTCTAAAGTTCACTTAACCTTAACCTATACAAGAATTTTGGCCAAGAAACCGCCTAACATAATCATAAAGGCAGTTAATCCAGGTTTTGTCAAAACAGACCTTAGCCATAATTATGGGCAGTTCATTGTTGAAAAAGGTGCAAGAGGACCTGTGATGCTGGCTCTAGTGCCCGACGGTGGATCATCTGGCCTCTTTTACAATCAGATTGAAGTGTCAACGTTTTGATATGAAGCATCATAAGAATGTACTAAAAGAATTTTGATTTCCTTTGTTGCATAAATCTGTGACTTTCTATAGCCACACCTATGAAACTTATGTACTTTAATTGCTGAAATTTCAGGATAATAAAAGTTATGCTGGTTCTTGTTGCCTCCTAGAATTCAGCTGCCTGCATAAGAAGTTCAAAGATTTGGGCATTTAAAATTTTGAATTTCAACATACAAGCTAACTCGAGGGATTAGAGTTTCTAATTATATCAGAGGAAGTCAGGAAGATGATATTGGAATCTATCAGACGGTATTAGATAATTAATGGAAGGAAAATTGTAGAAATTAATGAACTTGCTATGTCATGTCAATGCTGAATGAACTACCTTCCCTTTCATGGTTCTTATCTATTCCTGATTGCTAAGACGACTTCTTCCACTCTGAAAGTTTTAGAGATTTTGGAAGTAATGTTAAAAAATACTTGGGATGAGGAATGGGCTTAACTCTTCCAATACTATAATATTATAAACGGGAAAGAATTGGACTTTGTCTATTCAAAATCCTATTTGCAATATTAATGGTAAAAGAAAATTTCACCGGACACCAGGAATGTTGGATGATGGCTTGAAACGTTACCGTATTGACACTTAAGTGGAACGACGTCGCTTTGCTCCAACTGACAGAATCAATCCTGAGCGTTGATGAAAAAGGGAGATCCAACGGGTGACATTTAACCCTAATGTTCCCATATAAAAGCAGAATTATTTTTGGCAGTTTATGCAACAGAGATTAGTCTTTCGTTTTTTCGATTACTCTCTCTTCTTCGGTAAAACACCATTGTTAAACCTTTAGGGTTTCTACAGTTTGGGTTGAGTGTTTCCTGTAACTTGAGTGTTGAGTGACTGGTTAGGTCATTCGGGTGTATTGTATACACTGTTCTTAGGGATTCGAAGGGTGTAATCTCTAGGGTTTGGTTACGGGTTGAAGAAGGGGTTTTGAGTGACTTGTGTTGCTTATTGTGTAATCTGTAAACTTGACAGTTTAGTGCAGCGAGCTCGTGTGATTCTCGAGTTCAACGTGGACGTAGCTTGCTCAATCTTAGAGCAAGTGAACCACGGTAAATCTGTTGGTATTGTGTTTGATTCTTGATCTTGATTTGTTGCTTGTGTTGGTTGATTCTTTCTTTAAGTAGTTATAACAGTGGTATGAGAGCCATCTTTTGGAAGATTAGGGTTTCGTATTGTGAAATTAGGGTTTCGAGAAATTAGGGTTTCGTGAAATTAGGGTTTCAAAAATTAGGGCTTCTGAAATTTGGGGTTTTTTCTCGAATCTGTGCAAAGGTATATAGGTCGAAACCAAGAATACCTTAAAACGCTTGCAAGAATTGGCGAATTCTGGTGTAACAAAGCCACGTACCTTCAAAGATTCTTTGTTGTTTTACTTTCTTTATTTCTTATTATAACTGTGCAAAGGTATATAGGCTGGAAACCAGTAACTTGACCTTTAAAACTACGTAGCGGTTGGCGAATTACGTGTAACAACGCCACGTACCTTCAAAAATTCCTTGTTGTTTTTTTCTTTCCTATATTTTTCATTATAGTGTAATGAGTACCACTCGTATGGAGATCTCCCAATATGACGGGAAGATCGATTTTGGGAGTTGGAAGAAAAAGATGAAAGCAACCGCCGTCCCCATAACAAGGTTGCCATTGCACTGGAAGAGGACTCCGAGAAATGGCCAAAGGAGAAGTTGAAAAAGAAAGAGGAGATCAATGAGGAGGCATACAATCTGATAATCATGAACTTGTTCTGCAGTCCTCCCTCCGGAAGGTAGATGGAATTGGAATTGAATCACCGATTGAACTCGGGGTAAACTCACTACCTTGTATGCTTTGCAATCTGCCCCCAACCTATCTTTTCTAAAGGGGGCTCTATTCTCTTATAAAATGGATAGTGCTAAGAGTATAGAGGAAAACTTAGATGATTTTCGAAAATGACTTTGGTTCTAAAAGGACAGATCAAGCCTTAGGAGAAACTAGCCTAGCTATGATTCTATTGAATTCCCTGACTGAAGACTACCAAGTAGTCAAGAATGCCTTACAGTACTCTGGTACTGTACCAAACCTTGACCTAATAATAGCAGGACTTAGGGCTAGAGAACTAGAACTGAAAACTCAGAAACGGAATGGCACTAATCTGTTTGTTAAGAGTAGACCAGAACCTAGTCACACTGGGAAAGGAAATCAGAACAATCAGGGAGTTAGAAATAAGAAAAAATGGAAGGGCAGTAACAAGAATAGAGGTGAATCCAGGAAATGCTTCTTTTGTAATAAAACAGGGCATATTAAAAAGAACTGTTTTGAGTGGATTAAAAAGCAAAAGCAAGGGAATACTGAGAATAACCTAGCTACTACTAGAAACCTAGTAGAGGAGCCTGAAGTCCTTACTGTGTCAATGAATGACACTGGTGAAGAGTGGGTGCTGGACTCAGGCTGTTCCTTTCACATGAGCCCTAGGAGAGACTGGTTCCAGGACTTTGAAAGGGTTGAAAATGAAACTGTGTATATGGGAAACAATAATGCTTGCAGAGTAAAAGGGGTAGGTACTGTGACCCTAAGGGTTAACTCAGGAAAAGTGGTAAGATTAACTAGGGTCAGATACATACCTGAACTTAAAAGAAACTTAATTTCCCTAGGCACCTTAGATAAATCAGGATGTTGTTACAAAGCAGAACATGGATGCTTGAACATATATAGGGGTAACAACCTTATTCTCGAGAGAGAAAAGAAATGGCCTCTATATCCTTTGTGGAAATTGTCCCCAAAATCAGTTTTAACTTTAACTCGTGGTTACCTCCACTAACTTGTCCAATACAGAAAAGTGGCACCTTAGGTTAGGCCACATGAGTCAAAGGGGCATGGACATTCTGAAGAATAAAGGGCAGTTTGGGAAGGACAAGACTACTTCCCTTGAATTCTATGAGAATTGTGTTCTAGGGAAACAAAGATAGAAATAGCTTCACCAGAGGGACACACCTAGCAACCAGTCCACTAGAATACATCCACTCTGATCTGTGGGGACCTGGAAAAGTAAAGTCTCATGGAGGAAATAATTACTTCATGTCTTTGGTGTATGACTA
This sequence comes from Pistacia atlantica, assembly GCA_026229545.1. Taxonomy (NCBI): domain Eukaryota; kingdom Viridiplantae; phylum Streptophyta; class Magnoliopsida; order Sapindales; family Anacardiaceae; genus Pistacia; species Pistacia atlantica. Next base: position 2,735,580 of record CM047899.1, on the reverse strand, counting down.
TAGCCGCAAGGTCTGGGTATACTTGTTGAAAACAAAAGATCAGGCCCTAGCCAGGTTTAAGGATTGGAAAACCCTAGTAGAAAACCAAATGGGAAAAAGGGTGAAGGTCCTCGTAATGCACAATGGGCTAGAATTCTGCAATCAAGATTTTGACAAGTTTTGTAGTGACCAAGGGGTCTTAAGACATAGAACAGTGACATATACCCCACAACAGAATGGAGTGGCAGAACGAATGAATAGAACCCTCTTGGATAAGGTTAGGTGCCTGTTAATAACCTCCAATCTCCCCACCTCATTCGGGGAGAAGCTCTTCAACATTGCCTATCGATAAATAGAAGTCCATCCACTGCTATCAACTTAAAGAGCCATGAGGAAATGTGGACAGGAAGAGTCCCAACCTTAAACCACTTGAGAGTTTTTGGGTGTGCAGCCTATGCACACACCACAGGAGGCAAACTAGAACCAAGGTCTACTAAGTGTATATTCCTGGGGTATCAAGAAGGGACCAAAGGCTATAGACTCTGGGAAAGAGATACTCCAAGGGTCAAAATCATTGTGAGCAGAGATGTCATATTCAATGAGGGAGTTTTTCCTTGTAAGGAAACCAGAACAGGGACTGACCACATGACAAGAAAAGATGATCCCTTCACCCAACCTGAAGTTACTCCAATTGAGGTGGAGCTACTTGACCAAACTCAAACCAGTCAAGAAACTGGAACTGCTACTGATCATGGAGAAGAAACTGGACAACCTTATCCAGAACATGAGGATGAGATAGAAACAGTAGATGATACTGAGACCCAACCTGAACACTTACAAGACTACCAACTTGCAAGAGACAGAACCAGAAGACAGGTAAGGGCACCCATGAGATATTCCTATGCTGACCTGATATACACTGCTCTTCTTGCAGGTTCTGAAGTACAAAGAAGAGAACCGAAACCTATGAGGAAGCCATGCGGTCAAAAGAAAGTAACCAATGGAAGGTCAGCATGGAAGCGAAATGAAATCCTTGGAGGTGAACAGGACCTGGAAGCTTATACCAAAGCCCAAGGATCAGAAACTTGTACAATGCAAGTGGCTCTTCAAACTAAAGGAAGGTATCACTGATAAAGATCCCCTCAGGTATAAGGCTAGACTTGTAGCAAAGGGGTTCACCCAAAGAGAGGGAATTGACTTCAATGAAGTCTTCTCCCCAGTAGTTAAGTACAAGACCATAAGGCTTATGCTGTCCATAGTAGCTCATCAGGATCTAGAGCTTGAACAACTAGATGTCACAACTGCTTTCCTCCATGGAGATCTTGAGGAAGAGATCTACATGTGCCAACCTTTAGGTTTCATAGATAACAAGGCCCCCAACCATGTCTGCCTACTATTGAAATCCTTGTATGGTCTAAAGCAATCCCCTAGACAATGGTATAAGAGGTTTGACACCTTTATAGTAAGTATAGGATTCACTAGGAGTAGATATGACAAGTTGTTTCTACTATGCTGTCCTAGATGAAATGCCTATTTACTTACTGTTGTATGTAGATGACATGTTACTGATAAGTAAGTCAAAACCTCTGATTTGTGAGTTAAAGAAGAAACTGAATGCTGAATTTGAAATGAAAGACCTAGGGGATGCTAGAAAGATTTTAGGAATGCAAATTGAGAGAAACAAGTAAGTGTAAAGCGAAAATTCACCAGTGCTCATATCTGCATAAGTTAGTAGAAAAGTTTGGAATGTCAGGGTCCAAAACAGTCTCCTTGCCTTTAGCAAACCACTTCACCTTAAGCAAGTCCCAATGCCCTAATACTGATGCTGAGTCAATTAGAATGGAGACCATTCCCTATGCCAATGTGATTGGATCCTTGATGTATGCTATGATCAGCACTAGGCCTGATCTATCATTTGTGATATCTTTGCTGAGTAGATTTATGTCCAATCCTGGTATGGAACATTGGACACTGAAGTGGGTACTCAAATATGTTAGTGGGTCATTGAATGTGGGGACCTGGAATATTATAAAAGGTCCGCCTCACTTGAGTTGGATGGTTTTGTAGACTCGATTTTACGTGTGAGGGGACACCAGGAAGTCAACCACTGCGTATTACTTCACCTTGGGAGGCAACTGCATTAGCTGGAAGTCACAATTACAGCCTATAGTTGCACTGTCAACAACCGAGGCTGAATATGTGGTGTAGTGATGTATTCAAAGAGGCAATATGGCTCAAAGGGATACTAATGAGGCAAAGCGACGAACCTGAAACCAACCATATTTTCACATACCAAAGTGCAATACACCCGAGCAAAAATCCAAGATACCATGAGCGAACCAAACACATTGATGTTCGCTATCACTTTGTTAGAGATCGATCACTAGTGGGGAGATAATACTAAATAAGGTTCCCACGGAGCATAACCCAGACATGGGTACGAAGATTATTACTATTGCAAAGTTCAAGCATTGCTTGAACTTATTGTCCCATTCATAAGCAATCAAAGAACAAGAGAACGATGAAGGACTCATCAAGGCAAGCCGCACTAAGCACGAGGGCTATTGTTCAACCCATCAAGGTGGAGATTGTTGGATGATGGCTTGAAACGTTACCATATTGACACTTAAGTGGAACGACGTCGCTTTGCTCCAACTGACAGAATCAATCCTGAGCGTTGATGAAAAAGGGAGATCCAACGGGTGACATTTAACCCTAATGTTCCCACATGCAGCAATTATTTTTGGCGCTTTATGCAATGAGATTAGTCTTTCGTTTTTCGATTACTCTCTTCTTCGGTAAAACACCATTGTTAAACCTTTAGGGTTTCTACAGTTTGGGTTGAGTGTTTCCTGTAACTTGAGTGTTGAGTGACTGGTTAGGTCATTCCTGGGTGTATTGTATACACTGTTCTTAGGGATTCGAAGGGTGTAATCTCTAGGGTTTGGTTACGGGTTGAAGAAGGGGTTTTGAGTGACTTGTGTTGCTTATTGTGTAATCTGAAACTTGACAGCTTTTAGTGCAACGAGCTCGTGTGATTCTCGAGTTCAACGTGGGACGTAGCTTGCTCAATCTTAGAGCAAGTGAACCACGGTAAATCTGTTGGTACTGTGTTTGATTCTTGATCTTGATTTGTTGCTTGTGTTGGTTGATTCTTTCTTTAAGTAGTTATAACAAGGAAGACACCACCGCATATGTGGAATAAAGGCTCTATCATGCCATACGTAAACACAAATTAAAATAGTACTATTCGACCCATCAATTTCCTTATAATCATCTTCCCATCAGGTATATGCTTAAAGAAATGGAAGAGATAAATACGTTTCCTTCCACAAAAAGGTTCTTCAATTTCATATTATTTGTAGCTTATGTTTCTCCTAAAGTTTAAGCTAAATCTCTTAAAATTTTCTCGTGTTTATTTATGTTTGATTTTCAGGATTGCAGTTGTAACAGGAGCCAATAAAAGCATTGGTTTAGAGATATGCAGGCAGCTGGCTTCTAATGGGGTCAAGGTGATTTTAACAGCTAGAGCTGAGAAGAGAGGCCATGAAGCTGTCAAAAGTCTTCATAATTCAGGGCTCTTATGTAGCTTTTCACCAACTTGATTTGAAGGATTCGATGAGTATTGATTCCTCAGCTAATTTTATCAGAGCTCAGTTTCAAAACTTGATTTATTGGTAAGCTAGTTGGTAGAATTTGTTAAAATGCGAATCATCGCAACAGGAAAATTTTTCAAAATGTAAATTTGGGCAGGACAATAATGCAGCAGTGTTTGGAGCCACATTTGAAGCTGAAGTTTTTATTAGCTTAAATCCTTCAATATTAATCCAAGTAAAATTCTCTCTCGTTATTATAGTAAATGTTTAGGTAAAGAAGTAACAGATAATACATAAGTAACCTGACATTGCCGTTAAGTGTCGTCAACTCGCGGTTAGCCGTTTCTTTGCCTCATTGATTCTTCTAACTTTTGAAATGACTAAAAGTGTGATGTTTTGCAGTTTCTGACATATATAATGTCATAGTACTGAACTTTTTTTATTCTATGATCGCCAAATTTGGGTTTCTTTATAGATGATGACCACATGTTATTGGTGATTGGAGTAAAAGACGTTGGCTTTTAGAGCTGGAGAATACTAAGGAAAGAGGACCAAAACAGACGTGAGAGAGAGCTATAGAGAGAGAAAATTTGAACTGAAATTTTGCTCTGTTTTGCATTCAAAAAACTTGGGAATTTATACACAAAGTCAGCCCACTGTATCACCTAATGCGGTGGATATTTTACAAGTTTGAATTTAAACTAAATACATACAACTAATATAAGTACAAGCATTTCAAATACATTTCTTAATCAAAACTGAATTCACCTAAACACATCAATAATGAACATCACAAAAGTCTTTCAAACAGAGACCAAAAAACTGCAGCTACAGGCTGAGCACCATTTCAAACTGTGGCGCCAAAAAACTTACAACTCCCACCGTGTGTTGACTTCATCATTTCCAGCAAGATATCATCATCTTCAACACTCCTCCTTGATATCTTTGCTAAAAACACCAAGTTTGAGCCTTAAATCTTCAAACTTGGCTTTGAACAAAGCTTTGGTCATTATATCTACAACTTGTTTTTTACTATTAAAGAGAACTCCTCCTTCATTGCAGCTCCTCCAAGCATCAGATTTGACTGTCTCATTGTAGCTTGTTGGTTCTAACTCAACCACATTGCACCTCTCATAAATTTTAGATGTTGGCTTTGTATCTCTGACTGGAACTTCTTCAACTTCATCTGAATTCACTTCTTCAATCTGACTTTTGGGCATTCTATCTTGCTGGAGGTTTGGCTTGACTTCAACTTGATTTTTTTCCAAATTCCAAACATCACACTTGTCCACCTTGACATCTCTACTAACTCTGTTAGTTGAATGGTTTTGAAAAATAGCTTTTCCCCACTTTACCGGAAAGTTTTTCCTGGCATCCTAACTCTCATTAACTCATTCCCATCACATTCTATAATGACACATTCCGAGTTTTTAAAATTCAGAGAGTAATTCCTCTCAAGCATTTTTCCTACACTAAGTAGGTTTTGAGTGATTTCAGGAACAAATAAAACATCAGATATGAATTTGGTACCTGACTTGGTTTGGACAGCAACATTTCCCTTGCCTCTGACCTTCAGCAACTCTCCATTTCCTATCTTCACTTTGGATCAATAACTCTGATCCAACTTCATAAAATGACCAAGGTTTGGACTCATACGGTTGGTGCAACCACTATCAATTAACCACGGTTGGTGCAACCACTATCAATTAACCACACCTCTTGATTACAATCAGATACACATCCTAAAGCCATAAACAGCTACTCAGGTTCTTGAGTCTGCTGTTGATTCTCCACTGCATAGGATTGATTCTCTTGCTACCCTCCTTTATTCTTGCACACCATTTCTACATGTCCAAACTGCTTACAAGACTACATTGTATGCCAAGCCTGAACCAACATCTGTTTTTAGAGTGGTTCTTTTTCTTGCAGTGAGGACAAGGAGGAAAGGTTCTCATTCCCGCATTCTTTCCTCCTTCATTGTTAACTTCCTCTTTTCCCTTATTCTCTCCAGCATAGCTCCTGTTTTGGCTTTCTATCATGGCTCCTTCACCTGAGTCTTCCTACCTTAGCAACCTCCTCTGCTCTTATGCTTGAAGAACATGCACAAGTTATGCTAAGCTGATCTAGACCTTCAAGTGAAGAGATTTTTGCCTCAAATCTCTCAGGTAAACTGACCAAAACCTTCCCTACTATCCTCTTGTCAGCCAACTCTTCACCAAGTAGCTTAATCTTGTTCACCACATTGATCAGCCTATCCACGTACTCCTTGACAGACTTAGCCTCTTACATCTTAAGCATCTCAAATTCTCTCCTCAAGTTTAGAACTTGCATGTTGCGTGTTGTATTGCTGCCCCCAAACTCATCTTTAAGCTTATCCCAAGCCTCTTTAGGAGTTTTAAATGCCATAATCCTAGTGAAAACTTGGTCTGTCACTATCGAGTATATGTAAGATAGGGCCTTTGGTGCTTTAGACATCTCCTCTTCATGAATCTTGATTTGGTTCAGTGTGGGGTTTCCTCATAACTGGGGAACTTGCTTCTTCCCCTCCACGTATTGCCATAACCCATGACCTCTTAAATAAGTCTTTATCTTGAAAGCGCATACATGGAATTGATCTTCATTGAAGATGGGTGAAGAAAGTGAAGCTGGAGTTGTTGCCATGAAGATGATTACGTATGGTGTTGAGTTTTGGTAAGAGGTTTTTGTTTTTCCAGGTCCTGAAAGATAAGAACAGCTCTGATACCAATTGTTGGTTTTTAGAGCTAGAGAATACTAAGGAAAGAGGACCAAAACAGATGTGAGAGAGAGCTGTAGAGAGAGAAAATCTGAACTGAAATTTTGCTCTGTTTTGCATTAAAAAAACTGTGGTAATTTATACACAAAGTCAGTCCACTGTATCACCTAATGCTGTGGATATTTTACAAGTTTGAATTTAAACTGAACACATACAACTAATACAAGTACAGACATTTCAAATACATTCCTTAATCAAAGCTAAATTCACCTAAACACATCACTAATGAACATCACAAAAGTCTTTCAAACAGAGACAAAAAAAACTGCAGCTTCACGCCCAACACCATTTCAAACCGTGGTGCCAAAAAACTTGCAACTCCCACCGTGTGTTTACTTCATTATTTCCAGCAAGATATCATCATCTTCAAGAAAAGAAAGCTGCGATTGTGAAGGTAGAAAATTAATGTCCTGCCTTTTCTGATGTCGTCTCATTTCAAACAGTGGGGTAAACTCTCTAGACTTTGAGCTGATGCTAAAGTCTTGTTAAGACGTGACCTCGATTTAGATGTAGAAAGCAGTGGTGCACTAAGCTTGGTGGAGCTCCAGCTGATTTTAGTACAATAAAGTATATGCGTGATGGATGGATTTCAGGAGTTATTTACAAGATTGACTCAGAAAACTATTTCTCGTAAGTGAAGTCAGCTGAAATATTGTCGCATTTCAGTTCAAGATTTTGGTTGCATTCCACTATCAAGAGTTGTACAAACTCCAAGCTGCTGGCTTATTACGTTGTTATTTTGAAAGTTTCTGCTGTTGGCTTGCTGAACTCTGCTTTCTGCAGCTCTTTGAGAGGTGTTGGTACTTGAATGTCGGAATTTTGGTTGCTGAAGTTCTGTAAAAGTGTTTCCAAGGTTATATTGCCAGGCCTATGCCCATGTTTGGTAGAGTTACTAGTGTAAGTTACTGTAGCGATATGATTGATTGTCATTTCTATACCTCGGCCTACCATCCTCACCAGTGAATTTACATATAATTGATTGTCCTTTGCAGGAAAAAAAAAACAGTGCAAAGAGGATGAGGGACAAGGGTGTTCAAGATAGCCTACTGCCCGTAAGCCACAAGTTTATCTATAATCTAGACGAGGAAGAATGAACTCCATTTGATCTCTCATTCAAAAAGTGAGACTTATCTGGTAATTACCTCTTTTCCCCCTCGTGCTGTTGCCATGTCTGTCGATTTCTGGCACCTAGACTATACTATCAATTACTATCACATGGATAACATGCAGCCGTTTAGATTCATCCGGGCACTCTATGTTATGAAGTATAATTTTAGTGCAGACATTAATGATTTTGGGTTGCATTGGAGTCTGTCTGGGTTGGTAAGAAAGTGGGAGTTCTCCAATTTAGGCTGGTTTGTCCAGATGATGATTAATCACCTTGTGAAGGGGCGGTTGGGCAAGCGTTGTTTAGGCAAGTTGTGGAGTTGGCTGTGGCCTGTGGGGTTTGGCTTATGCAGGTGATGAATGCTGTGCAACAAAATTGTTGGCGTGAGGAAATTGAAAATCAAAATTATTTTGAGCTTGTCCCCTTCTTATGGGAATCTGTTTGAGTTGCAAAATTTCCAGATTTTTGTTGGCAGAATGACTTTCTGCCGGTCCTGGAGCCGCTGTTGCGGGAGATTTTTTCTGGTGGACTATTGGGGTTGGGCTTGCTGTAGGGGCGTAATTAAAATGGCCCATCATTATTTGCTGGATTGGCCTGGTGGCTGTCTTTGTGGGCCTCGTAGTATGTGGAGTTGTAAGGGACCACCTAGGTGTGGTGGGAGTTTTAAGATTGAGGGTGACCGTGGACTGGGTATTATTTATATTTCTTTACAGTGGAAGCCAATGGACTATTTGAAACTTTGCTCCTGAAGTTAACCATTTCTGTACACCAAATTATGATGTTTTGCAATTTTGTTATACTTGAACATCAAATTTGGGTTCTTTTTATAGATGATAACTACAAAGGTAATGTCCTGATTCTTCTTATGCCTTTTCATTCAATCAGTGGCCTAAACTCTTTTGGCATTGAACTGATACCGAGATTTTGTTATAACAAGGAGCTCAATTTAGAGGTGGAAGGTAAAGGTTGACATGACCTGTCCCGACCCTCCCTATCCAATAGGCTCTGGGCGTACTTATGAGACTCGGGTGACCAAGACATGTCATATATATAGGAAAACTATGAAAACATCAAAAACTTCTTTTAGCTAAAACATTTATAAGCACTTTTTTCTTTTGTTTCTCATAAATAAATATAACATCATTTGCAAATAAACAAATGCAACTGAATTTTTTTTTCAAGGTATCAGATTTTTTTTTTTTTTTTTATATCTTTTACAATCCAAAAATCAAAATAAATATATGATGAAGAAACATAAACTTTGCAGCGGAAAATGAACCATAACTATAAACATATGATGGAATGAAGTCATGTGGCCTAACCTTGAGTGAGATTCACTTCTCTACACAATCTCCTTCTTGACCTGGTGGCAGGAAAGAAAACATTTGAAAATAAGGGCTGAGCTAGAAATGCTCAGAGAGTGGGGAATGGGTTAGTATGCAATAAAACATTTCAATATACAATACAACATTCATCCTTGTAGAATCTCATTTCCATAAACACATTTTATAATATAAACCATCTTTCATAACCAATGCTGAATCTCTCATTGCAAAACTTCTTTCTGAAAACTTTTATGCTTCTTTAAAAATATCATTTTTAAAAACATTTCATATACATGCTTAGAATCAAATCAATATCATGAGGGGGATGGGTAGGGTTTGAAAACCACTAACATCTCATACATATTCTCAAAACATTTTCCTCATTAACATTTCATGTAACTTAAAAATATAAATGCAAGTTCTCAAATGTTTTCAAATCTAATAATTTCAACCCATTTTCATTTCTGTTCAAACTATTGCCCAAGAGTATCAAAATTCCATCTGTCTCATGTCAATCAACAATTTCCAACAATAACATTGCAATAAAGCTCATTTATATAAAGAAATCAAACATATTAGGCAATTTAAAACAATAAACAAGTATAAATAAGCATTTAGAGATAACTTTGTTAAATGAAAGTTAGGGGTTTAGATTTTTCCACTCACATTTTGGAGCTCGACATTTAAGCCAAAAAAAAATTGATTAAAATCCTCTAACAATGCCCCTACTTGCCTCCCTATATACAAAATCTAATAAGTTCTCCATACATAAGTCCCTCTAAGGTAACACCTCAATATTAAAATCATTGGATACTTCACACACCAAAAGATTAACTTAACTTCATCTTTAACAAAACTGCCTCATAACCAAACATTGGTCACTCTCGGATGTTTCATAAGAATTATATTTGTCATTTTAAGCCATAATTATAATGGGGAATTCTAGAGACACATAAGTTATTCCCTTTATTTTCTCAAGTCATTCTAGAATCAATAAGTATTTAAAACACAATTTTCTTTCAGCTCATTCAAATCTGCCAACTGTTTCCATAAATGAGGTTACTGACTTCTAAAATTCATAACAATTCAGCCCTTAATCTAAAACTCATGAAACTCCAAAATTAAACTAGACACATATAGGATTCACCAGAATTTAAAATCATACAATTTGGATAAGAATAGATGCATCAAATCATTTTCCAAAATACATGTTCTGCAAGAAACGAAAATTCCAGAATTCACAAGGCAACTTCAAAAATCCATATAAAATTCAACCCTTCGAGTTCTTCAGTGAAATAAATTTCTAAACACTCTTCAAGAAGTCTACAACAACATATCCTAAATTAAGATTAAAAAGAAAAACCCAAAACATACAAACAATTTTCGGAATTTCAGATGGTCACATTCTTGTACAGTGAACCCTTATATCAAAATCTCATCTTTAACCAAATTTTGTTTGGGAAACACATATGTGTTCAATCCACATAACATTATTGAACTCAATGTTCCCATTTTGGCGTAATCTCATGTCATTATACTCAATTATAATCAACACAAATCTAATGTACTAATCAAAGAGGGAAATTTTAAGCTTTACTCACCTCCGATATGCTTGATCTGCCTCCACTCTCCAATCACTGGAGTTTTGCTTGCCGGCTGCCACTTTTCCAGTAACCTCTACCACCCTCTTCTCTCCTCTCTCTCTCTATTCTCGGTTTCATCTCTCTCCCTTCTTTCTTTTCTTCTTCCTCTCCTTTTCTTTTTCTTCTTTCTCTCTTTTCTCTCTCTCCTTTTTCTAAGGAAATTTAACTCTTTGGACCTCCCAAGCTTGCATTTAAAAAACGACCCTAAAAATATTTTTGAATTTTTTTAATTTAGAAAAGCTGACGTGGTACACTTAAGATTCATTAAACATGTAAAATGGGTTAAATTGAAAAGATTTAAACATATGTGGGTAAAAAAATTAATGGGAGTTTGTTTAAATTTTGAAATTTAAAAATGAGCCCCACCCTTCAAAATCGCTTAATCGGGCTATATACCCAAAAAAGACCAACAAACACATTTCGTTTCTTTACAATTTTTGGCAACGACAGTGCCTTGATTCCGGCAAATATTTGATCCTAAAGCCTCCTTACACAAAACCATGGCTAATATTCACAAAGAGGAGGAAAACCCAATGCCACTCCGAATCCTAGGCTCCGACAATGCTAACAATTCAAAGGCTTTCAAAGAAGACGCTCCAGTGGATCATCCAATGAGTCAAGGTGGGCTAAAGGCAGAGGAGACAACGGCGGCACAAGAAAAGAGACAAGAATCAGGAAATGGTTCTGAAGAGGAGGACGTCGATGAGAATTCAGGCGAGGAGGAGGATAGTGGTGAAGAAAGGGTATGTTTTTTCCTTTTTTTTTTTTTTTTTAATTTAATGAGAAATTTGATTGATTTGTGTGAATTTGGGAATATGTAGTTGGTTTTCTTGTTATAATGGTTGTGGTGTTTTGTCGAGCAATTGGCGGGCATGGGGGGAGTGGCTTTGTTTGGGTTCCAGAGGATGGGGGAAGGCAAGGGAGGCCATAGTGAGGTTGTTTGTGGGAGGTTAGAGGGGCAGGGCAGCCCTCCAACCCCCTATTCTGCCACCTCCTACCATCCTCAGCCCTCCAACCTCATGGAACCTGCCACAACAAGCTTTATAGAGCTTGCATTGGCTTCCCTGGTCCTGTCAAGGCCAAAAACACCCACTCCCCAATGCCCTCAAAGGCCATATCCCCCAAATTTTCAGCCTATTGGTTGTTTTGGTCTCTTATTTTTTTTTTTTTATTATTATTTTTTTTTTTGCTGATATTTAGTTTATATTGTTTGCATAGATTTTGTGAAGCGTAAATTATAAAGACTATGGGTTGAAGATTGTAAGCGATAAGGTATCGTACTTTCCCATAAGGGTGACAGTTAGGTCGACTTGACAAGTTTTTACAAGAATAATAGAGATTTTAAAGGAACAGAAGAAGGGTATGGACCGATTTAAAGAGAGTTGCTTCGGTCATTTTGTGAACATCAGAGAGAATTGGAAAAAAGGCTTTTTGGGGACAAGGAGGGCATTATATATTGCTACACTTGATAAAAAGCCAAAAAAATAATAATAATAAATAAATAAAAATGAAATGTGGTTCATAATGGATGGGAAGCCACTACGATTTGGGATGATGGAATATGCCTTGGTGACAAGCTTAAGATGCAAGGCATTTCTAGATGCGGAAGACCAAGAGAGAATAAAAAAGCAGGGGTAGCCGACAACTTGGCTAAAAAGGGTTTTTTTTGTGTTGGGGGTGGGAGGGGAAGGCTTCTATTACAGGACGCGATTTGGAGAAGAGGTGAGGAGAAGTTAGGTTTACCTCTTCAAAGAGGTTCAAGATGTGCCTAGTATGTTCGTTCATTCGATCCTAATGGCTTCAGACTCAACAAAAGTTGTTAATATGGAATGGGTGAAGTTTGCAAGCAACATGGACTTCTTTAATGCTTATCCGTGGGGACGGGTATCATTTCAGCTAATGATGGACTTCCCCGCAAGGAAAAGACATGGCGTTAAAGCATCACCAATCTATTGAGAAGAATAGACCGAGCACGTACAATTTATTTGGCTTCCTATGGGCCATGCAGGTAAATATTAATAGCTTTTTGTTATCTTTTTTGTATTATATGTGTTTTAATTATGATATGGACTGTTTTTTTACAATGTAGGCTTGGATGTATGAGGCAGTCCCTGACTTTAGAGGGAGGGGGGGGAGGATGAAGACTTTCTATGAGTGACCGCAATTTGCTAGGATGTTATGGTGGCACATCGAGAAGTGTACCCATTGGGATTACGACAAAATAAACATGGAAACTCAAGCGGCTCGGGTAAGATTAAAGGATTAATCTTTTGACTAAGCACTTGCTTTTAAATGATGCTTAAATTTGGTTGATTTTTTTTTTTTTTATTGTAGGGAGTCGTCCATCCCTTTCTTGCTGCTACTAGGGGTGAACCGAGAGATGAGTATGTTACATCATTCAAAGCATTGGAGGATGAAGTAGATGAAGGGATAGACCACCTAATGCGAGACCTAGAAAGGGTCACGCATGTGAGTACAGTTGCAAGGCCACTGCTTGGGAATGTTGTTGACACTGAGGATGGTGAAGCTCTAATCAGCATGAGGGATGAAGACTTTCGATGAGTGACCGCAATTTGCTAGGATGTTATGGTGCACATCGAGAAGTGTACCCATTGGGATTATGACAAAATAGACATAGAAACTCAAGCGGCTCGGGTAAGATTAAAGGATTAATCTTTTAACTAAGCACTTGCTTTTAAATGATGCTTAAATTTGGTTGATTTTTTTTTTTATTGCAGGGAGTCGTCCATCCCTTTCTCGCTGCTACTAGGGGTGAACCGAGAGATGAGTATGTTATATCATTCAAAGCATTGGAGGATGAAGTAGATGAAGGGATAGACCACCTAATACAGGACCTAGAAAGGGTCACGCATGTGAGTACAATTGCAGGGCTACTACTTGAGAATGTTGTTGACTCTGAGGATGGTAAAACTCTAATCGGCAAGAGGGAGGAGGAGGAGGAAGAGGTTCATACGCCTCCACCCAGTTGGCAAACCGGTACAACAAGTACCATTTTGTCAAGGCATCGGGTCAGGAGAATGAGGTGGTTGATCTCATAAATGGTCTGTTTAAGAGTTTTACAACAACCGTTTATGAGAGGTTTGACAAGATGGAAGAGCGAATGAAATGGGTTGAGAAGAAAGTTGATAAGGTGGTAGAGAAAGTTGGTAGGGTGGAAGAGGAAGTTGGTTGAGTATTGAAAGCGGTTGAAGTGCAACCTGAGTTGAAAAGAGAGAGCCGAAAGAGTAAGTTTGTCAAATCTCCTTCCACCATAGTAACATACGGAAAGAAGAGGAAAATGAAGAAAAAAATTGAGGAAGTCCACGAAAGTGGAGAAGCAAAAATGGAGGAGGTTAAGGAGGTTGGTGGAGGAAGTGGGAAAGTGATAATGGAGAAGGGTGAGGCGGGATGCGAAGGAAGTGGGGATGTGTAAATGGAGGAAGGGGGAGGAAGTGGGCAAGCAAAAACAGAGGAGTTAAAGGTCGATTTGTATAGGCCTATAGAGGAGGAAAAGAAAAACTCTTCTTTGCCTATTACAATGAATCTGGAAGTGATTTACATTTGAAGTGCAAGACTAGGGATTATCCTCTAGGATGGTTTTAAAAGATGTTGACAATGGGTAGGTGGCTTGATGACTCTGTAAGTTATTTTACCTTATTTTTGCTTATGTTTTCCATGAGGTATTGTATACTTATTATGTTATTTTTATTTGATGCAGCACATTGATAAGGTATTGGTATTCATGAGGCTACAACAGAGTAGAAATGGTAATATATTGTATCTAGCTTATGCCATCACTGATGTGGCCTTTGGCCAAACACTAGTAATGATATATGACACTTTAATGAAAAATGTCATTGGTAGAGGTCCAACAAGAGGAGGCAAGCGAAAAAGATTGGCCACAAATGACTTCGACAATGTTCCTGATAATTTTCAGTTTGACGACAGGATGATGCAGTATGTACGGGGGGGAAAGGCCCAAACATGGCCACAGTTGGGCAAAGGTTAAAATAGTATACTGCATTATCAATAGCAAGGATATCCACTGGATAACCGTCGTCGCACTTCTAGAGGAGGGCTTGCTGCAGATCCTTGATTGCAACCCAAGTATGTGTACGTCGAGAAAAGCAGTTGGAGATGGAGTTGAAGCCACTGTGTGTATTGTTCTTGCAGCTATTGCGCGATAGTGAGATGTTTCAGCACTTTGGTGATGAAGTACTGATGGGAAAGTGGCCACTCGAACGCCTTCCCGTCTCGACAAATGACTCAAGGTAAATTTTGTATAAAACTAACATAATATAATTGTTCTATAAGCTAATTCTAATGCTAATGTCTTCCTCAGTGCTAATTACAGGGCATATGCATTAAAATTTATTGAGTTCGACGTAACCAACACCCCAATGGATGACTTGAATGATGAAACAATGAGAAAAAAAATTGGGAGCGTTGGACTATTGAGTGCTTCCATGGGCATATGGATCCTTTTTTACTGACCAGAACCTAATCCAAGTCATTGTTGATGTTGTCATCAAAAGGTATAGAAGTTGGACTTAGAATTTTGTAGTTTATATGATGCGGTCTTATTGGGTTGTCTTGAATAATTGGATTATCTTGAATTGGATCAACTGGTGTTGTTAGGCGTGAGGCTATTGATACTTGGGTTATGGTGCTGCTGTTGATGCTGATGCTAAAGGTGTGCTGAATAATTTTGAAGGATGGAGAAGTGGCTGAAGAGAATGATAAAGAGCAAGGATGGAGGCTGCCGTCCCTGCTTTTGTTTTGGGTGTATATAGGAGATTTATTAATTGTATATAATGTTGTAATTGATTATAATTGACACATTTCAGATTAATACAAAAACAATTCAATATTTCTTTCCCTCTTTTGAGTTTAAGTTTATTTAGTATTCTTGTTACATGGCATTGATGTGTTGATGCAATTACATTGTCAAATTGAGAAGAAAATATGAAATTGATATGTTTTGGTGATCTTAGTTTGTCAAAATTAAGGAGAAAAACTAAAAAAAATATGTATTGCCCATGATCGCTTAAGCGATATATAAGCGACTATATATATCGCTTAAGTGACAAAGGGTTTTCTATAAAGGATTGCTTAACGAGACAATAAATCACTTAAGTGATCATGCATCTAAACAGATGTTTATATTGTCATGGACTTGATCACTTAAGCGATTCAAAATCGCTTAAGCGACCAAGGATAAAAACAAAGAATCGCTTAAACGAGACAATAAATTGCTTAAGCGATCATGCATCTGGGCAAATCTTGATTTTGTCCTAGAGCTGATCGCTTAAGCAATACAAATCACTTAAGTGACTAAGGATAAAAGCGAAGAATCATTTAAGTTAGATCATAAATTTCTTAAGAGATCATGCATTTAGGCATATCTTGATACTGCTTGGGACTTGATTTCTAAAGTGATCGTAGATCGCTTAAACAACCAAGGGTAAAAGCAAAGAATAGCTTAAGCGATCGTGCATCTAGGCAGATATTAATTCTGCCTCAGACTTTATCACTTAGGCGATACTAAATTGCTTTAGCGACCAAGGTTAAAAGCGAAGAATCGTTTAAGCGAGACCATAAATCACTTAAGCGATCGTGCATCTGGGCCGATCTTGATTCTGCCCCGGACTTGATTACTTAATCGATCCCAAATCGCTTAAGCGACCAAGGGTAATAGCGAAGAATCGCTTAAGCGAGACCTTAAATCGCTTAAGCGATCACAAATCGCTTAAGCGACCAAGGGTAAAAACGAAGAATCGCTTAAGTGAGATCATGAATCGCTTAAGTGATCATGAATTTGGGCAAATCTTGATTCTACCTCGGACTTGATCGCTTAAGCGATCCAAAATTGCTTAAGCGACCAAGGATAAAAGCGAACAATCCCTAAGCGAGAAATTAAATATCTTAAGCGATCATGCATCTAGGTAGGAATTGATTCTGCCTTGTACATGATCGCTTAAGCAATCATTGATCACTTAAGCGACCAAGGGTAAAAGTGAAGCATCGCTTAAGTGATCTTGATTCTTGCTTGTATGTGATCGCTTAAGTGACTAAGGCTAATTACACAGGGGGGTCGCTTAAGCGATTAACACTATCGCTTAAGCGATGAAAGCTTATCAACACTGGATCGCTTAAGCGATTCCTTCTATTTTTTATTTTTGGAATAGGTTGTCCCATATTAAGTGACATTAATGTGAACTTTGGACGTTCACAACGTCACATGATTATTAACGTTAATGTTAAGCAACATCGGTTAGTAACACTTATTAATACCAATTAAGAAGGATTATTTGCAACCTAATTCCATCAACACATATTAAGGTTACAACCGTATAATTTATGGATGAATGTCATAGCGCACTAGCATGGCATGTTAGTAGAAATGTACCTGATTTCATAACTATGGATAATATATTTGAGAATGATTAAATTGAAATAAACTTCAATTTTGACTGTATGATTAGTTCAGTGGACTATGATTTGTCTTGTGTCAATTGATTTAATTATTTATATCACTTAATCGATTATTTTTTCAAAATTATATTTAATTAAATTAGTTCTTTTTTAAACATGGTGCATAAACATGGAAATAAATATTAAAGTATAGAATGTTTTGAAAGTATCAAAGTAAATTACCCTTAATCGCTTAAGCGATATCTGGTGTCGCTTAAGCGATCCCGTCTATTTACCCTCAATCGCTTAAGTGATATATGGTTTCGCTTAAGAGATCCTGTCTTTTTATCCTTGGTCACTTAAGCAATAATAAATCACTTACGCGATCTTGGCAAAGGTAGAATAAAGGTCATCCAACTACAGTGGATCGCTTAAGTGATCCTAGGTCTCTCTTAAGCGATCCAATAAGTTTAGACTTAGTTGTTTAAACAATCATGTCCAATCGCTTAAGCGATCACGCACAAGTGAAGATCAGGATCACTTAAGCAATGCTTAATATTTACCCTTGGATTGATCACTTAAGCTATCATATACAAGGTAGAATCAATACCTGCCCAGATGCACGATCGCTTAAGCGATTTTGGATCGCTTAAGCAATTAAGTCCAAGGTAGAATCAAGATCTACCCAGATGCATGATCCATTGTCTCGCTTAAGTGATTTATTGTCTCGCTTAAGCGATTCTTCGCTTTTACCCTTGGTCGCTTAAGCGATTTGGGATCACTTAAGCGATCAAGTCCGAGGTAGGATCAAGATCTGCCTAGATGCAAGATCGCTTAAGCGATTTAAGGTCTCGCTTAAGCGATTCTTCACTTTTACCCTTGGTCAGTTAAGAAATTCTTCACTTTTGGCCTTGGTCGCTTAAGCGATTCTTAATCACTTAAGCGACCAAGACCATTTTTCTTCTTATCTCGCCGATCTTTTGATATTGTGCACGTTTGAGTGGGAAATTATATTCTGTATTGTGGCTAAGCTTTATATTCAATCATAACTATCCATATTTGTGAAATAAGGTACGTTTCTACTAACATGCCACACTCGTGACTAATCCAGTAAATTGATTGATTGATTGATTGATTTGTCTTGATACGACAACGATGTTGATAATATTTATTTTGCTGGTCTTGCTTCTTTGGGAAGCTATCAGTGCTGTTAAGAGGTAATATGCAAAATTTTACTAACTTAAACCCTTTTTAAAATTGATGAAAATGAAAAATAATTAATTTGATTTAATATGTTATAAATGATGATTTATTCAATGTAACAATAAAATTTAAAACATAAAAAATTGAAAACAACAACTCTTCAATGGTTGGCCTTGGAAACTCTCTCGATTTCATCCTTCTTCTTGATGACATGACTAGAAATACAAGGATATAAAATTAGTTTAATGCACCACAAAAGAGAAACGTAATAACTTTATTAGATCGCTTAAGCAATCTTTGGTTGCTTAAGCGATCTGCTTGTCGGATCTGCATATAAGAAAAGATTGCTCAAGCGACCTTACGTTGCAGAAGCGATTTGGTGGCCACCAAATCTGATATGAGCAACATATTGCTTAAACGATCTGCTGTTCAGATCTACAAATAGCGATCTTATGTCACTTAAGCGATCCGATCTTATTTGCAGATTGCTTGCTTTCTTGCTACTGATCAATTCGAACCTAATTTTCTAGATTTGCATGTGATCGATTCTGGCAACTGCTTCTCTTGTGGTCAGCTTGCTTGCAAATTAAGCACTTATTCATCCTACAGAGAACCTCAGAAGTTGATGGAATATGGTTAACTTTTTTTCTCCCATTTTTTGTCTTCTTGAATGGCAGATGGATGATAATATGAACCAACTTTGGTGGCACCACCCATTGCTCTTCTAGAGGAATGCAATATATCATTTCCGAATAAGCTAACATGTAGTGATATGCCATATAGAGAGGGGAGAAAAATTCTATGTAAATTATTGAACCAAAATCCAGCTTCTGTTGGTGTTTCAGTGTTGCTAGTGCATAAGGACAAGGTAAACATTGAATGTCAAGCACTTTACAGCTGCAAGTTTTACTAAGAAGGTTAACTAGAGCATTTGGACCATAGCCGCACCCGTTGAACTTTTGAGCATTAAGAGGATATACAAACAATGCATTTGACAGTTCCATACATTTTCACAATAATTTTTTAGCTGACGGAACAAGGGTTGTGGTAAAATTATTTAATTCCATACGAAACTCATGGAACCACCGTGACAATGTCCTTTTGATTGCATCAAAAAAAGCAACTATTGGAACTCTATTTCTATTGACAACTTCAAATTTATAGACTCGGCTATGTTCTAGTCATGACATCAAACCTTCTTCTAAGAAAGTAAGCTCTACTTCATCGCTTGAAACCAACATCATGCTAAAGATACTTAGCAATTCTATTATCATTGATTTAGATTTGCCGGAAGTACTCCTTGAACTCATCAACTCGATAAGCTTTTACTGTCATGTAGTATGTCTCAAGGAGGTCAGCACACTTAAACCTTTATTTTTTGTTCTCACCAAGGTGCCTTATATAGAGTTCGTGATGTTCTTGAGGGTAAATAGTGGCAATCCCCTTCTTTATAGAGTTATGTCTATCGAATATTATGCATAACTCATCACTGTCAGGCACTATTGTATGTAATTGCTAAAAAAACCTAGTCCACAACTTGTCGTCCTCAGAGTCAACCACACACCATGCAATGGGATATGTGTGATTCTCACTATCCTGTGTAGTGGCCACCAATAATGTACCTCCATACTTTCTCATCAAAAAGCAAGCATCAACAGCCAACACATTTCTCATGTTTACAAAACCCCTTTTAGCAGAACCCTAAGCAACAAAAAAAAAATATTTAAATCTCATATTCTTGTCCCAATTCAAAGCGGTCTTGCTACCTTGGTTTGTCAACTCAAGCATAAAACAGTATGCTTCTAATACTACGTACCTATGCTTCGGCGTGCCCTTCACAAAATCTTTTGCATGTTGTCTCTCTTGCTAGCATTTCCAGTATCTAACAATACATCCCAACTTTGTGTGCACAAGTCTTTGAATGTCTTTAAGAGATGGATCTTTCCCTTCAATGAACTAACTTTTGACAAATTGTCTAATAAAATTAGTGGCGGCTTGTTGATGCTCACCTTAAATATGTCCCAAACTACGTGTGTGCTCATGGGTATATGTGCTAACAATAAATTTTCCGGACTCCGCCAACCTTCCATAATAAACGTGCCACTTACTTTCGGTCATGACATGCAACCATTACAACCGATGAATTATACTTTTTGGTGATGAGCTCAAAATTACCTCTCACGGCAACAAGTTTTAGCTTCCTCACCACATCCTCTTTGTTGTCAAATAAATACCTTATGCAAAACTCCGATCCATCTGTAAAAACATGAGCTGATTCTCTACTACCTGCAATTGCCCCCTGTGAACCTGCATAGAGGATCATAGTGTTCTTTTCCCCACAAACTACACCTTTTGCATAATCTATATTTAAAGGAATCTCTACATCTGCGAGAACATGTATGGGGTCCTCCTCAACATTTTCATTCTGTCGCACATGACCAACCTCTTCTACAGTGTCCTCCTTACCACCCAAATCACCACTTACTCTTGATTTTTTAACTAAGAAATCAATGCCTCGTAGTTCAAATTAAAACCAGCATTCTCTTTTCCAACCTCCTCGTTATCCCTTTCCTTTGAACCAATTTCCAACGGTTTATCTACAGAAGAAACCCTTAAAACCGGCCTCAAACCATTATCACCCACATCAATCATATATAACTTCACATCTTCATTCGACTTTAATATAGCAGGAGGTACCTTATAATGTTCAAGAACTCCGCTTAAAACATACTTCACAACTATATCACTACGTAAGCAACTTAAATCACTGCTTTTAATTATTTCATCAATCAACTCATCAAAACTAACATCTGTGCTCACAACAATTGGTATAACTTATTTGCTCTTCCCAATCCACTTCCAGCAACTTTTTTCCTCCACCCACTCACCAAAATATTCAACACCCAAAACAACTTATCCCATGTCTAATAATAGCCAAGTACCTATAATGCAAGAAAAAAATATTATTAATTGATGTATTAAGGGTTGAAAGATTTTAAAAAGCATCTGTAGAGTTGCTTGAACAATCTGGTGTATCACTTGAGCAATCTAGTATATCGTTTAAGCGATCTGCTATATTGTTTACTGGATCGCTTAAGTGATATAATGGATCGCTTTAGTGATCTGGTATAAATAAGCCTAATCGCTTAAGTGATCTTCTGACATTTACCTGATCACTTAAGTGATCTGCCGTTATACACCAAACCTATATCAGATCGCTTAAGTGATCTTCTACTATTTACGTGATCGCTTAAGTGATCTTTTGCCATTTACTTGATCGCTTAAGCGATCTACTGCTATATACCAAACTTATAGCAGATCGCTTAAGGGATCTTCTGCCATATACATGATCGCTTAAGCGATCTACGATCTACTGCAATATACCAGACATACTAGATTGCTTAAGCGATACACCTGATCGCTTAAGCAATCCATCATATCCAAAACACATTTTCAGTCATCTCCACCTACAATCGTCCTACCACCCCTAGCTACCCACAATGGAAGAAAATATTCAATAAATTTCACTCATTTCAACTTGCATTACATCAAACACAACCCAACAACCTAAACAACTAAATCAAAATCATAACTCAAACCCAATCCATCATTAAGTCTTTGTAAATCTAACTATAAAATAGAAAGGGGAGATACACATACCTGGACGAAATGTTAGAAGGAGGAGAAGTGGGAGGAGGAGGATCTATGGCGGAGAAGATGTTAATGGCGGAGGAAGAAGATAGTGTTAATGGCGAGAAGAAGAAGATGTACAGGAAAGAGGAAAAAGAAGATTAGATGAAGCTTAGAAGAAACAACAACCAGGGGAGGGATGCGTTAATTGCGGGAGGAAGAAGAAGAAGGTATTTGGGTTTGTTTGCAAGAATTTTGGCTCTTTGGGGACATATTATAATTTTTAAAAGATTACACAATACCTTATTAATCTTAATTAACCACAAATGATGTTTAATTAACCTTAATCAATAATAAGGCTCTTTACTTAACAATTTCAAACTACATGGTCTTTTAATTAAATTTGAACTTGGTTTGGCCTTCTAATAAAATGCCCCCCTTTTTCTTCTCTTTTTCCTTCTTCTTCTCCGTTTTTCTTCTCTTTGAATGGTCACTGTTCATCAAATATCTAGAAAATTTCAATTTATTCCCCACTTGTTTCAGATATTACTATGCTCCTCTAAAACTTTCAAATTCTTATACTTTACCCCCCAAGAATCACAAAATAAAATTTAATAAAATTCCATACAGAAAAATACAGGGTATTACAAAGGTACACTATGCTTTGTGGAGCACCAGCTTATTTTAACCCAATACAGGCAAAAGCAGCAGAGACTATGCTTGGAGAACAAATTTTTAGAGTTATGTACATCGTTCAAATCCATAAGTCATGTGTCACAAGTGTAGTGAGTACAACTATTATCATATTTTACTTCAAATTTTAGTTGCATTGCATTACCAAGATTTGTGTGACTTTAAGTTGCTGGCCTATTACAATTATTTTTAACGGTGTAGGTGCTCAAGTGTGCGTATTTTGGTTGCTGAAGATTCTGTAAAAGCCTTCCCAAGGTCGCAATTTTCCAGGTCTATGAACATGTTATGTAGTTTCCACAGTGTTACACAGTGTTAAAGGTTTTCCAGGTGGTTGTAATTAGCTAGACCCGGGAACATGCTGATATTTCTTGTTTTCATGAAACCAAGCATGATTGATTGCCCTTTACCTTTACCATCCTCACTTGTGCAACTACATATGAATTATTGTGCTTCGCAGAAAAAAAAAAAAACAGTGCAGAAGGAATGAGAGACAAGAGTGTCCAAGATAGCCCACATCCCTTAAGTTAAACCAGAAGTTCGTGTATGATCCATATGAAGATGAATCAACTTGAGATCTGCCTTCCACAGTTCATTGCAAGTTGTAGTACTGCTTTCTGCATTTCATCCCATTACTCTTCTTTTTAGCGTCGATACCATTAAGTGGCGGTACTTTCCATCATAGTTTTGTTGCCGCTTAGTCGCCCTTAATGACGTTAACGATCGTTAACTTGCCCGTCATCACCATTACCCTTTTAATTTTTTATTACATTGTGGACTAAGAGGTTGCTGTGACTGTAGAGGTATAACTTTTTTCTTTAAATTCATGTTTGTTACTCCTCGTCTCTTTGGTTTATTATCATTAGTAGTTGTTCGACCACCACTACTTTAATTTATTGGTTTAATTATTATATTGATAGTTGTTCAACCAATACTCCTTTTAACTATAAACGGACACTGAAGACCTGTATCGAATGATGTGTCAGCTAAGTAGACGCAATCACGTAACATATTAACAAATATTTTACGAATGAATGATCATCCATCAAATATAAACGGATATCTGTGATTATTAGACTCGTTTATTTTAAATGGACTCCTGTTCAATGAGAGAATAACAATGGATTCCCGTTCATATTAGATTATTAGGAGTCCATTTACCATGGATGAGCATCAACTCCTGTCCATTGTTTAAAATAAAAAAAATTAAAACAAAAATTATAGACATCCGTCCATATATTATAAACATATATCCACATTCAATGGACCAACGTCCCTATTAGATGGATGTCCGTCCATCGTTTGAGTTAAAAAAATTTATACACAATTGAGACTCGAATGTTTTAACTTGATTACCTGCTCTGAAAGCTATGTCATCTGGGACCATATATTTATTAATCAAGTTGCTTTAAAAATTTTATATGTGATATGTTCGCCTTTCTTATACATATGTTGTATGATAAGTCCGGCCACGTATCATCATATTAATTATTTTGCTTTTTGAAATAAAAAAGATGTGTAATCCACTTATGAAAATTGTATTAACTCTTTACAAGCTGACCAAACCATTACCAATTTCAAGAAACTTTCCATCTTTTCATTTGTCACCTATCGACAAAGAAGTTGAGTAAAACTTTTCGTGCTTGCAGAAACTGACTATCAAGAAGTTGAAGACTATCCTAAAATCACAAACTACAGGTAAAATAAATTCTTCGTACTCCTAGACAATTTTTTAAAGCATCTTGTTAAATTGGTTTCTGAAAAATTTGCCTTATATCTGTAATTAGGCCAAAATCCTGAAGTTTATTTTTCATGAGTCCGATCACTAGTGTTTTTCACATTCTTGACTTAAATATGTTTGTTTTTGGATTTGTAAAAGTCACATTGTAGAATAATAATCAAGTAATTTTCTTAATAATTATTTAAGCACACGTCTTGTTAATAGTTATCAATGGGGTCAAAACTTGTCGAGAGTCTGATCTGTAATTTCATGAAGTTACCTAGACCTATCTTTTATGAGTACACTGTCCATTTTCCATTTTCCTTTTCTTTTTCTTCCATAATGAACACTTTGACTCTTGGATGTCCATTTTATTATTCACAGTGAAGTGCTGAGAGAAGGAAAAAACCTCTAAAACTTTTCATTTTCTGAATCTCTTTATTCTTCTCAAACTGAACAAACATCAGGTAAGTAAAAACAGCCTTGATATTACCACCACTTTTCAAATTGAACGTAGAGAAATTTAACAAAACAATCATTATCATTTATAATTTTAAAGTAGCTTCAGAATTAATTATCATGTTTAATTAATCATCATGCTTAAAGTGTTATAGTTTATTGCAATTGAGTTTGTAATAGTTCTAGAATTCATTCTAACTGTTCTTAATAATTATCAATGGAACTTACTCTTATATTTTTATGTATTATTCAATTTTGTTTTTAGTTAACGCATGCCTAAATAAAATTACTGTTTATTGATAGTTAGATATGAAGTTTTGAGACTGTTCAACCTTACCCATTGAACAAAAATAGTTTCTCTTGCTTTAGCTCTGATTGTTCCCTTTGTTGGATAGATAATCCTTTTGATTTAATTCCTTTTGTTCGAACAGACCAAACCAATCATCATGCCTGTGGCAGAGCTTTTTCTCTCTGCTTTCCTTCAAGTTCTGTTCGACAGATTGGCGTCCAAAGAGTTGCTGAATTTTGTGCGTAGGGAGGGGATAGATTCAAAGCTAAACGAGTGGAAAAAAACGTTGAAAATGATTCAGGCCGTGCTCAGAGATGCAGAGGAGAAGCAACTGACTGACGGTGCAGTGAAAATGTGGCTGGATGATCTTCAAGATTTGGCTTATGATGCAGAGGACATTCTGGATGAGTTTGCGACGGAAGCTATAAAGCACGAGGTGAAGGCAGAAGATCGTGCTAGCACTAGCAAGGTACGCAGATTTATCCCTGCTTGTTGCAATGCTTTGACTCCAAGTACTGTGAAGTTGAATATCAACATGGGGAACAAGATAGATGGTATTACTACCCGATTGGAAAATCTCTGCAAACAAAGAACTGAACTTGGATTGGAAAGAAATGCTGGAGCGACATCAAATGCTGCATGGAAAAGACCGGACAGTACATCTGTGCCAATGGAGCCTGCTGTTTTGGGTAGGGAGAAAGACAAAGCCGAGATACTTCAAATGGTGTTAAGTGAGGGATCAAGTGAAGCCAACTTTTGTGTTATACCCATTGTCGGTATGGGAGGAATTGGTAAAACAACACTTGCTCGAGAGGTCTACAATGATGAAGAGGTTATCAAAGTTTTCAATACAAGAGCGTGGACGTGTGTCTCCGATGATTTTGATGTTCTGCGTATCTCCAAGGCTATTTTTGAGTCAATCACTGCATCAACTTGCACTCTAACACACTTAAATGAAGTGCAGGTTCAGTTGAAAAACAATATAGCAGGGAAAAAATTCTTGTTAGTCTTGGACGATGTTTGGAGTAGGGATTATGACCTGTGGGAAGCCCTAAAGTCTCCATTCTTGGCTGGAGCACCAGGAAGTAAAATAATTGTAACTACACGCAGCAAAGATGTTGCATCGACAATGGAACTAGAAGTATGTTATAACTTGGAGCTTCTGCCAGAAGATGTCTGCTGGGCCATATTTGAGAAGCATGTACCTAGGAGTAGAGTAATTACCGCAGGAAAGAATATGGAATTAATTCGGGAGAAAATTGTTAAAAAGTGTAAAGGCTTGCCGTTGGCAGCAAGAACACTAGCTGGCCTTTTACGCCCTAAGCAAGAATATGATGAATGGGTGGATATATTGGACAACAAAATTTGGGATTTGCCAGAGGAAAGTAATATTCTCCCTGTGTTAAAATTAAGTTATTATCATCTTCCAGCACATCTTAAGAGATGTTTTGCTTATTGCGCAATTTTTCCGAAGGATTATGAATTCAAGAAGGAAGAAATTGTACTTTTGTGGATGGCAGAAGGACTTATCCAACAATCAAACCATAAGAAGCAACTAGAAGACCTAGGCGGCTAGTATTTTTGTGAGTTATTGTCAAGGTCAATTTTTCAACAATTGAGTAATGATAGTTTGAGATTTGTGATGCATGACCTTGTCCATGATTTAGCTCAGTGGATTTCTCGAGATACAAGTTTTAGATTTGAGGATGAATCGAGTGTCATGCAAATAGAAAGACATGAAAGGATCCGACACTCTTCATACAAATTTAGACAGTATGACATTGAAAAGAATTTCGAAGTCTTTCATGGGGTCGAGCAACTAAGGACGTTCATGAGAATAATTCCGCCACCAATGTTAGAATATGTTTGGAGTTATGTAAGTCCGTCAATCTTTTCCAATTTATTGCCAAAACTTAGAAAATTGAGATCACTATCTTTAACAAACTATTGTGCGATTGAACTACCCGACTCAATTGGAGATTTGAAACATTTGAGGTATCTAAATCTTTCTAAAACTCAAATCATAAATCTACCTGAGTCAACGAGTTCACTATTCAATTTACAAAGTTTGTTATTAAGAAATTGTTCTAGTCTCAAAAAGTTGCCTCTGCAAATAGGAAATTTGACCAATCTACGACATCTTGATATTAGAGGTGCAAGACTTATAAGAGAAATGCCTTTGGGAGTGAAAAAACTTAAATGTATTCGAACCTTATCTAATTTTGTTGTAGGTAAAGGTGTTGGATCTAGTTTGAAAGATTTGAAAGAAGTAAAGTTTATTTGTGGAGAACTTTATATTTCAAGGTTAGAGAATGCAACCGATTGTCATGAGACAAGAGATTCTATATTGTGCAATAAGAAGGGCTTAGAAGTCTTGATGCTAGAATGGAGTGAATCTATTGCCTCACGAGATGAAGAAGCAGAGAAATTGTTTCTCGACAATTTACAACCCCATAGCAATCTGAAAGAGCTCACAATCTGTAATTTTGGTGGCAAAAAATTCTCATCTTGGATGGGAGATTCATCATTCTCTAATATGGTTTCTCTGAAATTGGATGGATGTGAAAATTGCAAGACATTGCCGTCGATTGGGCTACTGGGCTCACTTAAAAACCTGACCATCAAAGGGATGAAAATGCTTGAAAAAATAGGCTGTGAGGTGTATGGGGAGGGTTGCTCAGAATCTTTTCAATTACTGGAGACTCTTTGTTTTGAGAATCTGCCAGAATGGGAGCATTGGGATCCTTTTGAAGAAAATGAACATGCTGAAAGGTTCTCTTGTCTCAAAGAACTTTCCATATCACAATGTCCTAAACTCTCTGGAAGATTACCTAACCGTCTTCTTTCATTAGAGAAACTTGTGATTAGTGATTGTCAGCAATTGGTGGTTTCGTTCACAAACCTTCCAATGCTCTGCCGTTTAGAAATAAAAAGATGCAAAGGCGTGGTATGCAATAGTCCAATTGACTCCCAAACACTGAACCCTCTTCCTTTACTGGAGGCTGTTGTGATTGATAAATGTGAGGAATTAGGGATTTCTCTCTCAAGCCTTCCAGTGCTTCGCTCCTTGAAAATACTTGGATGCAGCAAAGGCATGGTTTGCAGTAGCTCAAGTGCGTCCTTAATTAGTGAAGAATCAAATGTTCCAGTGTTCAGAAGTTGGACCAGGGAGGGATTTCAAAAATTAGAAACTCTGTCAATCGTTGGTTGGGAAGAGCTCACACATTTGTGGGGAAATAGGATTTTTCTTGAGAAGCCACTACAAGGTTCCCAGAGCTTCACCTCTCTTAAAGAGCTACACATGGTAGGGCTTCCGAATCTTGTTTTGTTTCCAGATGGTTTTCTTTCTATCCCGACAACAGTTGAAATTTGTGGATGTAACGCTATCCCATCATTAGACGGGGGTTTGAAGCACAACAATGCACGTGTTGAGCAGTTGGAAGTTTTTGGTTGCAATTCTCTATCATTCATTGTGAGAGGCCAGCTACCTTCATCTCTAAAAACCCTTTCGATAGTCAACTGTGAAAAATTGGTGTGCATTTGGGAGGATACTGGTAATTCTTCTCCATCTTCTTCTTGTGCATTGATGCACAAGGAAGATGTGGACAACACCACCACATCTCTTCTCTACAAATTGGAAATATCTCACTGCCCTTCTCTTACGCACTTATCATCGATATACCAGTTACCTCCAACACTCACAGAGCTTACAGTTGGGAGTTGTCCAAATCTCAGGACGTTAGTATCTGGAGGACCGTCACCTGAGGCAGAGTCAATAGTGGAGAGTTTTGACAATTACAGGTCTCTTGGATCAACTCTGGAGGGCCAATACACGTTTCGCAATCTCAATAAGATTTGTATTCAGGACTGTTCCAGCCTTGTTTTGGGCCGGGAAATTGTGCTTTCTAACAATATTTTAGAAGTTACTATCGGTGGATGTGAGAAGATACAAGCGCTACCAAGCCGCATGCACACCGTCAAATCTGTTAAAGAGTTAGCCATATGGGAATGTCCAAGCATGACATTGTTTCCAGAAAAAGATATCCCCACCAATATAACATCACTTCATGTTGGTGAACCCAAAATCTACAGCTCACTGGCTGGATGGGGCTTCCACAAATTCACCTCTCTTAGAAGACTCACAATTGAGGGATGCCCAAATGCAATGTCTTTCCCTGAGGAGGAGATGCGAATGAAGTTGCCATCCTCTCTAATTGAAATGGAAATTAAAAGATTCCCAAAATTAAAATACCTATCTGCCAAGGGTTTCAAGGAACTCACCTCTCTTGAAGCGTTGTGGATCCGGGATTGCCCAAACCTCACATCTTTGCTAGATTTTCCATCTTCACTTCTGAAACTATATATTTATGGTTGCCAAAATCTCACATCCTTACCAAACCTTCCATCTTCACTTCTGCAACTAAGTGTTTCTCAGTGTCCTTTGCTGAAACAACGTTGCAAAAGGGATAAAGGACAAGAGTGGCCCAAGATAACCCACATCCCTCTTGTTGTGATAGATAACTAGTTCATTTACGATCCAGAGGAAGAAGAATGAAGTCAATTTGGTTTCTGAATGAAGAAGGCTGAATCTGTCAATTACCTCACTTCATTCTTATGGGCCATTCAGGTTTGTCAATTTCTAGAACCCCACAACATTAGCTTTTATCAAAACGATTAGATTTTCATAAAACAGAGTGTTCATTAATAATTATGTTGTTCTTGCAGGGACCAACCAAACAGTCAACTCTGGGATGCAGTATGACTGAGAGGCACTCACAGTACTGATTTATAAAACTTATATTAAGCAGTGTACAAAGTTTCGAAGTTAGGTAATTAGTAAAAAGAGTGTATTGCAGTTCTAAAGTTTGTTTGACCATGCCTAAACTTGCAGTTTATAGGTTTTACTATTTTTCTGCTCTGTGAAAACAGAGGCTAATAACAGAGCTCACCATATTGCACACAAAATGTTATTTAAAGTGGCATGAAGTAACCTTTCACTCTATCTTGCAGCTAACTCAGGTTATGAGTGAGTGATCTTATAGGAAGCTGTAATGGCAAAGGTAAAAATTTTTTCTTATAGTTCTGGTTCTTCTGATGCCTTTCTTCGCACCTTTCTGCAAAGCTTCCTATATAATAGTGGCCGAAACTCTGCAACACAAAAGGTTTTATTAAAGAAATCCAGTTGATTTCTGCTCAGTTGACCGGTAGCCTTTCTTGCACCTCTGCATTATGATGAATGAAATTTTCATCTCTGTTGCTGAAGTTAACTGCTTCTTCACCTCATTGATTCTCTGAAATATTCAGGGTTAAAGGTAATAACAGAAATTTGGGGAATGAGTCAAACTCTGATGATTACAATAGATTATAAGTTCGGTTACTAATAAAGTTTCTTATACTATGGTTGCAATATTTGGGTTTGCTTTCAGATTATCAGTTCATGTTCTTGATGAGTGGACCAAGAGTAAGCTTGATATCGGTCGTCTAGAGTCTTTAGAGATGGAGCAATCTATCAAGGTTTCATTAACATCCACCTGGTTTGTGTTCTAATGAGACAAATGGAGCTGATTCGAATGTGGACGGCAATGATGCACTCTTTTTGGTAGAGCCTCGGATTATATATATATATATTTTCTATTGCTATGTAATGACATGCATTTGCATTTTCTTTATTTACCTATTGTAATAGGATTTTTTAAGAAGGGTAAGGTTCATTATGTCCCCCCTTAGGGTAAGGTTCATTATGTCCCCCCTTATCTAGGTGTATCTTTTTAATTCAATTAATAAAATTTCCTTGTACCGTCAAGGTTCCCTAAAAAAGAAGATAAAAAATAATAAATAAATACTTTAGAAGTTATTTATAATGAGAGTTTTGTTTTATGTTGTACATGACTTTTGAATTAAAATACATGAAGTCACAGTTTAATTAGGCAATTTTTGGGTTGTACTGGTTCAAATGTCCGAATTTTTGTTGTTGAAGATTCTTTTAAAGCCTTTCTAAGGTTATGATTTGCTATGCCAATGGCCATGGTTTGTTGTTCTTTGCAGAAAACGAGCTGCTAATATTTCTTCTTGTTACTTTGGTTGAAGATAGCAGACATCTCTTGTGTTAATATAGGTCAGAAGTTCATCCATAATCCGGACGAGAAAGAATGAATGAACAACACTTGGTCTCACAAACGAAACAAGGAACTTGAATCCTATATTTTCTCAACTCACCGTTATGCTATTTTAGGTCTGTCAATTAATTCTATCACCTAAACTGTATCAATTCATGTTGTGGATCAAATAAGTTATTATGTAAGTTGTTACTGCAGAGGTTAGCCTAAACTGCTTCGCCATAGACCAATTATAAATGTTTTCTGAAAATTCATTTGGTTTGTATTTTGTAGATAGGCAGGTAGCTCTTCTTCTAATGAAAGAGAACGATTGGGATCATGGAAGACAATAAGACACTCTTCTTGGTGAAGTTTCAATGACATTAAACCAACACTGATAGATGCTAAAAAGGGAAAGCTTGAACAATGACGAGAGCGTGAGGGAGGGTGCATCCTGATTCTAGGGGGACGGCCAAGCGTGGTTTATTGGAAACTACACTAGTAAGGCTTCTGGTAGCCTTTGAGGTTTAGTTGTGAAAATGCTATGATTTCTAAATTAGAATACATAAAACTCATGCGTTCGAAATCAGAATTTTCGTTAAGTCACTACGATAGTTTAGTA
This sequence comes from Pistacia atlantica, assembly GCA_026229545.1. NCBI lineage: Eukaryota > Viridiplantae > Streptophyta > Magnoliopsida > Sapindales > Anacardiaceae > Pistacia > Pistacia atlantica. The sequence goes on along the minus strand of CM047899.1, from coordinate 2,704,013 downwards.
ATTTATGTTAACTCACTGCAACAATCAATTTGCCATTAACTGGCATGACTGTTAATTAACGTTCATTTGTCGTCATCGTTAACTGAAATTACAGAGTCATTACTGTTAGTCAACGCTCTCATGTTGTTATTGTTAATTGATGTTCTTCTGTCGTTACAGTTATTAAATACTATCCTCTTGTTATTGGTAGTAGGGGTGTTCGGTTCTGGGTATCCTCCACTTTTTGAAGGAACCGTAATCGATGGTTCCTTGAAATTTGGAATTTGAACCGAACAGGCCTGAACCTCCGGTAACCGCTTGGCCGATTCCTCGCTTCCTAGGTACCCATAACCTGTAACAACGGTTCCAGTTCCGATTCCGGTTCCGGTTCTAGGTACCCTGTAAAATTCATGACCCCCCAAAAGTTTTTAAAATGGCAAAAAAACCCTTAAAAACTTACAAATACCCCCCCACCTAGCACTTGTTAGCAAAAATAAAATTACAAATTATAAATTCAAAATTACAAACTCCATTACTTTGTAAAGGTAGATTCTCAAAAGTCAAACCAACTTACTTTAAATGTTATGAAATATAAATATAAATGTATTCACATTACTTTTTCTACAAAAGTTTTTATTAACCCCCCTAATCTTTAATTTTATTTTATATTAGTCTCGATTCCTGGTTCCTAGTTCCGGTTCTGGTTCCTAACTATAGGAACCGGAACCGGAACCGCACAATAACGGTTCCAAAATTTTGGAACCGGAACCTACCCATTGACGACTGGTTCTGGGTAGGAACCGGAACCAAACCTGCAGGTACCCCTTGGCTCGGTTCCAACCGGTTCTTTTGAACACCTCTAATTGGTAGTTAACGTTAGACCTGGCAAAACAGATGGGTGGGCCGGGTATGAGTTGGGTCCAAAGGGGTGCGGGTCCCATGGGTATAGGCCCAACATAGTTCGATCTAAACAGGTCCAAAATATTGGACCCGCACCCTACCTTATGTACCGGGTCAATCTAAACGGGTTGATCTATGGACTAGGCCAAGTAGAGATCCAATTTCCACGGGTTCACGAGGCTTGACTTGTACCCTATATTATTTACCCAACCCACAGATCTGAACCCTTTTTTCCCAAGTCTAGTTAACGTTCCGCTTTCGATACCGTTATATAATGTTCTCTTGACATTATCGTTATTTAATTTAGTGTTTATCACCGTTTTTAAACGTCTGTCGTTCTTTCCTGAAATCGATTCTTGTTCTTCTCCTTCTCCAGTTGCTAATTCTTGAAAAGAAAAACCATGACAGTAATACACAAGTAACGAACAATCACTTCACTAATGTCCTCCTTCACTTCCTCCAGGTGCTGGTTCTTAATCGCATGCAGAGGATGAGACTTGTTCCAACTGTTGCTACTTTTACGACTCTGATGTACAAATTCTGCAAAGAAGCTAACTTTGTAGAGGCCCTGAAGTTGAAAGGCATAATGGAACACTGCAGAGTGAAGCTTGATGAGGTTGCATATAATGTTCTCATTTCAGGCCTTTGTGCACATGGTGATGTTATGGCTGCAATTGAACTATATGAAGAGATTAAATAAAGAGGTCTTTGGCCCAATACTACCACCTATACTGTTCTCATTGATGCCATTTCCAAGGAGGAGAATTTTGTAAAAGGTGAACTGCTTTTAAAGGATTTACAGGAGAGGAAAATGATATCTTGGGATTGGGATGGAAGCACTCAACATTTGCATGAGGGGTTGATGATTGCGCTGCAGAAGTTGAAATCATTTAGTCACAGGAGAAAAAAATAGTGCCAGAACTAGTAGAAAATCCATGTAATTGGGTTGAGCACACATAGTGTAATACATTTGGAGCTCTAGTGCCTTGTGATTTGGTTCGTCTTTATTTGATTAATTCGTTTTTCCACAATATTTCTTGTTTACTTCAGGACTAATCTGTTTTATGCTCTTTTCAGGTGATGAGCACTTTATATCATTTCTGAAAATCATGTGAATCACGGAACTGTTGAAAGAATTTTGCTTTTGGTATGTTGACGTCAGGAACTCTTGCCTCAGATTATCAACTTGCTGATTAGCTCTGGTAATTGTAGAAAAGATTCCATTAATCAATTTTATCTGGAATAGGGTGATTAATATATTAAATTTTTGGCAGATATAATGTGCGGCAAAGAGGCAACGACAATCAAAAAGAATATGCTGGTTTAATATTTTTCCTGATTGCTAGAATGAGGAACAAAACTATAAATATGCTACTCTGTCCCCTCTGCATGTGGGTCTCATGGACTGAACACACACATCTGGCATATGCAACATGTCCAACATCCATTGCAGGGTCACAAAATTGATGCTCTTGATTTATGGCTCTTCATGCCCAATCTGTAAGTGACACTCATGCTCAAATTCCATAAATCTGCAACAAAACTTGCCCTTTATGTCCTCTCTCTGATAAATTCTCGTTGGCATGTTTCCAGGAAAAAAACCAGCATTTCTTGTGGATAGCAGCTCATATACAGAGAGAGTTTACTGTACACCGAGGTATCACGTTATTGTATAAAACCAATAAAATCACCAATCATGTTATAAGTTATGTATTTATTGAGTTGGTGTATGAATAACGTGATACATCTGATATATACGAGACTTTTGTTGGAAGATAAAAAGAGGAAGCAACTACTCCATATAGATGAGAAATGAAGTTGGGCACTTGGGAGACCTAATAAATAACTTATGTGTATCCTCTTGGGCACCCTAGAAGACATAATCTACTAATTTTGCCACCGTCTTTGGATCACGATAAGGAAGGTTTTTGGATCTTGATCTAAGGGTTGTCATAAGAGGTATTTTTTTTACTATAAGTTGTACTTCTCGCATCTATGTCAATGTGACATCCTAATTGTGGCCAATTATTTTTGGCTTTTTCTTGTCTTATTGGAAATCTATTTTCTTTGAATAAGAGAATCTTATTGTATCTTCAACTTGCATAAAACAAGTGATTAATTGTTTAATTAAAGTATTAATTTATGATTTCATCATCCCTTTTTAATTGATTCCCACGTCTTATTTTTCTTTCATTTTTTGTTCTTTTGATAATGACTTATTATTATTCTCAAATCTCAAATTCTTCTTTTATTTATTTATTTTATTTTATTGCGAGAATATCATTGAATTATTGCCAAATCTGATCTATTTTGCATAATTAATCATGCTTCATTATTATTATTACCAAAATTTAAAGATACCAATTACCATGAAAAGATAAATAGATACTCTTACAATTGGAGTTTGCCAAAGCTTAAGTTAATAATAGAGAGATTGGATAATGAATCGTCTCTTAAATCTGTTAAGATATGGGAACGTGAAAATCTAAAATCAAACACTGCTTCGTGGAAATCTCAAATCCATTAAGTTAATAGGTCTGTTGATATAAGGGGTTTTCCAAGTCTCTTATGACAATTCGTAGGGATAAGCATGGTAGCGAGTAGAACTGGAACTTACGATAGAATCAGAACTAAAACCAGAATCTACCCAGAATCGGCATTATGTGGGTAGGTTTCGGTTCCATTTTATTGGAAACGACACTGTGCGATTCTGGTTTTAGTTTGTGGCGATTCCGGTTCTAATTTGTGGAGGAACTAAAACCAGAACCTGGAAAAAGAACCTGAAACGGTACCGGTTTGGAACCTGTAGCGGGTACCCGATTTGGAACCTATTTGGAACCGATTTTTAGAACCTATTTTGGAACATGTTTTGGAACCTAGGCTCCAATGAAATATTTGTGAATAATGGGGGGTTTTATTATTTTACATATAAAAAATTTAAAATAGAACAACTTAAAATTTTAGAATAACCTAATTAAATAAATATACAATGATACTTATTACATATAAATTACACCATATTAAAAACTTTAATTTATTATAATATATTAATATTAAAGTTTTGATTAATTAAGTATATAATTAGAATTAGGATCCAATTAAAAGTGTTTTAATGTTATTAAATCATTTTTGAATCAAATAGTATATTTGATTGAACAATAATATATTTAGTTATTTACTTTAATTATCAAGTTCTAAGTATATCTATAGTAAATTAGTAATTAATTAATTATATATGATAAATTGATAAACATTAATAAATTTAATTACTAGTTAAATATCATACTTAATCAATTATAACATTACATTATAGTTAAATTATTATTTAATTAATTATAATTTTATAACATTACTTAATTGATTTATAGTATAATTAATTATAGCATTACATGAATTGATTATTACTTAATTAATTGACTTATAACATTTAGTATATTACTTAATTAAATAATTAGAAATTTAATTAATTATAACATTACATTATAGATTTATAGTATAATTAGTTAATTACTTAATTAATTATAATAGTTCATTACAAAGATTAGTACAATATTTAATTAAATGATTAAAAATTTAATTAATTATAATATTATATTAAAGATTTATAGTATGATTACTTAATTCACTATAATATTACATTATAGTATAATCACATAATTAATTATAACATTACATAATTAAATGATTACTTAATTGATTATGACAGTATATTATAAACATTAGTAATTGCAAATTTACTACATAAACATTAGCACAATACTTAATTAAATGATTAGATATTTAATTAATTATAACATCACATTATAAATTTACAGTACGATTACTTAATTAATTGTAATAATAATTAAATGATTACTTAATTAATTATAACATTTTATTATATTAAAGATTTATAGTATGATTACTTAATTCATTGTAACATTTTATTATAGTATGATTACATAATTAATTATAACATTAGACAATTAGATGATTATTTAATTAATTATGACATTATATTATAAACATTAATTATAATATTACATTATAAACAAATGATTACTTAATTAAATGATTAGAAATTTAATTAATTAAACATTACATTATAATTAAATAATTACTTAATTAAATCATAACATTATTACATTACATTATATTATGATCACTTAATTAATTATAACATTACATAGCTAAATAATTACTTAATTAGTTATAAAAACATTATATTATAAATATTAGTAATTTATTATATTATTACATTACTTAATTAAATAATTAAAATTTTAATTAATTATAATATTACATTAAAGATTTATAGTATCATTACTTAATTCACTATAACATTACATTATAGTATGATCACATACTTAATTATAACATTACATAATTAAATAATTACTTAATTGATTATGAAATTATATTATAAACATTAGTAATTACTAATTTACTACATAAACATTAGCATAATACTTAATTAAATGATTAGAAATTTAATTAATTATAACATTACATTATAAATTTATAGTACGATTACTGAATTAATTGTAATATTATATTATAATTAAATGATTATTTAATTAATTATAACATTCTATTATAAACAAATTAATTATAATATTATATTAAAGTTTTATAGTATGATTACTTAATTTATTATAGTATGATTACATAATTAATTATAACATTACATTATAAACAAATGATTATAAATTTAATTAATTAAACATTATATTATAGTTAAATAATTACTTAATTAAATTATATCATTATTACATTACATTATATTATGATCACTTAATTAATTATAGCATTACATAGTTAAATGATTACTTAATTAATTATAAATTTATAACATTACATTATAAACATTAGTAATTCACTACATTATTACATTACTTAATTAAATGATTAAAAATTTAATTAATTATAACATTACATTATAGAGTTATAGTACGATTACTTAATCAATTATAACATTCCATTATAGATTTATAGTATGATTACTTAATCAATTATAGTATTTTATTATAAACATTAGTATATTAATTACATGATTAGAAATTCAATTAATTACAATATTAAATTATAGATTTATAATATAATTACTTAATTCATTATAACATTACATTATAGTATGATCACATAATTAATTATAACATTATATAATTAAATTATTACTTAATTGATTATGACATTATATTATAAACATTAGTAATTTATTACATAAATATTAGCACAATACTTAATTAAATGATTAGAAATGTAATTAATTATAACATATTAACATTACATTATAAATTTATAGTACGATTACTTAATTAATTGTAACATTACATTATAAATAAATGATTACTTAATTAAATTATTACGTAATTAATTATAATATTATTACATTGCATCATTATGATCACTTAATTAATTATAGCATTACATAATTAAATGATTATTTAATTAATTATAAATTTATAATATTCCATTATAAACATTATTAATTTACTACATTAGTCATTAGTACATTACTTAATTAAATGATTAAAAAATCTAATTAATTATAATATAACATTATAAATTTATAGTATGATTACTTAATTAATTATAACATTACATTATAAACATTAGTAAAATATTTAATTAAATAATTAGAAATTTAATTAAATATTACATTATATTATAAATGTATAGTATGATTACTTAATTAATTATAACATTACATTATAATTAAATAATTACTTAATTAATTACAATATTATTATATTACATTATAAACATTAATAATTTATAACATTAAATTAACAATTTACAGATGAATAGTTGTTTGTGTCTTGGTTTTAATTAAGAAATTTTATGTGAATTGATTGAATTCAAGTGTTGTCTAGAGATTAAAGAATTTATGAGTTACATTGGACACAAATGAATAAGTAATTAAAATTCGTTAGGGGTGTATTTGTAAACTTTTAAGGTATTTTTGTTATTTTTTAAACTAATAGAGGGTAATTGATTTTTTATAGGATATCTGGGAAAGGAACCGGAACCTGTATTTTAGGTTCCGATTCCTTGAATTTAAGAACCTACATCGTGCGGTTTTGGTTCTGGTTCCTTTTTTTGGGAACTTGCACTGTGCAGTTCCGGTTCCTCTGAAAAATGCAGGGTACCCGAAACCGCTCACCTCTGACAATTCGCTTCCAAACACTGTTTCAGAAATCCTTGCATAATGTATACTTTTATGTTTTGATTTTACCAAATTTCATTTTATTTTGAAGGAATTGGTTAACATGTATAAGGAAATATCAACAAAAAAATATTTACATACATATATATATATATATATATTCTTTCTTGGGCTTTAATGTAGGACAATATTTATAAGTTGATCAATTTGTTCTTTACTTTATCTCGAGTTTTTTTTTTTCATAATGAATTGTTAAAGAGAAAACATTATTTACTTCATCATAATGAACTGTTAACGGACATAGACATATTGGCCCAGCCACTTGAGTCTTTGTCTTTGCTTGTTTTATTTATTGATATTAATTTCTCGTATACGTGGCTCAATACAATAACTTGAGAGTTGAATTATTGATAAGATTTTAGGTGTGTAAACATTTAATATGCAGTTGAATTATTGATATGGCGGAGCCAATAGCAAAGACTTTTAAAACCAAAGTTTTTGAGAGTTTAATTATTTTTATCATATTTATTTCCATTTTCTATTATTTTCTGAGTCTCCTAGTTTCTCCCTTTAATTTCTTATCACAAATTCACCTGACTATTAGGAGTTAAGACACCTCAAACACCAATTCCATCTCTTCATTTCTTAACTCTCCTTTATACTATCATCCATTCATCTGGCAACTGTAAAGCTTAGTAGATTTGCTTAATTGCTTGCAGAATCGACTATTAAGAAATCTAGAAGACCCTCATATCACAAATTTCAGGTGAGGAAAGACAGCCTTCATGTCCCACCACTTTTCAAAATCGAATGTAGAGAAATTTAACAAAACAATCATTATTTTTTATAATTTTAAAGTAGCTTCAGGATTAATTATCATGTTTACGCGCTCTTCATCTGATTATCATCCTTCTCTATATGAGAATTTTAATTCATTCGTATCATTTCTTCCAATGTAGTCAAAACCATGCCAGTGGGAGAAGTCTTTCTTGGTGCTTTTCTTCAGGTGTTGTTTGACAGATTGGCGCCGAGTAAGCTGTTGCTATTTCCATGCGAAGATGGGATATGTTCAGAGTTGAAGCAGTGGAAGAGAAAGTTTTCAATGATCAAGGCAGTGCTCAACGATGCCGAGGAGAAGCAACTGAAGAACGAGGCTGTGAAAATGTGGTTGGAAGATCTCCAAGACTTGGCTTATGATGTGGAGGACATCCTGGATGAGTATGCCACTCAGGTTCTAGAGCGGAAATTGATGACGGAACAGCCGACAAACAGAATTGCTGATTATTTCTCTTCATGGACTCCAAGTGCTCTGATTTCCCAGACTGATATGAAGTCCAAGACAGAAGAGATAACTTGCCGTTTAGAAGATCTCTGTGAAGAAAAGAATTATCTTGGTCTGAAAGAGATTGCTGGAGGTTCATCTACTATTGCATGGCAAAGACTACCTAGTACATGTGTGCCAACTGAATCAGCAGTTATCGGAAGAGATGCTGATAAAGCCAAAATACTTGAAATGGTGTTAAGCAATAAACGGAGTGGTGGCAGATTACAAGTAATACCCATTGTTGGCCTAGGAGGAGTTGGCAAAACAACACTTGCTCGGGAGGTATATAATGACAAGGCAATGGAAGATTTCAATCCAAGAGCATGGACATGTGTCTCGGATGATTTTGATGTTCTGCGTATCTCCAAGGCGATATTTGAGTCAGTCACTGCATCAACTTGTACTCTAACGAACTTAAATGAAGTGCAGGTTCAGCTGAAAAATAAGATAGCGGGGAAAAAATTCTTGCTAGTCTTGGACGATGTTTGGAGTAAGGATTATGACTTGTGGGAAGCCCTAAAGTCTCCATTCTTGGCGGGAGCACCAGGAAGTAGAATAATTGTAACTACACGCAGCAAAGATGTTGCATCGACAATGGAACTAGAAGTATGTTATAACTTGGAGCTTCTGCCAGAAGATGCCTGTTGGGCCATATTTGAGAAGCATGTATCTCCGAGTAGAGTTGTTACTGCAGGAAAGAATATGAAATTAATTCGGGAGAAAGTTGTCAAAAAGTGTAAAGGCTTACCATTGGCGGCAAGAACGCTAGCTGGCCTTTTACGCTCTAAGCAAAAATATGTTGAATGGGTGGATATATTGGACAGCGAAATTTGGGATTTGCCCAAGGAAAGTAACATTCTTCCTATATTAAAATTAAGTTATTATCATCTTCCATCACATCTTAAGAGATGTTTTGCTTATTGTGCAATTTTTCCAAAGGATTATGAATTCAAGAAGGAAGAACTTGTAATTTTATGGATGGCAGAAGGATTTATTCAACAATCAAACCAGAAGAAGCAACTAGAAGACCTAGGTGACCAGTATTTTTGTGAGTTATTGTCAAGGTCCTTTTTTCAACAATTATGTAATGATAGTTTGAAATTTATGATGCACGACCTTGTCCATGATTTGGCCCAATGGATTTCTCTAGAAACAAGTTTTAGATTTGAGGATGAATCGAGTGCCATGCAAATAAGAAGATGTGAAAGGATTCGACACTCTTCTTACACATTTAGGAAGTATGAAGTTGAGAAGAATTTTGAAGTCTTCCGCAGAATTGAGAACTTAAGGACATTCCTAAGAATATTTTCTCAACCAAAGTCAATATTAGATGAGAGTTATGTAAGTAAGTCAATCTTTCCCAACTTATTGCCAAAGCTCCAAAAATTGAGATCACTATCTTTAACAAATTATCATGAGATTGAATTACCCGACTCAATTGGTGATTTGAAACATTTGAGGTATCTCAATCTTTCTAAATCTCAAATCACAAATCTACCCGAGTCAACAAGTTCACTATTCAATTTACAAAGTTTGTTATTAACTTGTTGTTATCGTCTCAAGAAGTTGCCTTTACAAATGGGAGATTTGATCAATCTTCGCCATCTTGATATTAGAGGTGCAAGACTTATAAGAGAGATGCCATTAGGAGTGAAAAAACTGAAATATCTTCAAACTTTATCTAATTTTGTTTTGGGTAAAGGCGTTGGATCTAGTTTGAAAGATTTGAAAGAATTAAAGTTTATTCGTGGAGAACTTTATATTTCGATGTTAGAAAATACAATTGATTGTCATGAAACAGGAGATTATATATTGTGGGATAAGAAGGACTTAGAAGTGTTAGTACTAGAATGGAGTTCTTCTATGCCCTATCCAGATGAAGCAGGGAAAATGGTTCTCGATATTTTACAACCCCATAAAAATCTTAAAGAGCTCACAATCAATAATTTTGGCGGCAAACATTTTTCATCTTGGATAGGAGATCCATCATTCTCTAATATGGTGGTCCTAAAAGTGGATGGATGTGAAAGTTGCATAACCTTGCCTTCGATTGGGCTATTGGGGTCACTTAAAAACCTCACCATTAAAGGGATGAAAATGCTTAAAAAAGTAGGCTGTGAGATCTATGGGGAGAGTTGTTCAGAGTGTTTTCAATCATTAGAGACACTTTGTTTTGAGAATCTGCCTGAATGGGAGCAGTGGGATCCTTTTGAGGAAAAGTTGCATGCGGAAAGTTTCTCTTGTCTCCGAAAGCTTTCCATCAAACAATGTCCCAAACTCTATGGAAGATTACCCAACCGTCTTCCTTCATTAAAGGAAATTGTGATTAGTGAATGTGAGCAATTGGTTGTTTCGTTCGCAAGCCTTCCAGTACTCTGCAGTTTAAAAATAGAAAGATGCAAAGGCGTAGTATGCAATAGTCCAATTGACTCCCAAGCACTGAACCCTCTTCCTTTATTGGAGACTGTAATGATTAAGGAATGTGAGGAATTGAAGGTTTCTTTCTCAAAGCTTCCTCTGCTCCACTCACTGGAAATAAATAGATGCAAAGGATCAGACGTTGCTGGGTTTAGAAGTTGGTCAAAGGATGAATTTCAGAAATTAGAAACTCTAACAATCGTTGGTTGTGAGGAGCTCATACAACTGTGGCCAAATGTGATATGTCCTGAGAAGCCACCACAAGGGTTGGGGTTGAATTGCTTTATCTTGCTTAAAGAGCTATATTTGACTGAGCTTCCAAATCTAGTTTCGTTTCCAGATGGTTCTCTTTCCAGTCTCACCAAAGTTCAAATTTGGAATTGTGAAGCCATAACATCGTTACATGAGGGGTTGAAGCACAACAATGCACGTATTGAGCATTTGAGTGTTGCTAGCTGTCCTTCCCTGATGTTCATTGTGAGAGGCCGACTACCTTCATTGCTAAAAACCCTTTGGGTAGAGGATTGTGAAAAAGTGGGGAATATTTGGGATGATAGAGAGGATACTTGTACTTCTTCCCAATCTTCTTCTTTTTCATTGATGCAGAAGGAGAATGTGGACAACACCACTACATCTCTTCTTTGCGAATTGAATATATCACAATGCCCTGCTCTCACGCACTTATCATCAACACACCACTTACCTTCAACACTTACAGGGCTTTTTATTGGTTATTGTTCAAATCTCAGGACGTTAATAGCAGGAGGACAGTTACCCAAGGCACTTAAATTCCTCCGATTTGAAGATTGCCCAAAGCTAGAGTTAGAAGAGGTCAGTTTTGATAATAACGCGTCTCTTGATCGTGTTTGGATCAGCGGATGTGAAAATCTTAGATCAGTTCCCGAAGGCCTAAACACTCTACACAATCTTAGTTATGTGAGAGTAGAAAATTGCCCAAATCTTGTTTCTTTCGCAAAAGATGGGCTTCCTAACACTGAACTAACAGTCTTTATCAGTGGATGTGAGAAACTACGAGCCCTACCTAGTCACATGCACACCCTCAAATCTCTTCAATCCCTAACCTTATGGAATAATCCAAAAATGGCATTCTTTCCTGAACAAGACATCCCCACCAATCTGACATCACTTGACATTGATGATCCCAAAATCTACAACTCACTTGCTGAGTGGGGCTTCCACAAATTCATCTCCCTTCGAAAACTTAGGATTGTTGGATCCCCAGAGGCAGTGTCTTTTCCAGAGGAGGAAAAAGGAATGAAGTTGCCAGCCTCTCTAGTTCATCTAAAATTACAAAAATTCCCAAACTTGAAATACCTATCTTCCAAGGGTTTCCAGAATCTCACCTCTCTTGAAAACTTGGATATCTTTACTTGCCCAAATCTCACATCCTTGCCACACTTTCCATCCTCGCTTCTGCAACTAACTATTTATGGTTGTCATGTGCTGAAGAAACGGTGCGAACGTGGTGAAGGACAAGACTGGTCCAAGATAGCCCACATCCCGTATGTTAAGATAGACAGCCAGTTCATCTAGATCCAGAGGAGGAACAATGATGTCCATTTGATATCAGAAGGAATGGAAAAGGCGGAATCACCTAGGGGCTATTCAGGTCTGTCCATTTCTAGAACCCACACCATTAACTTTTATCAAGACAAATTAGATTTTTATTAAACTGACAGTTGATTAATAATTATGTGCTCCCGCAGGAACCAGCTTGATTGTATCAACTCGAATGCATATGCCAACATGGCAATGGCAGCGGTAGCTTTACCATATGGTTTGTCGAAATATAAAAAAAGTCATGTCATTAGTAGAATTTGTTGTTTATATTGCAATTTAAAGTGATTTGAGCATGCCCACCATATAATCCTTCCCTAAACTTGGACTCTTAAAGGTTGATTGGACGGTTGTGAAAACAGAGGCTGATACAAAGCTCACCGCATTGCACGAATAATGTAAGTTTAATTTTTATTCGTCTTGCTAGTAACACAATGTAAGAGGCTTCAGTTCTGTTTTATTCCCTGTTAGTGATATTTCAGGCCTACATGTTGGTCATTAAAATTATGTCGTAGCTTGGAATTTGATTGTTCTTGCATCATTTTGAAAATTGTCCTCTCAATTTGTTTTTCTTATGTTCTATAAGGGTATTTTTTTCTTTTTTCAGAGGAAGCAAGTGGATTATTTGATACTCGGTTCCTGAAGTTAACCGTTTCTTTGCCTCATGCATTCTTCTAACTATTGTAGGTAAAAAGTAAGAAAAAGAAATGTGGACTGAGTCAAATTCTGATGTTTTGCAATTTTTGATGTATATGATTTTCATAGATATTGAACTTGTTATATACTTTGGTCGGGGTTTCTTTACAGCTGAGTCAATCTCTGATGTTTGCAATGTTACACTATGCTCGGTGCAGCTCCAGCTGATTTAGCCAAATACAGGTATAGGCAACATCGATTATGCTTCAAAGGATAAATTTCAGGAGTTATTTATGGACTTTAACTCTGAAAATTATTTCTTGTAAAGATCTTATTTGCAGTCAACAACAAAGGGTTGCAGTGATTCTGAGTTGCTGGCCTACTACAGTTGTTTTTAAAAAGTTTCTATGACTGTCTTGCGGAGTTCCTGAAGAATAAGAAATTTTTTGTTGCTGATGAATCTGTTATAGCCTTTCCAAGGTTGTGAATTTCTAGTCCTACAAACATGTTTTTGTAGTGTCCATTTTGCTGATATTTCTTGTTTTTATAAGACTAATCTAAGATGATTGTCCTTTCCCAACCTTGGTCTATCATCCTCTCTTGTGCAATTACTTACGATTGATTGTTCTTGGCAGGAAAAAAAACAGTGCAAAAGGGATGACGGAAAAGACTGTCCAAGATAGCCCACATCCCCTTGTGTTAAGATAGACCTTGAGTTCATCTATGATCCGGATGGCAATTTTGTGTAGAGGTGTTGGTGTTCAAGTGCCGGAATTTTGTTGCTGAAGAATCTCTTGAAGCCTTTCCAAGGTGATGATTTTCTATGCCCATAGCCACGGCTTATTTTTCTTTGCAGAAAATGAGCTCTTGATCTTTGTTTTTGTTAGAAGACTAAATCACTTTGGCGTTACGATATTTTTAATCTCACATTCCTTCCAAACCTTGGTCACCACCCTCACATGTGCGATTATAAATGAATGATTGTTCTTTGCAGGAAAAAAACAAGGCAAAAGCAATCACGGACAAGTGAGGTTCAAGATAGCATAAATACCTTATTTTAAAATAGGTCAGAATTTCATCTATAACACAGAATGAATGAACTACATATCATCTTCTCTATTCACCTTCTGCTATTTCAGGTTTGTCAAGTTCTATCACGTAGACTGTATGAGTTGATGTTATGGATCAAAGGACTTAAAGTAAGCTGTGATAGCAGAGGTCTAAACTATTTATTTCTTTAATTTATGATAGTCCCAAAATCATTTATGTTTCACAGATTTTCATTTCAATGGCAAAATTAATAATTATTGAACCCTTTAGACATTGAGCTATTATATGTAATGGTTTTCTAGAACATTCAATTGGTTTGTGTTTGGTGGATGTATAGGTAGATCTCACTGATGAAACATGAGTGGTTTATTTAGATCTTGGAAGACAGACAGTGAAACACTCTTTTCGGTGGAGATGAATCTACTGCAAGTGCACAGTGACTCTTTTGTTTGAAACATTTTTCTACTGCCAATTTTTATAGAGATTGTGTTCGAATGTTGGAATTCTGATTTTTTTTTTTTTTTCCAGATAATGAACTGCTGATATTTCTTGTTGTTGAGAGTTAAGCTACAACAGTTTTTTTATGTTGTAACTACAATAGACCGTTGGGAGTCTGAACCACATGGACTAAAAGTTAGCTTAAATCAGACCGGTTCACAGGAAGCTTGCTTTGAGATTTTCCAACTGGGTCATTAGAAACCCTGGTTTGGAATTCAATCACTTGACTCACTCCCTTTGTTTAACAGCTCATGTTCTCGTTAAAGCTAGAATGTATGATGATGCCAAGGTGATATTTAGGCAGTTATCTTAAAATTTCTTCACTAAATATTTTTCTGTTAAAACAGAGCACCAGAAAACTTGTTGCACACAATGTGCCAAATGAAGATGAATCAACTTGAGATCTGGCTTCCACAGTTCATTACCTCACTTCATTCTTATGGGCCATTCAGGTCTGTCAATTTCTAGAACCCCACAACATTAGATTTTATCAAAACAATTAGATTTTCATAAAACAGAGTGTTCATTAACAATTATGTTGTTCTTGCAGGGACCAACCAAACAGTCTCAACTCCGGGATTCAGTATGACATGAGGGGCAATGCAGTGTACAAAGTTTCGAAGTAAGGTAATTAGTAAAAATGTTGTTCTTGCAGTTTTATAGGTTTTACTATTTTTCAGCTCTGTGGGAACAGAGGCTAATAACAGAGCTCACCACATTGCACATAAAATGTTATTTGAAGTGGCGTGAAGTAACCTTTCACTCATCTTGCAACTAGTTAGGTTGTAATGCTATTGTATTCCCCGTTATTAATATTTTGTTTTTCAGTGAGGAGCAGATGATTGAAGTACATCATTTTTTCAGAACCTGAGTCTTAAAAGCTTTTCATTCTATTAGTGAGTGATCTTAAAAGAAGCTGCGATGGCAAAGGTAAAACTTTTTTCTTTTACTCCTGTTTCTTCTGATTCCTTTCTTCGCACCTTTCTGCAAAGTTTCCTATAAAATAGTGGCCGAAACTCTTTAGAGGTTAGGCAACATCAACGTTTTATTAAAGAAATCCAGTTGATTTGTGCTCAGTTGACAGGTAGTCTTTCCTCCAATAATGGGTGGAGCTCAATCTTTCATGGGATGGAATGTATCATTTTGAAATCAGTGTAGTCATTTTGAAGAAAGTGGGCAATTTAATCCAGAATTGGAATACAAATTCCAGTCAGAATTTAAGACTTCATGCTTGCAGCATTATGATGAATTAAGCATAGATGTTGATGAAGTTTTCATCTCTTTTGGTGAAGTTAACTGCTTCTTCACCTCATTGATTCTCAGAAATATTCAGGAGGCGTTAAAAATAAAGTTTCTGATACTCTGGTTGCAATATTTGGGTTTGCTTTCAGATTATTAGTTCATGCTCTTGATGAGTGGACCAAGAGTAAGCTTGATATCAGTAGTCTAAAATCTTATACGTGGAGCAGTTTATCAAGGTTTCATTAACATCCGGTTGGTTTATGTTTTGTGGATAGGTAGATCTTCTTTTAATGAGACAGATGAAGCTGACTCGGATGTGGTTGGCAACAATACACTTCTCGGTAGAGCTTTGGATTATATTTTCTTTTCTTTTCTTCTTTTATTTCTATGTAATTGCATGCATTTGCATTTTCTTTATTAACCTATTGTAATAGGATTTCTCAAGAAGGGTAAGGTTTATTATGTCCCCCCTTGTCCAGGTGTATATTTTTTAATCAATTAATAAAATTTCCTCGTACCGTCGAGGTTCCCTAAAAAAGGAGTTAAAAATAATGAATAAATACTTTAGAAATTATTTTTAATGAGAGTTTTGTTTTGTTGAAAGTTTCTATTATTTGCTTCATTAGCTCCTGCTTTCTACAATTTGGTGTTGGTGTTCAAATGCTGGAATCCTGTTCAGCCTTGCAATAATCAAGATTTACAGTTTTTGGGTTGTACTATGGTTCAAATGTCTGAATTTTCGTTGCTGAAGATTCTCTTAAAACCTTTCTAAGGTTATGATTTGCTATGCCTTTGGCCATGGTTTGTTGTTCTTTGCAGAAAACGAGCTGCTGATAATTCTTCTTGTTATAAGGCTAAGTTACTTTTGGTTCAAGATAGCATACCTCTCTTGTGTTAGTATAGGTTAGAAGTTCATCTATAATCCATACGAGAAAGAATGAATGAACTTCACTTGATCTCTCAAACGAAAAAAGAGACTTGAATCAAATATTTTCTCCATTAATCATTCTGTTAGTTTCAGGTCTGTCAATTTTTTCCATCACGTAAACCGTATCAGTTCATGTTATGGATCAATGAAGTTATTGTAAGTCGTAACTGCAAAGGCTGGCCTAACTCTGTAGACATAGACCAATTATAAATGTTTTCTGAAATCCATTTGGTTTGTATTTTGTAGATAGGCAGGCAGATCTTCTTCTAATGAAGCACAATTGTTGAATTTTAGATGAAGACAGTAATACACAAGTAACTAACAATCACTTGACTAATGTCCTCCTTCACTTCCTCCACCGCCAAAAGAATCTCTCAGATCCCCCACAAATTCCCCAAATTTAAGCCATTTTCTCAGCACAAACCTCAAACCAAACCATTAAACAATGGCCATCATCATGAGCTTCGAGCTTCTCAAATGGAGAACAGCATCTATAACCTTCTCACTATAGACGGTTGGGAGTCTCTGAACCACATGGACTACAAGTTAGCTTCACTCAGACCGGTTCACGGGAAGCTTGCTTTGAGATTTCTCAACTGGGTCGTGAAAAACCCTGGTTTGGAACTCACTCACTTTACTCACTTACTTTGTTTAACAGCTCATGTTCTTGTTAAAGCTAGAATGTATGATGATGCCAAGGTGATATTTAGGCAGTTAGCTCACATGGTTATTGGTCAAAATTCCGTTTTTGGTGCTCTGATGAACACATACCCTCTTTGTAATTCAAATCCCTCTGTTTTTGACTTGTTGATTAGGGTTTATATGAGAGAAGGGATGGTTGTAGAGGGGTTGGAGACGTTTAGGTTGATGGGTGTTAGAGGGTTTAATCCGTCGATTTTTACTTGTAACATGATGCTAGGATGTTTGCAGAAAGAGTGTGGGGTTGGGTCAGTTTGGTTGGTTTTTAGGGAAATGCTGGCTAGGAAGATTTGTCCTATTGTTGCTACTTTTAATGTGTTGATAAACGTTCTGTGTCTGGAAGGGAATCTTAAGAAAGCGGATTATTTAGTGAGAAAGATGGAGGAGAGTGGTTATGTTCCCAATGTAGTGATGTATAATGCTTTGCTCAATTGGTATTGCAAGATGGGGAGGTATAAAGCGACGTTTGTGCTGATTGATCATATGGGGTGTAAAGATATCAAAGCTGATGTATGTACATATAATATGTTTACTGGTGATTTGTGCAGAACCAATATAAGTTCAAAAGGTTATTTACTATTGAAAAATATGAGGAAGAGGAGGATATCTCCTAACAAAGTCACTTATAATACTCTTATTATTAATGGGTTTGTTAGGGAGGGAAAGATTGGGATTGCAACTCGGGTATTTGATGAGATGTCAATGCTTAATCTTTCACCAAATGGTATTACTTACAATGCTTTAATTGATGGACACTGCAACAAGGGTAATTTTGAAGAAGCTTTGAGACTTTTGGTTAGGACGGAAGCAGTTGGACTAAGACCTAATGAAGTCAGTTATGGGGCTCTTAACTTTAAATGGATTATGTCAACATGACAAGTTTGACTTAGCAAGGGGTTTCCTGGAGAAAATGAGGACTGACGGAATGGTTGTTGGCCATATAACATATACATCAATTATTGATGGGCTATGCAAAAATGGGTTGCTTGATGAAGCTATGCAATTGCTCGATAATATGTTCAAGGATGGATTGAATCCTGATCTTATAACATTTTCTGTCCTTATAAATGGATTTTGCAGAGTGGGAAAGACTAAAAAGTGAAGGAGTTATTATGTAAATTGTATAGAGCTGGATTTGTTCCTAACAACATCATATACTTTACTTTAAACTATAACTTCTGCAAGATGGGAAATGTTGCGGAAGCATTGAAGGTCTTTTCAGTTATGAATTGCAATGGTCATGATTTAGATCAGTTTATGTTGAAGGGTGATATCCTGCTGGAAATTCAGAAAGGTGGCAGAATTTTTGAACTGCAAATTTACGCCTGTTGATCTCCCGTAATTCATGCAGGACCAGTTTTTTAGTCACTGTGTTTGATTTGTTCAGTGTCTTGTTTAGGTGTATTAAGTTTAGTTAAGTGTAATGTCTCTCTTGCTTGTAAGTGTATTAGTTGGTAGTGATAGTTTAAAATTTGAAATTTGAAATGTTTTGTGGAACAGACATTCGCTTGCTGTATATATTTTACCCCTGTTTTTTGAATCAAAAACAGAGCATTATTTGCAGACTTGGTTTGCTCTTTCGTTTTCAGTTTTTTCTCTTCCATTTGCATGCAAAACTATCAAATGGTATCAGAGCTTTAATTGATCTTAGAGAGCCTGATAATTAATCTTCCTTCTTCTTACTTTCAACCCCAGTTCCGTCACTATCTTCGTAAAAAAAAAACTCAAAAATTTTTTTTTCAGTTTCAATGGCACAACCTCCAGTCTCTTTCACACCTCCAGTCTCTTTCACACCTCCAGTCTTTAATGGCGATCAATACCACATGTGGGCAGTCAAGATGAAGGCATTCCTTCGTGGGACAGTGGTCGTGGCAACCTGTGGAAGAGAACCGTCAACTGCCTCCCTTGGGACCACCCACCCTGAATCAAATCAGGATGCATGAAGAAGAGGCTGTCAAAGCACCGAGAGCTCTCTCTCATATTCATGCAGCAGTGACTGACCTTGTATTCACAAGGATCATGGCGTATGAAACACCAAAAGAAGCATGGGATAAGTTGAGAGAAGAGTATACGGGTAGTGATACAACAAGGGGCATGCAGGTGTTGAATCTGAGAAGAGAATTTGAGTTGTTGAAAATGCAAGAAACTGACAAGGTAAGGGAGTACGTTGATAGATTAATGAGTGTTGTTAATAAAATTAGATTACTTGGGGTGGAATTGACGGATAGAAGAATTGTGGAGAAAGTGTTAGTAAGCCTACCTGAAAGGTTTGAAGCTAAAATCTCCTCTCTTGAGGATTCTAAAGACCTGACTCAAATAACTCTAATTGAGCTGGTCCATTCTTTACAAGCTCAAGAACAAAGGAGGCTTTTAAGGTTGGAAGACGCAGGTGAAGGTGCTATGGTTGCAACACATAAGGGAAAGTTTGTGCATGCTGGAAATAAAAGAAATGCAGGAGATAAAAAAAGGGAAAGAGAAAGTTAATGCTCAGTGGAATAAACATGGTGGGATAAAAGAGTATCCACCGTGTTCCCACCTGCAAGAAGGAAGGGTGGGACACTCGGAAAAACTGTTGGTTCGACGAATGAATTAGTAGAGCCTGCAAACAATTCGGCCATATAGAGAGAGTTTGCAAAAATAAAGGGGAATCCTCTCAGCAGCAAGCTCAGATGGTTGAAGATTTGCAGCAAGGGCAGGAAGCTGAGCAGTTATTTGTGGCATCCTGCGGGTCTACCTCATCATGCAATAAAGCCTGGTTGATTGATAGTGGATGCACAAGTCATATGACTCCAAACTTGCAAAGTTTCACCAGCCTAGACATGGCTTTTCAATCCAAAGTCAAGATAGGGAATGGAGAATTTGTGGATGTTAAAGGAAGAGGTGATGTGGCTGTACAAACACAATCAGGTACTAAGCTGATTTCTGATGTGCTTTATGTTCCTGAATTAAATCAAAGTTTACTTAGTGTAGGACAAATGCTAGAGAGAAAATATGTCCTACTTTTTCAGGATCAATCTTGTAAGATATTAGATAGTGAGGGTAGTGAACTCATGAGAGTTAGAATGATGGGAAAAAGCTTTCCCATTGTGGAAAAAATTCGAATTCGAATTCAGAGCTCATAGTGCTAAGCTAGATGAGTCTGAAATATGGCACAAGCGTTTTGGCCATTATCACTATCATGGTCTCAAGCAAGCTCAAACCAAAAGGATGGTTCTAAACCTGCCCGAAATTGATGAAGTAAATACCATGTGTCATGCATGTCATCTTGGCAAGCTAAGTAGACCATCCTTTCCCGTGAACCAAGCTTGGAGAGCTCCAGAAAAACTTCAACTCATTCACACAGACGTATGTGGCCCTATGCAAACACCTTCCTTGAATGGGAGTTGTTACTTTGTATTGTTCATTGATGATAAAACTAGAATGTCTTGGGTGTATTTCTTGAAGCAAAAAAACGAAGTAGCTGGAGTTTTTGGAAGGTTTAAGCAGTTGGTTGAAAACCAAACTGGTTTGAGTATCAAAATGGTGAGGAGTGACAATGGGAGTGAGTACACATCAAAAGAGTTTGAAACAATCTACATAGAGGCAGGAATCAAGCATCAATTCAGCAGTCCTTATACTCCACAGCAGAATGGAGTAAGTGAGAGAAGGAATAGAACCGTTGTGGAGATGGGAAGATGCATGTTGGCTGAGAAGAAACTGCCGAAAAGTTTTTGGGCAGAAGCTGTAAACACTGCGGTTTATTTGCTGAATAGGCTTCCCACAAAATCCTTGATCAACCAAACTCCCTATGAAGCTTGGTATGGGATCAAACCTGCTGTGGATCATTTAAGGGTCTTTGGCAGCACCTGTTATGTATTGGTTCCAATAGCCAAGAGGAAGAAGCTGGATGACAAAGCAACTATAGGCATTTTCATTGGGTATAGCAATAATTCCAAGGCTTATAGAGTGTATAATCCAGAAACCAAAAAGATTCATGTCACTAGAGATATAAGAGTTGATGAGAAAGGAGTTTGGAATTGGGAAGAGAACAAAGTTGATAAAGAAGATAGTCCACGGCAGATTGATGTGGTTGGTGATGAAGCAACTGAAGAAGATGCAAGTGAAACTGAAGAAGAAGAGCTCCCGGTTAGAGGCACTCGTTCATTGGCTGAGGTTTATGAGAGGTGTAACTTGGCCACACTTGAACCAACTAACTTCTCTGAAGCAGCAAAGTCTGAAGCTTGGAGAGCTGCTATGTAGGAGGAGTTAACAATGATAGAAAAAAATCAGACCTGGAAGCTTGTGGACAGACCAAGGGATAGAAATGTGATTCAAGTTAAGTGGATTTTCAAGAAGAAATATAATCCTGATGGTTCAGTACATAAGCACAAAGCAAGGTTGGTAGTCAAGGGATTTGCTCAAAGATATGGAATTGATTTTCATGATACATTTGCACCGGTAGCAAGGCTTGACACAATCAGGCTGTTGTTTGCTCTTGCGGCTCAATTCGGTTGGAAAATATTCCAACTGGACGTCAAGTCTGCGTTTTTAAATGGATGGCTCAAGGAAGAGATTTATGTTGAGCAACCGGAGGGGTACCAGCTTCAAGGTCAGGAGAATAAAGTGTATCTTTTGAGGAAGGCCTTGTATGGCCTAAAACAGGCTCCTAGAGCCTGGTACAGCAGGATCAATGAATATTTGAGTAACTTGGGTTACTTGAGAAGTCCCAATGAACATACTCTATATGGAAGAAACGTGGAGGGTGAATTGATCATTGTTTCACTGTATGTTGATGACCTTCTCATCATCGGCAGCAGTCCAAGTAAGGTGGATGAATTTAAGGAAGCAATGAATTGTGAGTTTGAAATGACAGATCTCGGAATAATGTATTACTTTCAGGGTATGGAAATTAATCAAACTTCAAGTGGGATATTTGTCAATCAGAGGAGGTATGCTGTGGATGTTCTTAAACGGTTTGGCATGGATAAATGCAAGCCTGTCAATACACCTCTGGTTGCTACTCAAAAATTGAGCAAAGAGGACGGGGCTGTCAGGGTGGATGAGAGTTTGTACAGAAGCTTAATAGGCTGCTTGCTGTATCTAACAGCAACCAGGCCTGACTTAATGTATGCTACAAGTCTCCTCTCCAGGTTCATGACTAATCCAAGTGAAAATCACTTCAGGGCAGCTAAGAGGGTGCTCAGATATATTAAAGGTGATCCTGGACTTGGTATGTGGTTTAGGAAATCTGAAAGTTTTCAGCTTGTGGGATATTCGGACAGTGACTGGGCTGGATCAATAGATGACATGAAGAGTACATCCGGGTATGTATTTTTCTTAAATTCTGGTGCTGTGTTGGCTGTCCAAAAGGCAAGCAACGGTAGCTCAATCAACAGCAGGTTGAATACATTTCTCGCCGCCGCCGCAGAACCAAGCCATTTGGCTTAGGAAGATTTTGAATGATCTTAACCAAACCTAGAGGCAGCCTACCGTAATTTTCTGTGACAATCTGTCTACAGCTTCTATGGCCAAAAATCCAATTAATCATGGCCGTACAAAGCATATCAAGATAAAGTACCATGCAGTAAGGGAAGCTGTACAAGATCATGAAGTTGAGTTAATACACTGCCGGGGAGAAGAACAGGTCGCGGATATTTTAACTAAGCCGTTGCCCAAAACCAAGTTTGAATATCTTCAGTTCAGACTTGGTGTTTCCAAGAATGACATCAAGGAGGAGTGTTGAAGGGTGATATCCCTCTGGAAATTCAGAAAGGTGGCAGAATTTTTTAACCGCAAATTTACGCTGTTGATCTCCCGTAATTCATGCGACAGCTTTTTTAGTCACTGTGTTTGATTTGTTCAGTGTCTTGTTTAGGTGTATTAAGTTTAGTTAAGTGTAATGTCTCTCTTGCTTGTAAGTGTATTAGTTGGTAGTGATAGTTTAAAATTTGAAATTTGAAATGTTTTGTGGAACAGTGACGTTGCCGTGTATATATTTTACCCCTGTTTTTTGAATCAAAAACAGAGCATTATTTGCAGACTTGGTTTGCTCTTTCGTTTTCAGTTTTTTCTCTTCCGTTTGCATGCAAAACTATCAGTTTACATTTAACGTGTTGGTTGCTTCTCTATGTAGAGATGGAAAAGTTGGTGAGGCATAAGATTTTATGCATCACATGAGGAAAATAGGTCTTGTCCCTAAGTCAGTGACTTATGATTGTATTATAAATGGCCATGGAATGTTGGGCAATGGGTTAAAAACATTTTCTGTGTTTGACGAAATGATTAAACTAGGTCATCACCTAAGTCATTTCACATATGGTAGTTTACTTAAAGGACTGTGCAAAGGTGGTAATTTGCAGGGGGCAAAATAATTTTTGAATAAGCTTCACTACATTCCTTCTACTGTACATACTATTGCCAACAACACAGTAATTTATGAGGCATGCAAATCTGGAAAATTATGGGAGGCACTGGTCCTTCTTGATCAGATGGTACAGGATAATTTGCTGCCCGATAGTTATACATACACTAGTCTTCTTTCTGGGTTATGTAGGAAGGGCAACGTGGTTTCTGCTCTTCTTTTCTTTGACACAATGATGGCAAAAGGTATTGTTCCAAATGAGGTAATGCTTACCTGTTTGGTTAATGGCCTTTTCAGGGCTGATCAATCGAAGGCTGCTCTGTATATCTATGATGCAATGGAGAAGGGAGGCGTCTTCCCTGACACTGTTTCTCTTAATGCTGTTATAGATGGATTCTCAAGGATGGGAAAAATGATTATGGGAAAAATGATTAAGGCATATGATCTCTTATTAACAATGAGAAGCAGAGGTCTGTGCCCTAGTTTGGCTACGTATAATATTCTCTTGCATGGTTTTTCCAAGAAAAAGGATTTGTTAATGTGCTCTATGTTGCACAGTATCATGATAAGGACTGGCCTTTTGCCTGACAAGTTAACGTGTCATTCTCTCATTCTTGGATTCTGTGAGACTGGTATGTTAGAAGTAGGTGTTAAATTCTTGGAATAGATGGTAGTAGAAGGTACTGTAGTCGATCAGCTTACTCTTAACATGCTTATAATGGAATGTTGTAAAACTGGTGAGTTGGGGAAGGCCTTTGATCTGCTAAATGTTGTGAATAAATTGGGAGTTTTTCCTGATATAAATACCTACTGTTAGTGTTTAAGCTAATGCCGGATGTGCAAAGAAAAGGAGAACAGAAGAGAACTCATGCAAAATTCATTAACCAACAAAAACCTGCATATAACATGCTTTGGCATCTTGTTACAACCTATCAGTTAACTTTTACATAATCTCAGTTAATCCACACACATCTAACAACCACATTACAAAATTAGCTGAGTCATCAAATTCAAAATTAGCACTTAAGTTTACAATAAGGCTTAAACTATGGAATTGAGAAACAACACCATGTACGTCACTTGTACAGCAGCAAAATAGCTTCAGACTTTCAGTTTTAGCAAACCATACTTCCAGCACAGCATCAACCTTGATGCTTTGGCTGGAAACACCAAGTTCTAACCTTAAGGCTTCAAACTTGGATTTGCACAATGCCTTTGTCATAATGTCAGCAACTTGATCTGTCCCTCTATAGTGCACTAAGTTTACTTCTCCACACTGTTCAGCTTCCCTAACAGCATGATACTTAATCTTAATATGCTTAGTCTGCCGTGGAGTATAGGATTCTTTGCCCTTGCCACAGCCGACTGGTTATCATATAGGATTAATGTAGGACCACCCTGCCTTTGGTGCAAATCATCCAACATCTTCCTCAACCACATAGACTGGTTCACTACTACTACAATGAGGGGACATATTCACTTCAGCGATGGCTGTGCCTACGCTCTTGCTTCCTTGATAGCCAGCAAATTACACCCTGATTCAAGTAAAATACATAACCAGAGGTGCTTTTTGCATCATCCAGGGATCCACCCCAGTCATTGTCAGTATACCCCAACAATTTCAGACTTTTAGCCTTCCTAAAACAGATGCCTAACATGATGGTTCCCTTTACATATCTCAACACATGTTTTGTAGCCTTAAAGTGCAGTTCACTTGGGTTGCTCATAAACCTTGAGAGATAACTTGCTGTGAACATGAGGTCAGGTCTGGTGGCTGTGTAATATAGCAAACTTCATACCAAGCTCCTGTATTTCCCTTCATCTACCCTCTCTGCACCATCAGTTTTGCTCAGTTTCAGGTTGGGAACCAGTGGGGTATCTACTGGTTTACAGTTGTCCATTCCAAACTTCATGAGAAGCTCGGTTGCATACCTCTATTGGCACACAAAAATCTCACCTGCAGCCTGCCTTATCTCCATGCCTAGGAAATATTTCATCAATCCTAAGTCAGTCATTTCAAACTCAATTTGCATGGCTGACTTAAACTGGTCCAACTCTTCAGGATTGCTTCCAGTCACCAATAAGTCATCAACATAGAGAGAGACCACAGCCAAACCCCTTTCAGTTTTCCTTATGTAGAAAGTGTGCTCATTTGGGCTTCTAGAGTAACCAAGGTTGCACAAATGGTCATTTATTTGGCTGTACCAGGCTCTAGGGCCCTACTTCAAGCCATACAAGGCTTTCCTCAACAGGTACACATGATCCTCTTTGCCCTCAACCTTGTAGCCTTCCGGTTGCTCCACAAAAATCTCCTCTGGAATCCACCCATTCAGGAATGCCGACTTGACATCCAGTTGGAAATTTTCCAGTTAAACTGAGCTGCAAGTGCTAACAGCAGCCTGATTGTGTCTTGTCTAGCTACCGGGGTAAATGTTTTTGAAAAATCAATACATGGTTGCTTTGCAAAGCCCTTCACCACCAGCCTTGCTTTGTGCTTGTAGATTGAGCCATCAGGATTTATTTTCAGTTTGAAGATCCATTTCACCTGAATGACTTTCCTTTTTACAAGTCTTGGTACCAATTTCCAGGTTTGATTTTTATCAATCATGCTGAGTTCTTCCTGCATTACAGCCCTCCACAATTCAGACTTCACAGCATCAAGATAGCATCTTGGTTCCACCACTGCCACATTGCACCTTTCGTACACATCAGCCAGTGAGCTTGTCCCTCTAACGGTATGTTCTTCTTCCTCATCTGAATTTGCCTCTTGAACCAACCCCTCATTCATCTCTTCCTGTCTTGATTCAGCCTGCACATCAACTCTATTTTCTTCCTAGTTCTAGACTCCACCTTCATCAACCTTTATGTCTGTTGTGATTATAATCTTCCTAGACTTAGGAACATAAACTCTATAGGCTTTAGAGTTGCTGTTGTTGTCTATAAGTATCTCAATTTCAGCCTTATCATCCAATTTGGTTCTTTTGCTTGCTAGGATCATTACATAGGCTATGTTTCCAAATACTCTCAAGCTCCCTACAACTGGTTTGACTCCACTCCATGCCTCAATTGGTGTTTGATGTTTGACTGCCCTGGTGGACAGCTTATTCAGTAGGAAAACTACTGTATTAATAGCTTCAGCCCAGAACACTTTAGGAAGGTTTTTTTCAGTCATCATGCACCTAGCCATTTCCATAATGGTTTGGTTTCTTCTCTCACAAACACCATTCTGCTAAGGGGTGTATGGGGCTGTGAACTGATGCTGAATTCCAGTTCCACTGCAAATTTTGCTGAATTCATTTGAGGTGTATTTTGTCCCATTGTCGCTCCTTATGGTTTTAATCAAAGTTCCAGCTTCATTCTCCACCAACAACTTGTATTTCTTGAACACAGCAGCCACCTCATTTTTCTGCTTCAGAAAATACACCCAAGCCACCCTTGAGTAATCATCAACAAAAAGTACAAAGTACCTGCTACCATTTAAGGATTCAGTTTTCATAGGACCACACACATCAG
Source organism: Pistacia atlantica (assembly GCA_026229545.1). NCBI lineage: Eukaryota > Viridiplantae > Streptophyta > Magnoliopsida > Sapindales > Anacardiaceae > Pistacia > Pistacia atlantica. The sequence goes on along the minus strand of CM047899.1, from coordinate 2,676,760 downwards.
TGTGGATCAATTGCAGCTTGTGACTTGCTCTCCAGGCTTGATCCGAAGGGAATGAAGACCTACTAAGTTTGCCAAGTTGGCAGGCTATACATAAGGACTTTTTCTCTTCTATTTCAGGCAGCTCTAGCATCATGTCTCTGGCCTTAAGTTCTTTAATTCCCAAGTAATGAAAGTGGCCAAACCTTCTATGCCACAAGTCAGACTCATCAACCCTGCTAATTTGTGCTAAGTTTCCTGGTTTTTTCCACTCTACCGGGAAGCTTTTTCCCAGCATCTAACACTCATTAATTCATTTCCCTCATAATCCATTATTACACAAGCATGATTTTGAAAATGTAAGGTGTAGTTTTTCTCCAACATATGACCTACACTTAACAAATTTTGTGCAATTTCAGGGACAAATAAAACATTTGAAATGGTACAAATAAAACATTTGAAATGGTACAAATAAAACATTTGAAATGGTCTTGGTACCTGCTTGAGTTTGGACTGCCACATCTCCAATCCCTTTTGCCTCTACATACTCACCATTTCCCACCTTGACCTTGGAGCTGTATGTTCTGTCCAACCTGACAAAATTCTCCAGTTTTGCTGCCATGTGGTTAGTACAACCACTGTCTATTAGCCAAACATCATTGGTGGTCTGCATGGAGTAGCATGAAGCTACAAACAGCTGCTCGGGTTCACTGCTCTACTGTTGGTCTTCAACACTTTGTGCTTGCTGTGATGGTTGTGCACCCTTGTTCCTGCACACTTTTTCAATGTGCCCGAACTGTTTGTACCCTCTGTATTGGATCCCAGGTCTGAACCAGCACTTACTGTCTGGATGTCCCTTCTTTTTGCAGGGGGAACATGGTGGATAATTCCTTCCTCCACTTGGTTTTCCCCACTGTCCACCAATTCTCTCTTTTCCTCTCTTATCCCTAGCATATTTCCTATTGCTTCCCTACACATTTAATCCCTTTTGAGCAGCCATCATAGCACCTTCGTTTGAGTCCTCTTGCCTCATCAACCTTATCTGTTCTTGGGCCTGCAGGGCATGAACCAATTCGGTGAGACTGATTTGAGAGAGGTCCTTTGAATCTTCTAAGGAAGATATCTTGGACTCAAATCTTTCCGGTAGGCTGACTAACACTTTCTCAACTATCATCTTGTCACTCATCTCAACTCCCAACAATCTAATCTTGCTCACCACACTCATAAGTCTATCTACATACTCTTTTACTTTCTCTACCGCCTGCATTCTTAGCATTTCGAACTCTCTCTGCAGGTTCATGACTTGCATATTTTGGGTTGTGTGAAATCTTCCCGTAACCTATCCCAAGCTTCCTTTGCAGTTTCACACGCCATTATCCTTATAAATACAAGGTCTGTTACTGCAGAGTGTATGTGAGAAAGAGCTCTTGGAGCTTTGGACATCTCCTCCTCATACATCCTCATTTGATTCAAGGTTGGGTTTGGACCAAGCTGCGGTGGCTGTTTCTCCTCTTCCACATACTGCCACAGCCCTTGCCCTCTTAGGTAGGCTCTCATTTTAACAGCCCAGATGTGATACTGGTCCCCATTGAACACTAGAGGTGAGAGAGAAGCCGATTGAGTTGCCATGTAAAACCTGGTTGCAGTTTTTCTAGAAAGTTTTGTTCTTGCGGAAGGTTAAAGTTCAATGGTGATTCAGGATGAGTTTTTGAGTGAATTTGTTAGATGATGGTCTGTTAATGTGGCTCTAATACCATGTTAGTGTTTAAGCTAATGCCGGATGTGCAAAGAAAAGGAGAACAGAAGAGAACTGATGCAAAATTCATTAACCAACAAAAACCTGCATATAACATGCTTTGGCTTACTGTTACAACCACTGTCAGTAACTTTTACATAATCTCAGCTAATCCACACACATCTAACAACCACATTACAAAATTAGCTAAGTCATCAAATTCAATATTAACACTTAAGTTTACAATAAGGCTTAAACTACGGAACTGAGAAACAGCACCATGCACGTCACCTGTACAGCAGCAAAATAGCTTCAGACTTTCAGTTTCAGCAAACCATACTTCCAGCACAGCGTCAACCTTCAACACCTACAATGCTATCATAACTGGACTTAACAGAGTTTCTGCTTTCCAAGAATCCCATTCCGTTGTGCTTGACATGTCAGAGAGGGGTTTCACACCTAAACTTACACAATGTATTACCTTAATTAATGGTATGTGTAGAATGGGTGATCTACAAGGAGCATTCAAGTTAAGAGATGAGATGGAGGCACTTCAAGTCAGTCCCTGTGATGTAGTTGAGAGTGCAATGGTAAGAGGTCTTGCACTATGTGGGAAGGTTTAAGAAGCAATGCTGGTTCTTAATCCCATGCTGAGGATGAGACTTGTTCCAACTATTGCTACTTTTACGACTCTGATGTACAAGTTCTGCAAAGAAGCTAACTTTGTAGAGGCCCTGAAGTTGAAAGGCATAATGGAACGCTGCGGAGTGAAGCTTGATGTGGTTGCATAAAATGTTCTCATTTCAGGCCTTTGTGCACGTGGTGATGTTATGGCTGCACTTGAACTATATGAGGAGATTAAACAAAGAGGTCTTTGGCCCAATACCACCCCCTATACTGTTCTCATTGATGCCATTTCCAAGGAGGAGAATTTTGTAAAAGGTGAACTGCTTTTAGAGGATTTACAGGAGAGGAAAATGATATCTTGGGATTGGGATGAAAGCACTCAACATTTGCATGAGGGCTTGATGATTGCGCTGCAAAAGTTCAAATCATTTTGTCACAAGAGAAAAAAAGGGTGCCAGAACGAGTAGAAAATCCATGTAGTTGGGTTGAGCACACATAGTATAATACACTTGGAGTTCTATTGCCTTGTGATTTGGTTCGTCTTTCTTTGATTAATTCTTTTTTCCACAATATTTCTTGTTTACTTCAGGACTAATCTGTTTTATGCTCTTTTCAGATGATGTGCACTCTACATCATTTCTGAAAATCATGTGAATCACAGAACCTGTTGAAAGGATTTTGCTTTTGATGTGTTGACATCAGGAACTCTGCCTCAGATTATCGACTTGCCGATTAGCTCTGGTTAATATATTTTGATATCAACTTTTGATGACCTACTTGTTGGTGATTGATTAATTTTTTGACAATGCAATTTTCTCTTAGAATCTGATGTAGCTTCTGGTGTTTAATTGAAGCTTAGGATAATTGCTGGTGTCATTAGGCCATTTTACATTTAAGGAAATGCAGGTGGAGCCACTTGCCTAAAGTGTACCAAGCAATATTCAAACTTGTGAAGAATTAAGTTAATCTCAAATTGGTAAAATGTTGTGATCAACATGGACCATCTATGATCTGGAGATGTATCCTGATTTGTTGTCAAATTCTTTGATGCACCAATCAAATAGAATATGTTGGTTTAATATTTTTCCTGATTACTAGAATGAGGAACAAAACTATAAATATGGTACTCTCTGCCCTCTGCATGTGGGTCTCGTGGACTGAACGCACACCTGGCATATGCAGCATGTCCAACATCCATTGCAGGGTCACAGAATTGATGCTCTTAATTTATGGCTCCTCATGCCCAATCTGTAAGTGACACTTATGCTCAAACTCCATAAATCCGCAACAAAACTTGCCCTTTATGTCCTCTCTCTGATAAATTCTTGTTGGCATGTTCCCAGGAACAAAACCAGCCTTTCTTCTGGACAACAGCTCATATACATAGAGAGTTCACTGTACATTGTGTGTATCACGTTATTTGTATAAAACCGATAAAACCACCAATCATGTTATGTATTTATTGAGTTGGTGTATGAGTAACGTGGTACATCTGATATATACGAGACTTTCTTGGAAGATAAAAGAGGAAGCAACTACTCCATATAGATGAGAAGTGCAGTTGGGCACTTGGGAGACCTAATATATAACTTATGTGTATCTTCGTGTTCACACTATGCTCTCGTTAGAAATATGTTATCCTAGAAGGTAATTTACTAATTTTACCACCGTCTTAGCGTTTGGATCATGATAAGGACAACCTTTGGATCTTGATCTAAGGGTTGTCATAAGAGGTATTGTTTTTACTATACATTGTAGTAGCTCTCGAATCTATGCCAATGTGACATCCTAATTGTGGCCAATTATTTTTGGCTTTTTCTTGTCTTACTGGAAGAAAAAGAGAATCTTATTGTATCTTCAACTTGCATTAAACAATTTAGTAATTGTTTAATTAAAGTATTACTTTATGATTTCACCATCCTTTTAAATTGATACTCATGTCTTATTTTTCTTTCATTTTTTTATTCTTTTGATGATGACTTATTATTCTCAAATTCTTCTTTTATTTATTTTATTGTGAGAATATCATTGAATTATTGCCAAATCTTATCTACTTTACATAATTAATAATGCTTTATTATTTTAATTACCAAATTTAAAGCAAAGAGTTTGTACAAATAGCATTATCCAATTTAAAGATACCCCTTACCATGAAAAGATAAATTGATATCGTTTAACACTCACACGGGTTTGGATTTGGGATTGTTCAAATCTCAGTAACTTATCATCAAGTGAACTGCTACCCATTACCATGAAAAGATAAATAGATATTCTTACAATTGAAGTTTGCCCAAAGCCTAAGTTAATAGTAGAGAGATTGGATAATGAATCGTCTCTTAGATCTGTTAAGATATGGGAATGTGAAAATCTAAAATCAAGCACTGCTTCGTGGAAATCTCAAATCTATTAAGTTAATAGTTCTGTTGACATAAGGGGTTTCCCAAGTCTCTCATGACAATTCGCTTCCAAACACTGTTTCAGAAATCCTTGCCGGCAATTGTAACTTGTAAGAATCTACAGCATGAACATTTAGCCTTTCTTTATGATTTTCTGCAAGCATATTCAACCATTTCTTTATGATCTGAAGTTCAATTTATAATATTCCAAAATGGTTTCTTTTTCACAAGTCTAGCTTTATTATTGCTAAGTTTCGTTTCAATGCCAAAATTTGTTGATAGTTTTAGTCCTAATTGTTCAAAGAAGTGATATTTTGCTTGAAGCATTATTTTTGGATTAAACTGGAGCTGTTCTGGTGGCAAAAGAAAAAGGCTGAAGTTTGAAAATCTGGTCTGGAGCAGTTCACGTTGCTGTTCTGTAGGCATGCTGAAGTGATGTATTTTGGTGAGTTCAGCATGTATTTAGGTTGTCCACTTTGTATCAAATTAATGTGATGTAATCAAAGTTGCTAAGTTTGTGTGGTTAGGAAGCCATTTTGGACTAAAATATGTTTTATGGTTAGGTGCAATAGTGTCTGTCATGCATATATGTCTGCTGTAATTTTTTCAGTTTAAGACAATGCAATATTTCAGCTCTTTTCCTTTTCTTGTTTTTCATCCTTTTCTCTCCCGTAAGACTATATTCATGCTCATAAAACCAACAAGTGGTATCAGAGCTTCATTGATCTTAAGGGCCTGATAATATCATCTTTTCTTCTACATTTTCTCAACCCCTGTTACGCAGAAACCAGTTCCAAGCACCACACAAACTGATTCAATGGCACAACCCTCAACCTCTCTATCTCCTCCAACCTTCAATGGGGATCAATATCACATTTGGGCTGTCAAAATGAAAACGTTCCTAAGAGGACAAGGATTATGGCAGTATGTTGAAGAGGATAAACAGCCACCTACATTGGGGCCAAACCCCACCCTGAACCAGATTAGATTACATGATGAAGAAGCCACCAAATCACCTAGAGCCTTGTCCCATATTCATGCAGCTGTGACTGAGCAAGTATTCACTAGAATCATGGCATATGAGTCAGCCAAGGAAGCATGGGATAAACTCAAAGAAGAGTTCGGTGGCAGTGATACAACAAAGAGCATGCAGGTGCTAAACTTGAGGAGGCAGTTTGATATGCTGAAAATGCAGGAGTCTGAAACCGTAAAAGATTATGTGGATAGGTTGATGAATGTGGTAAACAAAATTAGATTAATGGGAGAGGAGATGACAGATAAAAGGATAGTTGAAAAGGTTCTTGTTAGCCTACCCGAAAGGTTTGAATCTAAGATATCCTCACTTGAGGATTCTAAGGATTTGACACAAATCACCCTCACTGATTTGGTGTATGCCCTGCAAGCTCAAGAACAATGGAGATTGTTGAGGCAAGAGGACACTACTAAAGGTGCAATGGTGGCTGGATTCAAAGGTAAACCAGGCCAAGGTGGAAGCAAGTGACCTGCGGGAGAAAAGAAAGGAAAGGAGAGAATGGGAAACCAGTGGAATAAACCGACTAGAGAGAAAGAATTTCCACCATGTGCTCATTGCAAGAAGAAGGGGCATAGTGAAAAAAGGTGCTGGTTTAGGCCTAATGTTCAGTGTAGATCATGCAAGTAATATGGTCACATTGAAAAGGTATGCAAAAGCAAACCAACTCAGTTAACACCGCAAGCTCAGATTGTGGAGGACCAGCAACCAAACTCAGATCCAGAGCAGTTGTTTGTGGCCTCATGCAGTGTTGTTCAAGCTCAAAATGATGATTGGCTGATAGATAGTGGTTGCACAAATCACATGACAGCAAACTTGGAAGACTTTGTGAATTTGGACAAGTCTTACCATTCCAAAGTTAAGGTTGGTAATGGGGAATTTGTAGCTGTGAAAGGGAGAGGAGATGTTGCTGTACAAACAAAATCAGGTATCAAACTCATTTCCAATGTCTTGTATGTGCCTAGTTTAAGTCATAATCTCTTGAGTGTTGGTCAAATGATGGAGAGGAAATATGCCCTGCACTTCCAAGATCAGTTTTGCACAATCTTGGACAGTGAAGGGAATGAATTAATGAAGGTTAGGATGATGGGAAAAAGTTTTCCCATTAGGCTGAACAAACCTGACATAGAAACACATGTTGTGAGTTTAGATGAGACTGACTTATGGCATAAGAGATTAGGCCACTTAAACTACCATAGCCTTAGGGAAACTCAAACCAAAGAATTGGTCTGTGATCTGCCCGAAATTGGTGAAAGCAAAACCATTTGCTCTACTTGTCAACTTGGCAAGATGAGCAGACTTCCCTTCCCTGTAAACAAGGCCTGGAGAGCTAATGAAAAGCTGCAACTTGTCCATACGGATGTGTGTGGAGCTATGCAAATACCATCCTTAAATGGAAGCAAGTATTTTATCCTCTTCATTGATGATTATTCCCGGATGTGCTGGGTGTTCTTTTTGAAATTAAAGAGTGAAGTTGCAATGGTGTTTAAGAGGTTTAAAATACAAGTTGAAAAGCAATCAGGTTTAAGCATAAAGAATGTTAGAAGTGATAATGGGAGTGAGTATACTTCCAATGAATTTGAAAAAATCTGCAGGGAGGCTGGAATTATTCACCAGTTCAGTTGTCCCTATACTCCACAGCAAAATGAAGTTAGTGAGAGGAAGAATAGGACTGTAATGGAGATGGCAAGGTGCATGGTTCTTTGAGAAGATTTGCCTAAATCATTTTGGGCGAAGCATGTCATCTGACAGTCTATTTGCTTAATAGACTCCCTACTAAAGCCTTGACAAATCAAACACCCTATGAAGCTTGGTATGGATTGAAACCCTCAGTTAGAAATCTGAAGATCTTTGGGAGTGTGTGTTATGCTCTCATTCCAGCAGCCAAAAGAAACAAGCTTGATGAGAAGGCTTTGACAGGAGTGTTTATAGGATACAGTGAGCAGTCTAAAGCCTATAGAGTATATGATCCTGCAGCCAAGAAGATACACATCACAAGGGATGTGAGGGTGGATGAAAAGGGGACCTGGAACTGGGAGAAAAATGAAGCTGAAATGGACAGAATAGAGCAGATTGCAGATGCTCCAGTGGACAGGTTTGCCATTCCAGAAGAGGCAGACTTGGATGATGATTTTCCAATCAGGGGAACAAGGTCCTTAACTGAGGTTTATGAGAGATGTAATGCAGCCATGATTGAACTTGCAAACTTCAGGGAGGCTGCCAAATCCGAAGTCTGGAGGAATGCAATGCAGGAGGAGATAAACATGATTGAGAAGAATGGAACTTGGGAGTTAGTTGACAGACCAAAAACCAGGAGAGTGATCCAAGTAAAATGGATTTTTAAAAGGAAGCTAAGGCCTGATGGTTCAGTGTATAAACATAAAGCAAGACTTGTTGTTAAGGGTTTTGCTCAACAACATGGTGTGGATTTCCAAGATACATTTGCCCCGGTTGCAAGACATGATACAATTAGATTGGTTCTAGCTTTGGCAGCCCAATTCAAGTGGAAAGTGTATCAAATGGATGTTAAGTTAGCTTTCTTGAATGGTTGGTTAGATGAGGAGATCTTTGTTGAACAACCTGATGGATATGAAGTCAAGGGGAAAGAAGACCAGGTGTACTTACTGAGAAAGGCCTTGTATGGCCTGAAACAAGCTCCAAGAGCTTGGTACAGCAGAATCAATGACTACCTAGTCAGTCTTGGTTATGCAAGAAGCCCCAATGAGCATACTTTATATGTAAAAAGGAACAATGAAGATGTGATTATGGTTTCCTTGTATGTGGATGATTTGTTGGTGACTGGAAACAATGAAATTCAGGTTGAAGAGTTCAAGAAAGCAATGCACAAAGAGTTTGAGATGACTGATTTGGGAATGATGACTTACTTCCTTGGAATGGAAATCCATCAATCTCAAGATGGCATTTCCATTTGTCAAAGGAGATATGCAAATGATATGCTTAAGAAATTTGGAATGGATGAATGCAAGTCAGTTGCCACACCTTTGGTGCAAAATCAAAGGCTATGCAAAGATGATGGAGCAGCTCCGGTAGATGAGACAGATTATAGGAGAATGATTGGGAGCTTATTATACTTGACAGCAACAAGGCCTGAGCTGATGTTTTCAATTAGTCTCCTATCAAGATTCATGAGCAAACCAAGTGAGGAGCATCTTAGAGCAGCCAAGAGGGTGCTGAGATTCATTAGAGGAACTGCAGATCATGGACTCTGGTTCAGGGAATCTGAAAATTTCAGATTGATAGGGTATGCAGACAGTGATTGGGGAGGCTCCTGTGATGATATGCGAAGCACATCAGGGTATGTATTCCTACTGAATTATGGTGCATTTTGTTGGTCTTCCAAGAAGCAAGAAGTAGTGGCACAATCCACTACAGAGGCTGAATACATATCAGCTGCAGCTGCAGTAAATCAAGCTATTTGGTTAAGAAATTTGCTAGCTGATATGGAGGTAAAACAGGTTGAGCCTACTGAAATTTTCTGTGATAATCAATCGGCTGTTGCTATGGCTAAAAATCCAATCATGCATGGTCGAACTAAGCACATAAAAATCAAGTTTCATGCAGTGAGGGAGGCTGAGCAATCCGGAAAAATCAGATTGACACACTGCAGAGGGGAAATGCAATTGGCTGACATATTTACTAAGTCCCTATGTAGGTCCAAGTTTGAAGACATGAAGCTTAAACTTGGTGTCTCAAGCAAAAATATCAAGGAGGAGTGTCCAAAGAAGTGATATTTTGCTTGAAGCATTATTTTTGGATTAAACTGGAGCTGTTCTGGCGGCAAAAGAAAAAGGCTGAAGTTTGAAAATCTGGTCTGGAGCAGTTCACGTTGCTGTTCTGTAGGCATGCTGAAGTGATGTATTTTGGTGAGTTCAGCATGTATTTAGGTTGTCCACTTTGTATCAAATTAATGTGATGTAATCAAAGTTGCTAAGTTTGTGTGGTTAGGAAGCCATTTTGGACTAAAATATGTTTTATGGTTAGGTGCAATAGTGTCTGTCATGCATATATGTCTGCTGTAATTTTTCAGTTTAAGACAATGCAATATTTCAGCTCTTTTCCTTTTCTTGTTTTTCATCCTTTTCTCTCCCGTAAGACTATATTCATGCTCATAAAACCAACACTAATGATGCCCTAAACTCTTTTGACATGTACCAGATGTCAAGGTCGTACTAATCCAGCTGATTTTGTATGGTAACCGATCATAAACTTTGCAGATAATGTTAGAGAAGGCAGAGGAGTTGGTGTTTCGAGTGTTAGAATTATATCCACTGGAAAGTAATGAGATTTTTGCTTAAGATTCGATTATAGCCTTTCAAATGTATGATTCTCTAGACCTTAAGGCCATGTTTTGTAGTTCTCTGCAGTTAATAATACACTCTGCTTGATAGGCACAGTTGAGATGATTTTAGACAAACACTGGTAGACACTACAAAGACTATGCATGCGGGATGAGTTTTGATGATTCTAAGACGCTGGCCTACGACTCACAGTTGCTTTTTTAAACATTTTAGCAACTGGCTTCTTTAGCTACTAGTTCCAGTGGAAAGTAATGGGATTTTTGCTTAAGATTCGATTATAGCCTTTCAAATGTATGATTCCCTAGACCTTAAGGCCATGTTTTGTAGTTCTCTGCAGTTAATAATACACTCTGCTTGATAGGCACGGTTGAGACGATTTTAGACCAACACTGGTAGACACTACGAAGACTATGCATGTGGGTTGAGTTTTGATGATTCTAAGACGCTGGCCTACGACTCACAGTTGCGTTTTTAAACATTTTAGCAACTGGCTTCTTTAGCTACTAGTTCCTGGAGTTCTTCCTGAGGTGTAAGTACAAAAATGTTTGCAGAAAAGTTGTGGGAATGTTGACTTTGTTGTATTGTAACTTAAATTTGTCAATTTCTACATCAAGAACAATACCCTTTTTCATTTTGTAACCTTCTGCATATATCATCATTGATGCAGAAGGTTACATCTCTTCTCTGCGCATTGGAAATATGATGATATATGCAGAAGGTTACATCTCTTCTCTGCGCATTGGAAATATATCAATGCCCTTCTCTCACGCACTTATCAACACACCACTTACCTTCAACGCTCTCAAGGCTTTCGATTGGGTTTTGATCAAATCTCAGGACGTTAATAGCAGGAGGACAGTTACCCAAGGCACTTAATTTTTTTTTTCAATTGAAGGTTGCCCAAAGCTAGAGTTAGAAGTGGCGAGTTTTGATAATAGCACGTCTGTTGAGCATGTTTTTATCAGCGGATGTCAAAATCTTGAATCAGTTCCCGAGGGCCTACACACTCTACACAATCTTAGTTCTATAACAAATCTTGTTTCTTTCCCGAAAGATGGGCTTCCTAACACTGAATTAGAAGTCGTTATCAGAGGATGTGAGAAACTACTGTTGATCAAGATGATATTATGCTGGAAACTCAGGAAGTTGGTTACATTTTTGTAATACTGGAGCTGCATATTCTGGCGGCAAAAATCTGGTGTTCTGTTGCTGTTAGTTTCTACTGTAATGCACCAACATTTCTTTGATTTTTATAATGTTTATCTTAGGTGAATTCAGCTAGGAATCTGCTGTTGATTAGGTGCTAATGTAATGTGATGTGTTTGTAGTAGTTAGCAAAGTATGGCTGTTTAAAATTTGATTGTAAGTCTGCTGCAGAGTAGGTGTAACTGCAGTGCAAACCATGTTTATATTCAGCATTTCTGTTCAATGAAATACAATTCCCGTGTGAAACATTCTTGAGTGTGTGTGTGACCCAACATAACAGCTACATTTTCCTTAGAATTCTCCAGCTCCAAAACCATCAACTACAAGGCCTACCTAGTCACATGCACACCCTCAAGTCTCTTCGATCCCTGACCTTAGGGAATAATCCAAAATGGCTTTCTTTCCCGAACAAGATATTCCCACCAATCTAACATCACTTGATGTTGATGATCCCAAAATCTACAACTCGCTTGCTGAGTGGGGCTTCCACAAACTCGTCTCTCTTAGAAAACTCTGTATTGAGGGATCCCCAAATGCAGTGTCTTTTCCAGAGGAAGAGCTGCCCTCCTCTCTTATTTGACAATTTATCTCCCAAGGGTTTTCAAAATCTCACCTCCCTTGAATGGTTGTCTATCATTGATTGCCCAAATCTCACATCCTTCCCAGACCTTCCGTCCTCGCTTCTGCAGCTATTTATTAGTAGATGTCCTTTACTGAAACAACGATGCAAAAGGGATGAAGGACAAGAGTGGTCTAAGATAGCCAACATTCCTTCAGTAGTGATGTTTTTAAATGAGCCAGAGGAGGAAGAATGAAGTCAATTTGATTTCAAGAACAATTGAAAAGACTGAATGGTCAATTACCTCACTTCTCTCGTGGACCATTCAGGTATGTAAATTTCATTCATCACCATTAACTTTAAGACAATTTTAGATTTTTACTAGCCAGATTGTTAAGACAATTTAAATTCTCAATGCTGATTTGTTGAAAAATAACAAAATACTCACAGTATAAAGTCAACATTTGGTCTCAACAAACTAATGCAAAAGGGACTGAGGACGAGAGTTGTTCAAGAATGAACTCCATTTGGTCTCACAAACGAACAAAGAGACTGAATCCAGAAATTCCACTTTTCATGTTTCTGCTATTTTCAGGTCTGTCAATTTCTAGCACCTAAACCATACCAATTGCAGATTTTTATGAAACAGAGTCTTGATTATGCCATGCTTGCAAGAAGCAGCAAATTTCAGGATACATTTCAATATTGTGATGGCAGTGGTAAGCTCTATCATTTGGCTCGTTAAGAGATTCGAATTCTCAATTCAATTTCTTATATATTTAATAATTTTAGACAGTTCCTGTATAAAATGATAAGACCTCCCATTAGTAAAATCTATCAATATAAAGGGCATAAAGGACATAAGGGAAGTAGGGTATTGGTTGTGTGAGTGGGCATGTGTGCTAGTGGGAGTTGGTTGGGAAATATTCACATGATCGGGAATCAAGTTGTTAGTGGGAGGAATATTTTACTTAAGGGATTAATATATAAAGGGAGGGGAGTTTTAGGGAACGATAGGCATATTTTCAAAGGGTCATTAAGGGAGGTCCCCAGCTCCTCGAACTGTTGGGAATTATCTGTTCTTTTGGCTTGTTGCTGTTTCCATTTTGTTCTATTAAAATCTCATTGCTATTCAATCAATACAATACAGTTAAGGGTCATTAAGGGAGGTCCCTGACTCCTTGAAGCTAGGCTGGGAATTATACATTCTTTTGGCTTGTTCTTTGTTTCCATTTTGTTCTGTTAAAATCTCATTTCTATTCAATCAATACAATACAGTTTTAATTCTAGATAGGAACCCACTCCAATAACTCAACAATTTGGGTTGGGCCATGGGTCTTTCATGGGCTTGGTAGAACTCTCCTTGGAAAACCGGCTTGCCAAGGGAGGGTGCCCAAGCCTTTATAACCCACATGTCCACTCTTTTCCCTTTCAATGTGAGATCCTAACATTCCACCACGCTTCTGCAACTGACGTCCACGTCGGCCTCTTTACCCCTTGGGTGACTACGCGGATCCCCTTTCCCTCGGGCCTCCATGCCCTTTCTCGGGGTAGTAGCCTGGGCCCAAAGTCAACCTACCACGCGTGCACTGCCACATAGGCGCATGATCATGCTCTGATACCAATAGATAGGAACCCCCTCCAATAACTCAACAATTTGGGTTGGGCCATGGGTCTTTCATGGGCTTGGGTAGAACTCTCCCTGGAAAACTGCCTTGCCAAGGGAGGGTGCCCAAGCCTTTATAACCCACATGCCTACCCTTTTCCTTTTCAATGTGGGATCCTAACATTAATTGATAAGAACCCACTCTAATAACTCAACAATTTGGGTTGGGTCATAGGTCTTTCATGGGCTTGGGCAGAACTCTCCTTGGAAAACCGGCTTGCCAAGAGAGGGTGTCCAAGCCTTTATAACCCACATGTCCACTCTTTTCCCTTTCAATGTGAGATCCTAACATTCCACCACACTTCCGCAACCGACGTCCACGTCGGCCTCTTTACCCCTTGGGTGACTACGCGGATCCCCTTTCCCTCGGGCCTCCATGCCCTTTCTCGGGGTAGCAGCCCGGGCCTAAGGTCAACCTGCCATGGGTCAGCCTACCATGCGTGCACTGTCACATAGGCGCAACATCATGCTCTGATACCAATAGATAGGAACCCACTCCAATAACTCAATAATTTGGGTTGGGCCATGGGTCTTTCATGGGCTTGGGTAGAACTCTCTTTGGAAAACCGACTTGCCAAGGGAGGGTGCCCAAGCCTTTATAACCTACATGCCCACCCTTTTCCTTTTCAATGTGGGATCCTAACATTCCCCACGCTTTGAGACCCAATGCACTCGTTTGATATGCATCTAATAAAACCATTGCACTATAGTAATTTGCCTAAACATTCATTGGTATTTTACTCTTTTGCACAGATTTTTTGATTTTTCAGCGAGGTGAAGACAGAGGCTAACAATAGAGTTCACTGGATTCTAGATAATATGCAAGTTAAGATAATCAAAAGAAAATTTGATTACCTTAACTTGAATAAATTCCCACCAATCTAACATCACTTGAGGTTAAAGATCTCTACATGTACAACTCACTGGCAGGGTGGGGGTTCCACAAACTCACCTCTCTTAGAATAGTCAGATTCGTAAATACCCAAATGCAGTCTCTTTTCCAGGGGAGGAGATGAAGTTGCCAACTCCTCTAAAAATTGAAAACTTAACAAAATTGAAATACCTATCGCCCAAGGTTTTCCAAAATCTTACCTCTCTTGAAGGGTTATCAATCTATGGTTGCCCAAATTTTACATCCTTCCCAGATCTTCCATCCTTGCTTCTGCAACTATATATTGGAGGTTCTCCGTTGCTGAAACAACGATGCAAAGGAATGAAGGACAGGAGTGGTCAAAGATACCCCACATCCCTTGTGTTAAGATGGATTGAAAGTTCATTTTTAGAAATTGTGGAAATGGCTGGATTGAACAATCACCTCACTTCATTCTTATGGGCTATTCAGGTCAGTCAATCTCTAGAACCCGCACCAATATCTTCTATCAATACCATTTAGATTTTATAAAACAGAGATTTAATTAATGATTTCTTGCTTGTGCAGTAGCCAACTGAAAAGTATGAACTCTGGGATGCAATATGCCAACATGTCAATGGCAATGGTAAGCTATACCATTTGCCATTTGGCTTATTAAGACAATTTGAATTCTCACTGCTGATTTATTGAAGTCTAACAAGTTTTAAAATTAGGTATTAGTAAATATTTGTTGTTATATTGAAGTTTTGTACTGACTCTAAGTTGCTGGCTTATTACAATTATTTTGGGAGGTGTACGTGCTCAAATGTGGTGTTTTGGTTGCTGAAGAACCTGTTAAAGCCTTCCCAAGGTCGTAATTTTCCAAGCCTATGAACATGTTATGTAGTTTCCATTTTGCTGATATTTTTTGTTCTGTTAAGACTACGTTACATAGTGTTAAAGGTTTTCCAGGGTTGTAATTTGCTAGACCTATGAACATGATTGTTGCTGATATTTCTTGTTTTCACGAGACTAAGGTAATGTAGAATTGTGATTGATTGTCCTTTACCATCCTCACTTGTGCAACTACATATTGTTAGAGTTATTATATATTTACTATGAGGGTAGTTTAGTCTTGTATACAATAACATTAGTTTAGTCTTTTATTACTTTTGTATATTATCTCATTTTTCCTCTTTTGCATTGTATTGTATTTTCCTTCTCTTCTTTTGCAATGAGAAAAGTAAACCCTCCTTTTCTTTCTTCTCTGATTTCGCTTTGAATGTTTGATTTTGCTTTGGAATAATTTACATGGTATTAAAGCCACGTTTGTTTGAGACGATAATTGGTTTAGACTCGACCTTGCACGTCAAGCGTGAGTGAGAGTATTGAAGTTGAATTTATCCCACATCACTAAGTTGGTGGGCTATTATGGTATATATACGTGGTTAGACTCTCTCTTCGCTTGAGCTAACTTTTGGGAGTAAGTTCTATCCAAACCGCTTTATCACATATGAATTATTGTCCATTTCAGGAAAAAAAAAAAAATGCAGTGGGATGAGGGAGAAGAGTGTCCAAGATAGCCCACATCCCTTAAGCTAAACTGGAAGTTCGTGTATGATCCATACGAAGATGAATCAACTTGAGATCTGCCTTCCACAGTTCATTGCCAGTTGTGCTACTGCTTTCTGCAATTTATCCCATTACTGTTCTTTTTAGCGTCGTTACCATTAATTGATGTACTTTCCATCACCGTTTCGTTGACGTTTACTCGCCCTTAATGACGTTAACAATCTTTAACTTGCCCGTCATCACCATTACCCCTTTGATTTTGTTATTTTGTGGACCAAGAGGTTGCTGTGATTGTAGAGGTATAATTTTTTTCTTAAATTCATGTTTGTTACTCCTTGTCTCTTTGGTTTATTAATTATCATTAGTAGTTGTTCGACCCACCACTACTTTAATCTATTGGTTTAATTATTATATTGATAGTTGTTCAACCACTACTCCTTTTAACTTAAAAAATTGGGCGTATAAAAAGTTTAACAGACATTTACATGAACCTTCAATAATATTATTGTTTATAACCTGAAGATGAGAACATGAGTTGCAATTCTCAAGTAGACCAAACTAATTTACAAAATGCCAAAACTAGTTTACTAACATAATTGAAGACTGGTGGAGTCCAACGTTTTTGTTTCTTTTAAGTCTAATGGTCATCTTGAGGCAATTTTTTTACGGGCAGGAAGGGGACTAATAATTTGTTTATGAGTATTGTGGTGCAACGAACATTCACTTAAAACAAAGCACCCTATATTTTAATATCACCAAACCATTATTAATCTCGAAAGCCTTTCCATCTTTTCATTTATCATCAACAGAGAAGCTGAGTAAAGGTTTTCTTGCTTGCAGAAACTGACTGTCAAGAAGTTCAAGACTATCCGAAAATCACAAACTACAGGTAAACAAAAAAATCTTTATACTCTCATACATTTATTTGGTTTCTAAAAAATATGTCTTACATCTGTAATTAGGACAAAATCCTGAAGTTTATTTTTCATGAGTCCGATCACATTCTGTTGACTTAAATATGTTTGTTTCTGGATTTGAAATGCTGGACAATATTTTAATCACTACATTGCTATCATTTGTAAAAGTAAGTAATTTTCTTAATAATTAGTTATCTTTATGAATGGTATCCAACTCAAATATAGATATTATTCATGCATGCGTCTTGTTAATAGTTATCAATGGTGTGAACTAGAACTCCATGAACTCTTTCTGAGTCTCTTTCTTATTCTCTATATCGATTCTCCTAATATCTCCTTTTAATTAATTTCTTAATTAAGACAACTCAAACACCAATTTCCATCTCTTCATCTTGCAAACAGTGCTTGTTTGTAGAATCGACTGTTAAGAAATCTAGAGGACAATCATATCACAAATTTCTGGTAAGGAAAAACAACCTTCATATCACCACCACTTTTCAAATAGTTCAAGGATCATTTTAGGATTATATCTTCACTAGTACTGGACATGTATGTTAATTTATTTTAATTGATATTATTAATTATTTTAAATTTTTTTTATTAATATAGTATATTTTTTATTTTTTTAAATAAATAAAAATATCAATAAATGAATAATTTTTATAGTAAAATTAGATAATAAAAATTGCTATTGGTTGAGTTTACAACGCTATATAGCTTTATAGATAAATTATTCTTACAGATAAACATAAAAAATATATTATATAATTCATATTTCATGTGAAATGAATTCATCTAAAATACATTTTTTAATTTATAATTTATACTGTAATTCAAATCATCTTTTAATTACATTTCTTAAAACTTTAAAATTTTCGAAACAAACTATATTTGGAATTTTGATTTATTAACTCTGTTGTTGTGATGCTAGGAAATTCCGTATAATTTGTAGTATCAAATGTCTTTTTAATTACAATCCTTCTCTTTCTTGATTGTTGCTCTTCATCTGATTATCATCCTTCTCTGTATGAGAATTTTAATTCATTCTTATCATTTCTTCCTACGTAGTAAAAACCATGCCAGTGGGAGAAGTCTTTCTTGGTGCTTTTCTTGGTGTTGTTTGACAGTTGGGGCCGAGTAAGCGTCGCTCTTTCCATGCGAAGATGGGATACGTTCGGAGTTGAAGCGGAAGAGAAAGTTTTTAATGATCAAGGCGGTGCTCAATGATGCCGAGGAGAAGCAATCAAGAACGAGGCTGTGAAAATGTGGTTGGGACGATCTCCAAGACTTGGCTTATGATGTGGAGGACATCCTGGATGAGTATGCCACTCGGGTTCTACAATGGGAATTGATGACAGAACAATCGACAAACAGAATTGCTGATTATTTCTCTCCTTGGACTCCAACCGCTCGATTTCCCATGCGATATGAAGTCCAAGACAAGAGATAACTTGCCGTTTAGAAGATCTCTGTGAAGAAAAGAATTATCTTGGTCTGAAAGAGATAGGCGGAGGTTCATCTACTATTGCATGGCAAAGACTACCTAGTACATGTGTGCCAAGCTGAATCAGCGATTATCGGAAGAGATCTTGATAAAGCCAAGATAATTGAAATGGTGTTAAGCAATAAACGGAGTGGTGGCGATTACGAGGTAATACCCATTGTTGGCCTAGGAGGAGTTGGCAAAACAACACTTGCTCGGGAGGTATATAATGACAAGGCAATGGAAGATTTCAATCCAAGAGCATGGACGTGTGTCTCGGATGATTTTGATGTTCTCGTATCTCCAAGGCTATTTTTGAGTCGATCCGCATCAACTTGTACTAACGAACTTAAATGAAGTGCGAGTTCTTTGAAAAATAAGATAGCAGGGAAAAAAATTCTTGCTAGTCTTGGACGATGTTTGGAGTAAGGATTATGACTTGTGGGAAGCCCTAAAGTCTCCATTCTGGTGGAGCACCGGGAAGTAGAATAATTGTAACTACACGCAAAGAAAGATGTTGCATCGACAATGGAACTAGAAGTATGTTATAACTTGGAGCTTCGCTTAAGATGCTGTTGGGTCATATTTGAGAAGCATGTATCTCGAGTAGAGTTATTCTGAGGGAAAGAATTTGAAATTACTTCGGGAGAAAGTTGTCAAAAAGTGTAAAGGCTTACCATTGGCGGCAAGAACGCTGGCGGCCTTTTTACGATCTAAGCAAAAATATGTTGAATGGGTGGATATATTGGACAGCCAAATTTGGGATTTGCCGAAGGAAAGTAACATTCTCCCTATATTAAAATTAAGTTATTATCATCTTCCCTCACATCTTAAGAGATGTTTTGCTTATTGTGCAATTTTTCCGAAGGATTATGAATTCAAGAAGGAAGAACTTGTAATTTTATGGATGGCAGAAGGATTTATTCAACAATCAAACCATAAGAAGCAACTAGAAGACCTAGGCGACCAGTATTTTTGTGAGTTATTGTCAAGGTCCTTTTTTCAACAATTATGTAATGATAGTTTGAAATTTGTGATGCATGACCTTGTCCATGATTTGGCCCAATGGATTTCTCTAGAAACAAGTTTTAGATTCGAGGATGAATCGAGTGTCATGCAAATAAGAAGATGTGAAAGGATTCGACACTCTTCTTACACATTTAGGAAGTATGAAGTTGAGAAGAATTTCAAAGCCTTCCACAGAATTGAGCAGCTAAGGACGTTCCTGAGAATATTTTCTCAACCAAAGTCAATATTATATGAGAGTTATGTAAGTAAGTCAGTCTTTCCCAACTTATTGCCAAAGCTCCAAAAATTGAGATCACTATCTTTAACAAATTATCATGAGATTGAATTACCCGACTCAATTGGTGATTTGAAACATTTGAGGTATCTCAATCTTTCTAAATCTCAAATCACAAATCTACCCGAGTCAACAAGTTCACTACTCAATTTACAAAGTTTGTTATTAACTTGTTGTTATCGTCTCAAGAAGTTGCCTTTACAAATGAGAGATTTGATCAATCTTCGCCATCTTGATATCAGAGGTGCAAGACTTATAAGAGAGATGCCATTAGGAGTGAAAAAACTGAAATATCTTCAAACTTTATCTAATTTTGTTTTGGGTAAAGGCGTCGGATCTAGTTTGAAAGATTTGAAAGAATTAAAGTTTATTCGTGGAGAACTATATATTTCGATGTTAGAAAATGCAATTGATTGTCATGAAACAGGAGATTATATATTGTGGGATAAGAAGGACTTAGAAGTGTTAGTACTTGAATGGAGTTCTTCTATGCCCTATCCAGATGAAGCAGGGAAAATGGTTCTCGACATTTTACAACCCCATAAAAATCTGAAAGAGCTCACAATCAATAATTTTGGCGGCAAACATTTTTCATCTTGGATAGGAGATCCATCATTCTCTAATATGGTGGTCCTGAAATTGGATGGATGTGAAAGTTGCATAACCTTGCCTTCGATTGGGCTATTGGGGTCACTTAAAAACCTCACCATTAAAGGGATGAAAATGCTTAAAAAAGTAGGCTGTGAGATCTATGGGGAGAGTTGCTCAGAGTGTTTTCAATCATTAGAGACACTTTGTTTTGACAATTTGCCCGAATGGGAGCAGTGGGATCCTTTTGAGGAAAAGTTGCATGCGGAAAGCTTCTCTCATCTCCAAAAGCTTTCCATCAAACAATGTCCCAAACTCTATGGAAGATTACCTAACCGTCTTCCTTCATTAAAGGAAATTGTGATTAGTGAATGTGAGCAATTGGTTGCTTCGTTCACAAGCCTTCCAGAGCTCTGCAGTTTAAAAATAGAAAGATGCAAAGGCGTGGTATGCAATAGTCCAATTGACTCCCAAACACTGAACCCTCTTCCTTTATTGGAGACTGTTGTGATTAAGGAATGTGAGGAATTGATGGTTTCTTTCTCAAACCTTCCTCTGCTCCACTCACTGGAAATAAATAGATGCAAAGGATCAGACGTTGCTGGGTTTAGAAGTTGGTCAAAGGATGAATTTCAGAAATTAGAAACTCTAACAATCGTTGGTTGTGAGGAGCTCATACAACTGTGGCCAAATGTGATATGTCCTGAGAAGCCACCACAAGGGTTGGGGTTGGATTGCTTTATCTTGCTTAAAGAGCTATATTTGACTGAGCTTCCAAATCTAGTTTCGTTTCCAGATGGTTCTCTTTCCAGTCTCACCAAAGTTCAAATTTGGAATTGTGAAGCCATAACATCGTTACATGAGGGGTTGAAGCACAACAATGCACGTATTGAGCATTTGAGTGTTGCTAGCTGTCCTTCTCTAATGTTCATTGTGAGAGGCCGACTACCTTCATCGCTAAAAACCCTTTCGGTAGAGGATTGTGAAAAATTGGGGAATATTTGGAATGATAGGGAGGATACTTGTACTTCTTCTCCATCTTCTTCTTTTTCATTGATGCAGAAGGAGAATGTGGACAACACCACTACATCTCTTCTTTGCGAATTGAATATATCACAATGCCCTTCTCTCACGCACTTATCATCAACACACCACTTACCTTCAACACTTACAGGGCTTTTTATTGGTTATTGTTCAAATCTCAGGACGTTAATAGCAGGAGGACAGTTACCCAAGGCACTTAAATTCCTCCGATTTGAAGATTGCCCAAAGCTAGAGTTAGAAGAGGTCAGTTTTGATAATAACGCGTCTCTTGATCGTGTTTGGATCAGCGGATGTGAAAATCTTAGATCAGTTCCCGAAGGCCTACACACTCTACACAATCTTAGTTATGTGAGAGTAGAAAATTGCCCAAATCTTGTTTCTTTCGCAAAAGATGGGCTTCCTAACACTGAACTAACAGTCTTTATCAGTGGATGTGAGAAACTACAAGCCCTACCTAGTCACATGCACACCCTCAAATCTCTTCAATCCCTAACCTTATGGAATAATCCAAAAATGGCATTCTTTCCTGAACAAGACATCCCCACCAATCTGACATCACTTGACATTGATGATCCCAAAATCTACAACTCACTTGCTGAGTGGGGCTTCCACAAATTCATCTCCCTTCGAAAACTTAGGATTGTTGGATCCCCAGAGGCAGTGTCTTTTCCAGAGGAGGAAAAGGGAATGAAGTTGCCAGCCTCTCTAGTTCATCTAAAATTACAAAAATTCCCAAACTTGAAATACCTATCTTCCAAGGGTTTCCAGAATCTCACCTCTCTTGAAAACTTGGATATCTTTACTTGCCCAAATCTCACATCCTTGCCACACTTTCCATCCTCGCTTCTGCAACTAACTATTTATGGTTGTCATGTGCTGAAGAAACGGTGCGAACGTGGTGAAGGACAAGACTGGTCCAAGATAGCCCACATCCCGTATGTTAAGATAGACAGCCAGTTCATCTAGATCCAGAGGAGGAACAATGATGTCCATTTGATATCAGAAGGAATGGAAAAGGCGGAATCACCTAGGGGCTATTCAGGTCTGTCCATTTCTAGAACCCACACCATTAACTTTTATCAAGACAAATTAGATTTTTATTAAACTGACAGTTGATTAATAATTATGTGCTCCCGCAGGAACCAACTTGATTTTATCAACTCGAATGCATATGCCAACATGGCAATGGCAGCGGTAGCTTTACCATATGGTTTGTCGAAATATAACAAAAGTCATGTCATTAGTAGAATTTGTTGTTTATATTGCAATTTAAAGTTATTTGAGCATGCCCACCATATAATCCTTCCCTAAACTTGGACTCTTAAAGGTTGATTGGACGGTTGTGAAAACAGAGGCTGATACAGAGCTTACCGCATTGCACGAATAATGTAAGTTTACTTTTCATTCATCTTGCTAGTAACACAATGTAAGAAGCTTCAGTTCTGTTTTGTTCCCTGTTAATGATATTTCAGGCCTACATGTTGAAAATTATGTCGTAGCTTGGAATTTGATTGTTCTTGCATCATTTTGAAAATTGTCCTCTCAATTTGTTTTTCTTATGTTCTATAAGGGTATTTTTTTTCTTTTTTCAGAGGAAGCAAGTGGACTATTTGATACTGGGTTCCTGAAGTTAACTGTTTCGTTGCCTCATGCAGTCTTCTAACTATTGTGGGTAAAAAGTAAGAAAAAGAAATCTGGACTGAGTCAAATTCTGATGTTTTGCAATTTTTGATGTATATGATTTTCATAGATATTAAACTTGTTATATACTTTGGTCCTGGTTTCTTTACAGCTGAGTCAAACTCTGATGTTTTGCAATGGTACACTATGCTTAGTAGAGCTCCAGCTGATTTTAGCCGTACAGGTATAGGCAACATCGATTATGCTTCAAAGGATAAATTTCAGGAGTTATTTATGGACTTTAACTCTGAAAGTTATTTCTTGTGAAGATCTCATTTGCAGTGAACAACAAAGGGTTGCCGTGATTCTGAGTTGCTGGCCTACTACAGTTGTTTTTAAAAAGTTTCTATGACTGTCTTGCGGAGTTCCTGAAGAATAAGAAAATTTTTGTTGCTGAACAATCTGTTATAGCCTTTCCAAGGTTTGAATTTCTAGTCCTATAAACATGTTTTTGCAGTGTCCATTATGCTGATATTCTTGTTTTTATAAGACTAAGCTAAGATGATTGTCCTTTCCGAACCTCGGTCTATCATCCTCTCTTGTGCAATTACTTATGATTGCAGGAAAAAAAACAGTGCAAAAGGGATGACGGAAAAGACTGTCCAAGATAGCCCACATCCCCTCGTGTTAATACAGACCTTCAGTTCATCTATGATCCGGATGAAGAAGAATCAACTTGATTTGATCTTTTCGCAATTTTGTGTACAGGTTTTGGTGTTCAAGTGCCGGAATTTTGTTGCTGAAGAATCTCTTGAAGCCTTTCCAAGGTTATGATTTGCTATGCCTATGGCCATGGCTTATTTTTCAACAATTGAATAATGATACTATAGTTTGAAATTGGTTAACTAATTGGGTTTTATATTACCTGGAATTGTTTATATTTGGTGGGCTGGCCTGTTAATACTGATGAGGGTTTTGGGTATTGGGTTTGATTGATATCGGTGGGGAGAATAATAGGAGAAGCCATGGAATGCAGGGGTTAGATTGTCATTTCTACAAGTATTAAAACACAGGTAGGGCGTAATTGTAAGGATTTAGATTATGCAGGAGTTTGGAAACATTTAAAAGTATAGGGGGTATGAGTCAAAAGATTCAGCGGGTAACTGGTGATTTTACATGATTATTGGTTATGATGTTTCAAGCATGGCACGCATCTTTTTGCATTTTGTTTTAAATGAAAGCAAGTATTTTTTTGATATTATTACTTATATGTATTTGAATATGAACATGCATAATTCATGATGTGTTGGGCATTCGGATGCATTGTGTGATGATGTGTTTTATTCATCGGATTGGAGACCACCTTTTATAGTACTCATCCCCCTCTAAGCATTAGTTGACATTTTATATTTATCCTCATACGTGCATTGAGATGGTTCGTCCTAATGAACAATTATGTTATCTTATTGGGACAGGACGAATGCCTGACAAGCTCTAGGTGGGATTACACCAAGTGGGTATTGGCCAGTGTGGGATTTTGATGCCCTAAGGGTAGACTGTGGGTGGAATTATATTTGAGTCATATCATGACGCCCTGAGAGTATGTTGTGAGTCGAGTATGGTTATTTAGTGATGATTATACCATCCCAAGGGTAGACTATGGATGGTACTACCTCGAGGGTAAACTGTGGGTGGTGTAACTACTTGTCTGTATTTGGAACCGACAAGTGAGAGGCATGACTTAGGTCCCTGGGTACTAGTATGGTGGTGGTGATTGTTTTGGGTTTATATGACCTTGGTATGTTGTTCCATAGCATCTGAAAATATCATACGGTGATTATTGCTTATCTTGTGAGTGGTTATGGTGTTGTTGACATCTAATCATATTTGTTTTTATGAAATGTTTTCAAAATATTCACCCTCTTGTCGGAATCCTAAGTCTCCTGGAGCGCTTGGATTCAGCGGGATAGGAATACCCGCGAGGGGGCCGTGACATAAAAGGCTTCTGCTACTACTTTATTAAATTCTCCACAGGTGCAGTTCACCAGCGGGACAGTTATAAAGAATGCTGCTGAAAGCTCTGTGGAAGGTTTTCACAGGTTATAATTTTCCAGGCCTATGGCCAGATCTCGTAGTTCTTTTTCAAAAATAAATAATTAAATAAACCAGCTGCTGATACATTCTTCTTGGTTTTGGACCAAATATTGCAGAACGATTGTCCTTTGTACGAAAACACAATGCAATGGGTAATGGGACAAGGATGCGAGTGGTACAAGATATATAGCCACATTCCTTGGATTAAGATCGATCACAAGTTCATTTACAAACTAGACGGAGATTCAATCCATTAGTTCGGTGGGACAGAATAATGCAAGTTAAGGTGACGTATATACGAAACTAGTAACATATTTTAATGGGTCGCAATGCTATTTCTTTCAAGTCTCTCTGGTTTCCTTTAAGGGCTTTTCTTTTATTTTTATTTTTCAGTGGGACTTTTTTAATCCAGATTCGGAGTACTCATCCAGTCAGTTTGAAGATTAAGGGCTTGCTGAAATTAACTTCCGAAACTGATCCTGGAAACTTCAGATGTTTTTTAGACACATTTTGACAGATGCAACTAAGGCTATGCTTGAAGGATGAATTTCTGGAGTTATTTTCATAATTCGTTGAAAAAAGTTATTTCTGATGAGAAACGTTTGAAGAACATTCAGAATTTGTTGAAAGTTTCTGCTGCTGCTGCTGCTTATTACCCAAATGTAGAGACATTTTGATAGCTGAAAAGGAATTTTCTATTGTCTTATTTTAATTATTGGATATAATTAAAATGAACAGACACTGACATCAACTTTTACTGAACATTTTCATAACCCTGCATAACAAAATGTCAATTTATCGAAACTAGATTTGAAAAGTAAATCCAAGATTATTTGATAGTACCGAAACTTTTTCTTTTTTTTTATGTGAAAAGTTGTTCTATTCATTAGCAACACAGACGGCAACTCCGATGATTAAATCAATGCAACTTACCAACAGCACAAACTTGTTAAAACAACTTCAAAGAAATTGTTAAGAACAATTGCTATATATTTCTGCAAATAAAAAAAATTGAATATTCCGAGGTAAAATTCTGAAATAGGCCAAACTAATATACAAATTGCCAAAACATCAATGATAATTTATGAATACTTTTTCATTTATCATATATCGGTCGATACAGAAGCTGAGTAAATTTTTTCTTGCTTGCAGAGACTGACTGTTAAGAGGTTAAGATTACCCTCTGATCACAAACTACAGGTAAAAGAATCCTTCATACTGTTGAACAATTTTTGAAAGCATCTTGTTTTGGTTTACTCTACAATTTTCTGAAATCCAAACATTGAAGTTTATATTTTTCCTAAGGATTATGAATCCAAGAAGGAAGAACTTGTACTTTTATGGATGGCAGAAGAACTTATTTAACAATCAAACCATAAGAAGCAACCAAAAGACCTCGGTGGCGAGTATTTTTGTGAGTTATTATCAATGTCAATTTTTCAACAACTGAATAATGATAGTTTGAAATTTGTGATGCACGACCTTGTCCATGATTTGGCCTAATCAATTTCTCGAGAAACAAGTTCTAGATTTCAGGATGAATCGAGTGTCATGCAAATAAAAGGACGTGAAAGGATTCGACACTCTTCTTGCACATTTAGAGAGTATGAAGTTGAGAAGAATTTCAAAGTCTTCCGTGGAGTTAAGCAGCTAAAGACGTTCCTGAGAGTAGCTTGGCCACTAAAGTCAATATATGGTTGGAGTTACGTAAGTCAGCTAGTCTTTCCCAATTTATTGCCAAAACTCAGAAAATTGAGGTCATTGTCTTTAACAAATTATCGTGCGATTGAACTACCAGACTCAATTGGAGATTAGAAACATTTGAGGTATCTTAATCTTTTTGAAACTCAAATCATAAATCTACCCAAGTCAACAAGTTTACTATTCAATTTACAAAGTTTGTTATTAAGAAATTGTTTCGCTCTCAAAAAGTTGCCTCTACAAATGGGAAATTTGATCAATCTATGCCATGTTGATATTAGAGGTGCAACACTTATAAGAGAAATGCCTTTGGGATTGAAAAAACTGAAATGCATTCGAACCTTATCTAATTTTTTTGTAGGTAAAGGTGTCGGATCTAGTTGAAAGATTTGAATGAATTAAAGTTTATTTGTGAAGAACTTTATATTTCAAGGTTAGAACTGATTGTCATGAAACAAGAGATTCTATATTGCGCCATAAGAATAACATAGAAGTGTTAGGGCTATAATGGAGTTCTTCTATGCATTCTCGACATGAAGTAGAGAAAATTGTTCTCGACATTTTACGACCCCATAAAGATCTGAAAGAGCTCACAATCAATAACTTTTGCTGCAGAAAATTTTCATCTTGGATAGGAGATCCATCTCTCTAATATGGTGGTTTTGAAATTGGATGGGTGTGAAAGTTGCATAACTTTACCTTCGATTGGGCTATTGGGCTCACTTAGAAACCTCACCGTTAAAGGGATGAAAATGCTTAAAAAAGTAGGCTGTGAGATATATGGGGAGAGTTGCTCAGAGTGTTTTCAATCATTAGAGACACTTTGTTTTGAGAATTTGCCGGAATGGGAGCATTGGGATCCTTTGGAAGAAAAGTTCCTTGCAGAAAGTTTCTCGTCTCCGAAAGCTTTCCATTAAACAATGTCCCAAACTCTATGGAAGGATGCAGAAGGAATGAAGGACAGGAGTGGTCAAAGATAGCCCAAATCCCTTGTGTTAAGATGGATTGAAAGTTCATTTTTAGAAACTGTAGAAATGGCTGGATCGGTCAATCACCTCACTTCATTCTTATGGGCTATTCAGGTCAGTCAGTCTCTGGAACCCACACCATTAGCTTTTATCAAGACCATTTAGATTTTGTGCCACTGATTCTTCTAACTATTATTGAATGAGTCAAATTCTGATGTTTTAAAATTTTTGAGATTTATAATTTCCATAGATACTGAACTTTTGTTTTTTCTATGAACACCAAATTTGGGTTCTTTTTGTATATGATAACTATATGTTGATGATTGGACTTAAAAAGAAAGCCATGATTGTAGAGGTAATGTCCTGTTTCTTCTGATGCCTTTTCATTCAATCAGTGGCCAGAACTCTTTTGGCATTGAACTGATACCGAGGTTTTGTTAAAACCAGGAGCTCAATTTAGAGGTGGAAGGCAATGGTACACAATGCTTTGTGGAGCTCCAGCTGATTTTAGCCTATACAGGTAGACTCAACACAGACTGTGCTTGGAGAACAAAGTTTCAGGAGTTGTTTGTATTGACAGGGTTCAACTAAGTTATTTCTCTTAAGTGAAATCAGCTAAGTATTGTTGCATTTCAGATCAAGAGTTTAGTTGTATTCAACAACCAAGAGTTGTGGTGACTCTAAGTTGCTGGCGTACGACAGTTGTTTGTTGAAAGTTATTGCTCCTGGCTTGCTCAGTTCTGCTTTCTGCAACTTTTGAGAGGTATTGTTGCATGGGAACTTTTGTTCCTGAGGATTTTATTAAGCCTTTCCAAGGTTTTGGTTTGCTGATATTTCTTATTTATTCATGTTTTTTTTTTTTTTTTTTTTTGGTTTCTTTTAAGGGTTTAATTTTTGTTTTTTTTTTTTCAGGGAAAGCAAGAGTACAGCTTTCACTCAGACTTTATGACTTCAAGGCTTGCTGCATTTTTTGTTTAAGCAAAGTTCTAAATGAAGTTTCGTCACTGTACCAGAAATTAACTGCTTCTTTACCTCATTGATTCTTTGGACCGTTGTAATTGGAAGGTAATAAAATATGATGCATATACATTGAAGCTTCAACATACTTTGGTCCCAACATTTGGTTTCCTTTTCAGATGATCAGTTGATATTATGTCGAGTGGACTAAAAAGTAGCCATGATTTTAAAAGATATCAAATCTGATTTCTTCTGATGCATTTTCTAAACCATTTTTATATCTGAAGTGTAATTATTCTATCCTCAAATCAGTTATGTTCCAAAATTCTAATTTTTATTGTCATGAATTTTATTTATGATGTCAAAATTGGTAACTATATGCTTTACAATTTCAATTGTTGTTTCAGGCTGTATTCGGAGTCTACTGCTAAGAGTTTTGATGATTTTCTGAGTTGCTGGCCTATGACCGCAGCAAAATTTTTAGCTGCTGGCTTCAGTAGCTACCAGTTCCTGGAGTTTT
This sequence comes from Pistacia atlantica, assembly GCA_026229545.1. Classification (NCBI taxonomy): domain Eukaryota; kingdom Viridiplantae; phylum Streptophyta; class Magnoliopsida; order Sapindales; family Anacardiaceae; genus Pistacia; species Pistacia atlantica. The sequence continues at coordinate 2,647,629 of CM047899.1, read as the reverse complement.
TCCTGGGGTTTGACAGCAGCAAAGGAGGTCTCGCAATGTTGATTTGTGTTGCATTGTGGCTCAAATATGCCAATTTTTTCAATAAGAACAATACTGTCTTCTCATTTTGTCACCTTTTCTACATATTGTCTTTGGTCTTTGTATTTGTGAGTTGAGTGAAAAAAAAAACAAGTGTGTAGAGAAAAGATGGGGCTGTTCTCTTGCGTCATGAAACTCCCAAAAAATTGATTTAGGGGATATAGAAACAGTATTGTGATCTTGATTTTTCCCTTTCAAATAGTGGATTTCAAGTACCGTCCGTGGACGTATGCATATTGACCGAACCAAGTAAATCTTTTTTTAATTTTCTAGAACTCACACCATTAGTTTTTATAAAGAAGATTTAGATTTTTATGAAACAGAGTGTTTATTAATAATTATGTTGCTCGTGTAGGAACCAACTAAACAGTATGAACTCCAGGATCCAATATGCTAACTCCGCAATGGCAGTTTTGAAGTTTACTTTATCTGACAGTTTTCACATTTTTAAGCTATGTAAATACAGAGGCTAATAACACAGCTCATCACATTCTACCTTAAAATGTAAATTTTCATTCATCACCATAAACTTTTATCAAGACAACTTTAGATTTTTACTGAAGAGATTGTTAAGACAATTTAAATTCTCAGTGCTGATTTGTTGAAAAGTAACAAAATACTCAATAGTATAAAGTCTTAAAGTCAGGTAATTAGTAAAATTTTCTGTTTATATTGCAGTTTTAAAGTTTTTTGAGCATGCCCACCTTATAATCCCTCTTTAAACTTTTAGAATTTTAAAGGTTGATTAGACGGCTTTTACTAATTTTCAGCTCTGTGAAAACAGAGACTAATTTCTGTGTTCTGCAGCTTTTGATGTATTTTATTTTAATACTGATTGAAGTTTCTATATACTTTGGGGAGGCGGAATTTTTTTGTTAATGTCCTGTTACTTCTGATGACTTAATCTTTCAAACACTTGCCTAAACTCCTTAGACATTGCACAGATACCAAGGTTTTGTTAAGACGTGGATTTGACTTTAGATGTGAGAGGCAATGGTACACTATGCTTGGTGGAGGTCTACCTGATTTTAGCCCAATACAGGTAGATGCAACACAGGCAATGCTTCAAGGATATATTTCGGGAGTTCTGAAAGTTGATTAAGTAGGGTTAATGATGCATTTCAGGTCAAGCTTTTAGTTGCCTTCCGAGTTGTGGTGACTTCAGGCTGCTGGCCT
>CM047899.1:2515813-2646275 GCA_026229545.1 Pistacia atlantica | reverse complement strand
CCACATTTGATGCTGAAGTTTTTATTAGCTTAAATCTTTCGATATTAATCCAAGTAAAATTTTCTCACTTTATTATAGTAAATATTTAGGTAAAGAAGTAATAGTTTGAGAATCCCTTAATATACATACATAAGTAAGCTGACATTGCCGTAAAGTGTCATCAACTCGCGGTTAACCGTTTCTTTGCCTTGTTGATTCTTCTAACTTTTGGAATGATTCAAAGTCTGATGTTTTGCAGGTTTTTGATATAAGTAATGTCACAGTACTGAACTTTTTTTATACTATGATCGCCAAATTTGGGTTACTTTATAGATGATGACCACATGTTATTGGTGATTAGACTAAAAGACAGCTGCGATTGTGAAGGTAGAAAATTAATGTCCTGTGTTTTCTAATGTCTTCTCATATCAAACTGTGGCGTAAACTCTTTGGACATTGAGCAGATGCTAAGGTTTTGTTAAGACATGGAGCTCGATCTAGATGTGGGAAGCAATGGTACACTAAGCTTGGTGGAGCTCCAGCTGATTTTAGTACAATAAGGTATATGCCTGAAGGATGAATATCTGGAGTTATTTACAGTAAGGAATGGTACAAGTTTTACCCAAAAAGTTATTTACAATAAGCTCGCTGGCCTACTAAAATTGTTATTTTGAAAGTTTCTGCTGTTGACTTGCTGAACTCTGCTTTCTGCAGCTTCCTGAGAGGTGTTGGTACTTGAATGTGGGAATTTTGGTTGCTGAAGATTCTGTTAAAGTGTTTCCAAGGTTATATTGCTAGGCATATGCCCATGTTTGGTAGTGTTACTTGTGTAAGTTACTTTGGTGATATGACTGATTGTCCTTTGCAGAAAAAAAAAAAAGGTGCAAAGAGGATGAGGGACAAGGGTGTTCAAGATAGCCTACTACTCGTAGGCCACAAGTTTTTCTTGAGACTTATCTAGACGAGGAAGAATGAGCTCCATTTGATTTCTGATTCAAAAATTGGGACTTATGCTCGTCATGTCTGTCAATTATAATTGATTTGAATTCCATTGAGTTCCGTTTTGTGAAATTTCGGGGAGGGTGGGCGGTGGATTACGTAGGTCAGTAAACAATAACTTGGGGTTGCTGCTTGGAAATTCTCTAAACCAAACACTCTCTGGACCACTATGAAGGAAAGTAATGACAATGAAGAGGCAGCCAAATATTTTAGGTGTGTAGACATTAAATTTGGAGTTGAATTGTTGAAATGGTGGAGTCAACAGCTAAGACTTTTAAAACCAAAGTTGCTCAGAGTTGAGTTATTGTTCTAATTTCTCCTTTTCATTTCTCATTACAAGTTCACCAAACTGTTAAGACAACTCAAACACCAATTTCCATTTCTTCATCTTGCTTGCAGAATCGACTGTTAAGAAATCCAGAAGACGCTCATATCACTAATTTCAGGTAAGGAAAAACAACCTTCATATCACCACCACTTTTCAAATTTAACAAAACAATCATTATTGTTTATAATTTTAAAGTAATTATCATGTTTAAGCGCTCTTATTTAATCATCATGTTTAAACTGTTATACTTTATTGCATTTGAGTTTGTAATGTTTCAAGAATCCATAGCGGAAAACCACTTTCTCTTAGTTTCACTCTCATTGTTCTTAATAATTAACGATGGAACTTGTATTTTTATGTATTATTCAATTTTTTTTTTTTTTTAAATTAACGCATGCCTAAAGAAAAATTACTGTTTATTGATGGTATAGATATGCAGTCTCTCTTGCTTTAGCTCTAATTGTTCCCTTTGTTGGGTGGATAATCCTTTTGATTTAATTCCTTTTGCTTGAACAGACCAAACCAATCACCATGCCTGTGGCAGAGCTTTTCCTCTCTGCTTTCCTTCAAGTTCTGTTTGACAGACTGGCTTCCAAAGAGTTACTGATTTTTGCAACAGGGGAGGGGGTGGTTTCAAAACTAAAGAAGTGGGAAAAAACGTTGAAGATGATTCAGACAGTTCTCAGACATGCAGAGGAGAAGCAACTGACGGACGATGCTGTGAAAATGTGGCTGGATGATCTCCAAGATTTGGCTTATGAGGCAGAGGACATTTTGGATGAGTTTGAAACTGATGCTTTACTGCGCAAGATGAAGGCAGAAAACTGTTCTAGCACCAGCAGCAAGGCACGGTACCTTTTTCCAGCTTGTTGCTCTGGATTGACTCCAATTGCTCTGAAGTTCAATATCAACATGGGGTCCAAGATAGATCTTATCAGTAACCAATTGGAAGAACTCTGCGAAAAAAGAAATTCTCTTGGTTTAAAAGAGATTGCTGGGGGGACATCAACTACTGTATGGAAAAGACCAGACAGTACATCTGTGCCAATGGAGCCTGCTATTTTTGGGAGGGAGGAAGACAAAGCCAAGATACTTCAAATTGTGTTAAGTGAGGGATCAAGTGAAGCCAACTTCTGTGTTATACCCATTGTCGGTATGGGAGGAATCGGTAAAACAACACTTGCTCGAGAAGTCTACAATGATGAGAAGGTTATCCAAGTTTTCAGTACAAGAGCATGGACATGTGTCTCGGATGATTACGATGTTCTACGTATCTCCAAGGCTATTTTTGAGTCAATCACTGCATCAACTTGCACTTTATCAAACTTAAATGAAGTGCAGGTTCAGCTGAAAAATAATATAGCAGGGAAAAAATTCTTGTTAGTCTTGGACGATGTTTGGAGTTGGGATTATGACTTGTGGGAAGCACTGAAGTCTCCATTCTTGGCTGGAGCACCAGGAAGTAAACTAATTGTAACCACACGCAGCAAAGATGTTGCATCGACAATGGAACTAGAAGTATGTTATAACTTGGAGCTTTTGCCAGAAGATGCATGCTGGGGCATATTTGAGAAGCATTTATCTAGGAGTAGAGTTATTGCTGCAGAAAAGAATATGGAACTAATTCGGAAGAAGGTTGTTAAAAAGTGTAAAGGCTTGCCGTTGGCAGCAAGAACGCTGGCTGGCCTTTTACGCTCTAAGCAAAAATATAATGAATGGGTGGATATATTGGACAGCGAAATTTGGGATTTGCCAAAGGAAAGTAACATTCTTCCTGTGTTAAAATTAAGTTATTATCATCTTCCCTCACATCTTAAGAGATGTTTTGTTTATTGTGCAATTTTTCCAAAGGATTATGAATTCAAGAAGGAAGAACTTGTACTTTTATGGATGGCAGAAGGACTTATTCGACAGTCAAATCATAAGAAGCATCTAGAAGACCTAGGTGGAGAGAATTTTTGTGAGTTATTGTCAAGGTCATTTTTTCAGCAATTGAGTAATGATAGTTTGAAATTTGTGATGCACGACCTTGTCCATGATTTGGCCCAATGGATTTCTCTAGAAACAAGTTTTAGATTTGAGAATGAATCGAGTGTCATGCAAATAAAAAGATGTGAAAGGATTCGACACTCTTCTTATACATTTGGAAAGTATGAAGTTGGGAAGAATTTTGAAGTCTTCTATGGAATTGAGTAGCTGCGAACGTTCCTAAGATTATTGGGGCTATCAGAGTCAATATATGACCAGAGTTACGTAAGTCCGTCAACCTTTCCCAATTTATTGTCAAATCTTAGAAAATTAAGATCACTATCTTTAACAAACTATCATGCGATTGAACTACCCGACTCAATTGGAGATTTGAAACATTTGAGGTATCTTAATCTTTCTCAAACTCAAATCACAAAGCTACCTAAGTCAACAAGTTCACTATTCAATTTACAAAGTTTATTGTTAAGAAGTTGTTCTTATCTCAAAAAGTTGCCTTCACAAATGGGAGATTTGGTCAATCTTCGCCATCTTGATATTAGGGGTGCAAGACTTATAAGAGAAATTCCTTCGGGAGTGAAAAAACTGAAATGTATTCGAACCTTATCTAATTTTGTTGTGGGTGAAGGTGCCGTATCTAGTTTGAAAGATTTGAAAGAATTAAAGTTTATTCGTGGAGAACTTTATATTTCAAGGTTAGAGAATGCAACTGATTGTCAAGAAACAAGAGATTCTATATTGTGTGATAAGAAGGACTTGGAAGTGTTAGTGCTAGAATGGAGTTTTTTTGGTGCCTCACGAGACGAAGAAGTTGAGAAAATTGTTCTTGACATTTTACGACCCCATACAAATCTTAAAGAGCTCTCAATCAAGAATTTTTGTGGCAAAATATTTTCATCTTGGATAGGAGATCCATCATTCTCTAATATGGTTTCTCTGAAATTGGATGGATGTGAAAGTTGCAAGACCTTGCCTTCGATTGGGCTACTAGGCTCACTTAAAAACCTGGCCATCAAAGGGATGAAAATGCTTGAAAAAATAGGCTATGAGGTGTATTGGGGAGAGTTGCTCAGAATCTTTTCAATTACTAGAGACTCTTTGTTTTGAGAATCTACCGGAATGGGAGCATTGGGATCCTTTTGAAGAAAAGGAGCATGTTGAAAGGTTCTCTTGTCTCAAACAACTTTCCATATCACAATGTCCTAAACTCTCTGGAAGATTACCTAATCGTCTTCTTTCATTAGAGAAACTTGTGATTACAAAGTGTGAGCAACTGGTGGTTTCATTCACAAGCCTTCCAATGCTCTGCCGTTTAGAAATACGAAAGTGCAAAGGCGTGGTATGCAATAGTCCAATCGACTCCCGAACACTGAATCCTCCTCCTTTATTGGAGACTGTTGTGATCAATAAATGTGAGGAATTAGGGATTTTTTTCTCAAGCCTTCCAGTGCTCCGCTCCTTGGAAATAAGTACATGCAGCAAAGGCATGGTTTGCAGTAGCTCAAGTGAGGCCTTAATCAGTGAAGAATCAAATGTTCCAGGGTTTAGAAGTTGCACCAGGGAGGGATTTCCGAAATTAGAAACTCTGTCAATTGTTGGTTGGGAAGAGCTCACTCATTTGTGGGGAAATGAGATTTTTCTTGAGAAGCCACTGCAAGGTTCCCAGAGCTTCACCTCTCTTAAAGAGCTATGCATGAGAGAGCTTCCGAATCTTGTTTTGTTTCCAGATGGTTTGCTTTTCATTCCGACAAAAGTTGAAATTAGTAGATGTCATGCTATCACATCATTACACGGGGGGTTGAAGCACAACAATGCACGTGTTAAGCACTTGAAAGTCGATGGTTGTAATTCTCTATCATTCATTGTGAGAGGCCAACTACCTTCGTCTCTAAAAACCCTTTCGATAGCCGAATGTGAAAAATTGGTGTGCATTTGGGAGGATACTGGTACTTCTTCTTATGCATTGATGCACAAGGACAACACCACCACATCTCTTCTCTGCAAATTGCATATATATGAATGCCTTTCTCTTACGCACTGATCATCGACATACCAGTTAGCTCCAACACTCACAGAGCTTACAATTTGGGATTGTCCAAATCTCAGGACGTTACTATCTGGAGGACAGTTACCTAAGGCAGAGTCAATAGTAGAGAGTTTTGACAATTACAAGTCTCTTGGATCAACTCGGAGGGCCAATACACTCTTCGTAATCTTAATGAAATTGATATTGTATTGTTCAGTCTTGTTTCGTGCCAGGAAATTGTGCTTTCTAACAATAATTCAGAAGTTCGTATTGGTATATGTGAGAAGATACAAGCACTACCAAGCCGTAGGGGTGAGCACGGGTAGCGGGTAGAAGCCAGGGCAGGGGTAAGCAAGGAACGAGCGGAACCAACCTACCACACTGCTTTGTGCGGGTAGGTTCGTTCCAATTTTTGGAACAGTACTATGCGGTTCCGATTCCAGTTCTTACCCAGGAGGAAGGCAAGGCCAGGCCGGAACTGTAAAAAGGGTACCTGTTTGGAACTGTAGGGGTACCTGTTTGGAACTGTTTTGGAACTGTTTGGAACTGTTTGGAACTGTTTTGGAACTGTTTTGGAACTTTGTTTGGAACTTTGTTTTGGAACTGTTTTGGAACTGTTTGGAACTATGTTTTGGAACCTATATTGGAACTCGTTTTTGGAACTTTAGAACCTATTTTGGAACTGGACTATAATAAAATATTTGTGAAATGTAAATAATGGGGGAGTTTCTATTATTTTACATATAAAAAAATTTAAAATAGAAAAAGTTAAATTTTTAGAATAACCTAATTAAATAAATATACGAATACAATTATACTTATTACATATAAATTACACCATATTAAAAGCTTTAATATATTATAATACATTAATATTAAAGTTTTGATCAATTAAGTGAATAATTGGAATTATGATCCAATTAAAAGTGTTTTACATTTTTAATGTTATTAAAAGAATTATTTTTGAATAAAATAGTATATTTGATTGAGTAATAATATATTTAGTTATTTACTTCAATTATCAAGTTCTAAGTATATCTATAATAAATTAGTAATTAATTAATTATATATGATAAATTGATAAACATTAATAAATTTAATTACTAGGTAAATATCATACTTAATCAATTATAACATTACATTATAGTTAAATGATTACTTAATTAATTATAATTTTATAACATTACTTAATTGATTTATAGTATAATTAATTATAGCATTACATTAATTGATTACTACTTAATTAATTGACTTTATTATAAACATTAGTACAAATTTAATTAAATGATTAAAAATTTAATTAATTATAATATTACATTAAAAATTTATAGTATGATTATTTAATAGTTAATTCACTATAACATTACATTATAGTATGATTATATAATTGATTATAACATTACTTAATTAAATAATTACTTAATTGATTATAAGTTATGATATTATGTTTTAAACATTAGTAATTACTAATTTGCTACATAAACATTAGCACAATACTTAATTGAATGATAAGAAATTTAATTAAGTATAACATTACCTTATAAATATTAATTAAACATTACATTATAATTAAATAATTACTCAATTAAATTATAATATTATTATATTACATTATATATTATGATCACTTACTTAATTATAGCATTACATAGTTAAATGATTAAATAATTATATAATTAGTTATGAATTTATAACATTATATTATAAACATTAGTAATTTACTAATTTACTATATTATTGCATTACTTAATTAAACGATTAAAAATTTAATTAATTATAACATTACCTTATATATTTATAATATAATTACTTAATCAATTATAACATTCTATTATAAACATTAGTATATTAATTAAATGATTTGAAATTTAATTAATTATAATATTAAATTATAGATTTATAGTATGATTATTTAATTTATTATAACATTACATTATACCATTATAGTATGATCATATAAGTAATATAACATTACATAATTAAATAATTACTTAATTGATTATGAGTTATGATATTATATTTTAAACATTAGTAATTACTAATTTACTATATAAACGTTAGCACAATACTTAATTGAATGATAAGAAATTTAATTAATTATAACATTATCTTATAAACATTTCATTATAAACATTAATTAAGCATTACATTATAGTTAAATAATTACTCAATTAAATTATAATATTATAATATTACATTATATTATGATTACTTACTTAATTATAGCATTATATAGTTAAATGATTACATAATTACTTAATTAGTTATGAATTTATAACATTACATTATAAACATTAGTAATTTACTATACTATTACATTACTTAATTAAACGATTAAAAATTTAATTAATTATAACATTACTTTATATATTTGTAATATGATTACTTAATCAATTATAATATTCCATTATAAACATTAGTATATTAATTAAATGATTTGAAATTTAATTAATTATAATATTAAATTATAGATTTGTAGTATGATTACTTAATTCATTATAACATTACATTATACTATTTATAGTATGATCATATAATTAATATAACATTACATAATTAAATAATTACTTAATTGATTATGAGTTATGATATTATATTTTAAACATTAGTAATTACTAATTTACTACATAAACATTAGCACAATACTTAATTAAATGATAAGAAATTTAATTAATTATAACATTACCTTATAAACATTAATTAAGCATTACATTATAGTTAAATAATTACTCAATTAAATTATAATATTATTATATTACATTATATTATGATCACTTACTTAATTATAACATTATATATTTAAATGATTACATAATTACTTAATTAGTTATGAATTTATAACATTACATTATAAACATTAGTAATCTACTATACTATTACATTACTTAATTAAACGATTAAAAAATTTAATTAATTATAACATTACTTTATATATTTGTAATATGATTACTTAATCAATTATAACATTCCATTATAAACATTAGTATATTAATTAAATGATTTGAAATTTAATTAATTATAATATTAAATTATAGATTTGTAGTATGATTACTTAATTTATTATAACATTACATTATACTATTATAGTATGATCATATAATTAATATAACATTACATAATTAAATGATTACTTAATTGATTATGACATTATATTATAAACATTAGTAATTTACTAATTTGCATAATATTTAATCGAATTATTATAATTTTATTAATTATAACATTATATTATAAATTTATGGTATGATTATTTAATTAATTATAACATTCTATTATAAACAATATTATAATACTTAATTAAATGATTAACAATTTAATTAATTATAATATTACATTATAATTAAATAATATATTACTTAATTAATTATAACATTACAATTTACATTGTAGTATGATCACTTAATTAATTATAACATTACAATTTACATTGTAGTATGATCACTTATTTAATTATAACATTACTTGTTTCTAATATTAAATTTACTAAATTATATTTGGTATATTATAAATACCCAATTAACCAATTATAACATTAAATTAATAAATTTATAAACATTAATAATTTATTAACTTATCAAATAGACCCTGGCAAATGGCAATGTTAGTAATTAGTATTAAGAATTGTTGTTTGTTTAAATGATTTTGGTGAAGTTATTTTATGTGAATTGTGATGAATAATTGTTTGTGTTTTGGTTTTGATTGACGAATATTATGTGAATTGTGATGAATTGATTGAATTCAAGTGTTGCTTAGAGATTACAGGTTATGAGTTACATTGGACACAAATGAATGAATAACGAAAATTTGTTAGGGGTGTATTTGTAAACTTATAAGGTGTTTTTGTTATTTTTTAAACTAATAGGGGGGTAATTGATTTTTTACAGGGTACCCTGGAAAGGAACCGGAACCTGCATTTTAGGTTCCGGTTCCTTGAATTGAAGAACTTGTACTGTGCGGTTCCGGTTCCGGTTCCTTTTTTTGGGAACCTGTACTGTGCGGTTCTGGTTCCGGTTCCTCGGAAAAGTGCAGGATACCCGGAACCGCTCACCCCTACCAAGCGGCATGCACACCGTCAAATCTGTTCAACACTTGGGCATATGGGAATGTCCAAGCATGGCATTGTTTCCAGAAGAAGATATTCCCACTAATATAACATCACTTTATGTTGGTGAACCCAAAATCTACAACTCACTGGCTGGGTGGGGCTTCCACAAATTCAACTCTCTTAGAAAACTCGCAATTGCGGGATGCCAAAATGCGGTGTCTTTCCCGGAGGAGGAGATGGGAATGAAGTTGCCATCCTCTCTAATTCAAATGGGTATTAGAGGATTCCCAAAATTAAGATACCTATCTCCCAAGGGATTCCAAGATCTCACCTCTCTTGAATTTTTGTGCATCGAAGATTGCCCAAATTTCACCTCTTTGCTAGATTTTCCATCCACACTTCAGCGACTAATTATTCGTCGTTGCCCAAATCTAACAACCTTACCAGACCTTCCATCCTCACTTCTGGAACTAGAGGTTTCTGATTGTCCTTTGTTGAAGCAACGTTGCAAAAGGGATAAAGGACAAGAGTGGCCCAAGATAACCCACATCCCTCTTGTTATGATAGATTGGAAGTTCATCCACAAGGAAAAAGAATGAAGTCAATTTGGTTTCAGAATGAAAAGGGCTGAATCTGTCAATTACCTCACTTCATTCTTATGGGCCATTCAGGTCAGTCACTTTCTAGAACCCCCAACATTAGCACTTATCAAAACGATTAGATTTTCATAAGACAGAGTGTTAATCTGTCAATTACCTCACTTCATTCTTATGGGCCATTCAGGTCAGTCACTTTCTAGAACCCCACAACATTAGCATTTATCAAAACGATTAGATTTTCATAAGACAGAGTGTTCATTAATAATTATGTTGTTCTTGCAGGGACCAACAAAACAATCTCAACTCTCAGATGCAATCACGGTACTGATTTATAAAATTTTCGAAGTGAGGTAATTAGTTAAAAAGTGTCAAAAGTATATTGCAGTTCTAAAGTCATTTGACTATGCTTAAACTTGCAGTTTTATAGGTTTTACTATTTTTCAGCTCTGTGAAAACAGAGGCTAATAACAGAGCTCACCACATTGCACATAAAATTCCAGTTAGAATTTAAGACTTAATGCTTGCTGCATTATGATGAATGAGTCAGATTCTGATATTTACATTAGATTATAAGTTTGGTGAATAATAAAGTTTCTGATAGTATGGTTGCAATATTTGGGTTTGCTTTCAGATTATCAGTTCATGCTCTTGATGAGTGGACCAACAATAAGCTTGGTATCAGTAGTCTAAAGTATTCGTTAAAATCTAGTTGATTTGTGTTTTGTGGATAGGTAGATCTTCTTCTAATGAGACAAATGGAGCTGATTCGGATGTGGACGACAACAATACACTCTTCTTGGTAGAGCTACGGATTATATTTTATTTTATTTTATTTTATTTCTATGTAATTGCATGCATTTGCATTTTCTCTATTTACCTATTGTAATAGGATTTTCCAAGAAGGGTAAGGTTCATTATGTCCCCCCTTGTCTAGGTGTATTTTTTTCATTCAATTAATAAAATTTCCTCGTACCGTCGAGGTTCCCTAAAAAAGGAGATAACAATAATAAGAGTAATACTAGCCTTACAAAGAAGAGATCTGAATATATAAAGAGCAAATCTAATCACCCAAAATTCGATGATTGCCTCTCTCTCTCTCTTTTTTTTTTTCTTTTTTTCGAAGGCTGGATTTGTCTCTTTGTATGACTCTCTATATGTCTCTTTGTAAGGTTAATATTACTTAAATAATAAATAAATACTTCAGAAGATATTTGTAAGAGAGTTTTGTTTTGTTGTAAGTTTCTATTATTGGCTTCATTAGCTGCTACTTTCGGCAATTTGGTGGTGTTGTTCAAATGTGTGAATTTTTGCTGTGAAGATTCTCTTAAAGCCTTCCTGAGGTTATGATTTGCCGTGGCTATGGCCATGGTTTGTTGTTCTTTGCAAAAAACGAGCTGCTCATATTTCTTCTTGTTATAAGGCTGTTACTTCGGTTCAACATTGCACACATCTCTTGTGTTAATAAAGGTCAAAATTTCATCTATAATCTAAACGAGAAAGAATGAATGAACTTTACTTGGTCTCACAAACAAAACAAGAGACTTAAATCCAATACTTTCCCAATTCACCGTTCTGCTGTTTTCAGGTCTGTAAAATAATTCCATCACCTAAACCATATTAGTTCATGTTATGGATCAAAAAGCTTCTAGTCAACTGTGACTCTTCTTGGGGCTAATTTGGATCATGGAAGACAATAGAACACTCTTCTTGGTGGAGTTCAATGAAATTAAACCACCAATACATAATAAACTATCAGTCACTCTTTTGTTTGGAAGTGTCTTCCAACTGGCCTCCTGAATTGCCTTCCTGGTTTTTTTTTTTTTTTTTAAGATAACAAACTGTTAATATTTCATTACTGCAGTGTTTGATGTTGAAACTGTTAGAAGTTGTATTTGTCTTGTATCAGTCAATTTGATAAGTTATAATTGTGTATATATGTGGTTGAATTCCCTCTTCATTTGAACAAACTTTTGGGAATAAGTTCTATCCAAACTTGTTTATCCTAAACTCGTTTAGCGGTGAAAATGTTATGATTTGTAGCATGAAAAGATAAATAGATATTCTTTAACATGCTTTTGTGGTTAATTTATTTTTTGATAAACCTGATAATTATATTGAAAAAAGAATAAAAAATACAAGGAAAGGGGAGGGAACTCTCCTGTATGCTTTTACCTTGGACAAGTCCAAGGTAGAAGCTAATAAGAAAAGGCCGAAGAACGAAAAGGATGTACGACCCTTAGCAAAAAAAAAAAAAACAAACACAAACTATCTATACAAGGCCCAAAAAGGAACTCTGCATAACCCAAAGGGCGGCCCATGAATCTGCACATCCAGCCCATACAACCAACCCACTTCAATAGTCCACACAAAAGGCCCATTCTACAACCCCAACGCCTTTTAATTATCACATTTGCCCAGCCGGCAACATGGTTCTGGAGCCTCATTTCTGCATTCCGGGTAGCCCAACTTGTTACCTTCCAAATAAATTGACCAGATGCCACCAATCCACAAGAAGAACAACACTTAACCAAGAAGAATAAACCACCCAGCAATAGCCCATAAAAATTCTTCATTTCTCCACTTGGTTACCGCACTAAATCATCATCAAAGAATAAAAATAAACATAAAATCGCCCTCCCTACCAGCATCTACTACCCCAAGGGCAAAGGGAAATAAGTCCCCTTAGCGTTGTGGTTAATTGATTGGTTGTAGGTTTGAATCTTAATCGGAGAAATTTGATTCATTCCGAATTAAAGAATTCGCTGCATCAGCGTTGGGAAAATATCAAAATCACAAATAATAAAATTATTTATCTTGCAAAGTTTGTGTCTTTTTGTTGCCAAGTTTCTATTTTTATTGATAAGTTTATTTTCAATGCCAAAATTGGTTTATATATTTAGTCTAATGACTTCCTTACTAAAAAAATCCAGTTGATTTTGTTGTGGTAACCGATCATAAACTCTGCAGATAATGTCAGAGAAGGCAGAGGAGTTGGTGTTCGAGTGTTTGAATTAAATCCGCTGGAAACTAATGGGATTTTTGCTTAAGATTCGATTATAACCTTTCAAAGGTATACTCTATTAGAAAGCTTTTACATTTTTAAGCTATGTAAATACAGAGTCTGATAACAGAGCTTATCAAATTCTGCATTAAACTGTAAATTATCATTCATCACCATTAACTTTTATCAAGACAATTTTAGATTTTTACTAAACAGATTGTTAAGACAATTCAAATTCTCAGTGCTGATTTGTTGAAAAATAATAAATACTCACATTATAAAGTCTTAAAGTCAGGTAATTAATAAAATTTGTTTATACTACAGTTTTAAAGTTCTTTGAGCATGCCCGCCTTATAATCCCTCCCTAAACTTAGAATTTTAAAGGTTGATTAGACGGTTTTTACTATTTTTCAGCTCTGCGAAAACAGAGACTAGTTTTTATGCTCTGCAGCTTTTGAAGTATATTATTTTCTTACATACCCAAGTTTCTATATACTTTGATCGCTAAATTTGTATTTTTTTTAACAGACGATGACTACATGTTATTGATGACTGGACTAAATGAAAACTGTGATTGGGGAGGTAGATTTTTTTGTAGATGTCCTGTTACTTCTGAGCCTAAACTCCTTAGACATTGCACAGATATCATGGTTTTGTTAAGACGTAGAGTTGAATTTGGATGTGAGAGGCAATGGTACAGTATGCTTGGTGGACGTACGGCTAATGTTGCATTTCAGGTCAAGCTTTTAGTTGCCTTCCTAGTTGTGGTGACTCCAGGCTGCAGGCCTACCATTGGTTTATTGAAAGTTTCTGCTTCTGGCTTGCTGAGCTTCTGTTTTCTGCAATTTTTTAGAGGTATTGCTGCTCAAATGTTGAAATTTAGTAGCTGAAGATTCTGTTAAAGCCTTTCCAAGGTTGTAATATGCTAGGTCTCACTTGTGCAGCTAGAAATGAATGTTTTCCCTTTGCAGGGAAGAAAGAAAAACAGTGCAAAAGGAACTAAGGACGAGAGTTGTTCAAGAATGAATTCCATTTGGTCTCACAAACGAAAAAAGAGACTGAATCCAGTAATTCCTCTTTTCATGTTTCTGCTATTTTCAGGTCTGTCAATTTCTAGCACCTAAACCGTACCAATTTCAGATTTTTATGAAACAGAGTCTTGATTAAATTTCAGGATACATTTCAATATTGTGATGGCAGTGGTAAGCTTTATCATTTGGCTTGTTAAGAGGATTCGAATTCTTAATTCAATGTCTTATATATGTAATAATTTTGAACAGTTCCTATATACTGGGATTGCAGCAATTGGGTTTCAACTGTACTTGTTATGTAAAGTTAAACTGATGATATTTTAAAATGATTTTTGTTTCACCTCAAGTCTAATCTTCATTGTCACTAATTTTCATTCAACTTTATGCAAGCATATTTAACATTGCAACAGCTTTCAGAGTTACAGAGCGTATAGGTTCACGTGTTGATCTTCAAGAATATGTCGTAGCTTAGAATGTGAATTCTCTTATACAATTTTTAAATTAGTTCTTCTGAATTTCACATTTATGTTCATTCAGTGGACATACTGCTGGACTAATGTAATCTTGAAGTACATGCTGCTGTCAGACTCTGAGACTAAAAATTTTTGCTGTTTAGTTCCTGAAGTTAACTGTTTCTTCACCTTATTGAATCCTCTAACTGTTGTTATTGGCAGATAATTGAAGAAATTTGTGGAATGAGTCAAATTCTGATAATTTTTTGAATTCTTGAAATTTATAATTTTTATAGATAATGAAGTTTCTTTATACTATGGTTGCCATATTTGGGTTTCTTTTTAGAGATGATCAGTTCATTTTATTGAAGCATGCATGGACTAAAAGCAAGCCGTGATTACAGAGGTATATAATTTGCCTTTACAATTCTTGTTTCTTCCAATTCCTATGTCTGCAACTATTTTCAAAGCTATTCAACGCCACTTCTATATCTAAAGTTTAATTTAATTATGATAATCCCAAGTCTTGTTTGGTGGATAGGAACCTCTTCTTCGTATGAGACACAAGGAACTGACGTCAGATGCGGAAGACAACTATACAGTCTTCTTGGTAGAGCTTCTGATGATACTAGGCCAATAACAGTAGATGCAGGAAAGATTATGCTTTAACAATGAACATTTGTAATTACAAGATTAGACTTCAGAACAATTAGGTAGTCCGAACTACAGATTTTTCTAGTTTTGGATTTATTTCCTATTTTTTTTTTTATTTCTATGTAATTGCATGCATTTGCATTTTCCTCTTTAATTATTGTAATAGGATTTTTCTGAGAGGGCAAGGCTCATTATGTCCCCTCTATCTAGGTGTATCTTTTTAATTTTGAGTGAGTCACATTTTCTTTCTTCATTGTAAATTCATTTCAGTTCCTCTCACATGAAAGGGCAACAGGGTACTCGGCGACATACATAGCCTGACAGAAGAGAAAATAGATGAGGTGATTAAGGAGTTCTTGGAGGATGCTAAGGAGGATTTGCTGGAAACCAAAGCGTGGCCTGTTAATAGCTCTGCATATGTAGTCTCTAAAGTTGATGTTAATTCCTATACAAGAATTTTGGCCAAGAAACTGCCTAACATAATCATAAATGCAGTTAATCCAGGTTTTGTCAGAACAGACCTTAGCCATAATTATGGACACTTCACTGTTGAAGAAGGTGCAAGAGGACCTGTGATGCTGGCTCTAGTGCCCAACGGTGGACAATCTGGCCTCTTTTACAGTCAGATTGAAGTGTCAACGTTTTGATATGAAGCATCATAAGAATGTACTAAGAGAATTTTGATTTCCTTCGTTTCCTAATATTATTTCACTAATCTGTGACTTTCTATAGCCACCTATGAAACTCATGTACTTAAATTGCCGAAATTTCAGAATAATTAATAAACTTGAAGTCTTGCTTCATGCAAAGAAAGTCTGTGATATTCATTTAAATATTGGAAAAAGTTATGCTGGTGTTTGTTGCCTCCTTGAATTCAGCTGCATACCTAAGAAGTTCACAGATTTGGGCATTTAAAAATTGGAAGTTCAAGATACAAGTTAACTTCAGGGATTAGAGTTTCTAATTAGATTAGAGGTAGTCAGGATGATGATACTGATATCTATCAGATGGTTTTAGATAATTAATCGAAGGAAAATAGTAGAAATTAATAAACTTGCTATGTCATGTCAATGCTTAATGAACTACCTTCCCTTTCATGGTTCTTATCTCTTCCCGATTGGTAATTCAAGACTCTGATGTAACTTGTCACCAACTTGATTTGAAGGATCCAACGAGTACTGATTAGTAATAAGGAATGGTACAAGTTTTACTCAAAATGTCATTTACAATAAGCTTGCTGGCCTACTACAATTGTTATTTTGAAAGTTTCTGCTGTTGGCCTGCTGAACTCTGCTTTCTGAAGCTTTCTGAGAGGTGTTGGTGCTTGAATGTGGGAATTTTGGTTGCTGAAGATTCTGTTAAAGTGTTTCCAAGGTTATATTGCTAGGCATGTTTGGTAGTCTTACTTGTGTAACTTACTGTAGTGATATGATTGATTGTCATTTCTGTACCTTGGTCTACCATCCTCACCGGTGACATTACATCTAATTGATTGTCCTTTGCAGAAAAGAAGAAGAAAAAAAAAAAAAAAAGGTGCAAAGAGGATGAGGGACAAGGGTGTTCAAGATAGCCTACTACTCGTAAGCCACAAGTTTATCTATAATCTAGACGAGGAAGAATGAGCTCCATTTGATCTCTGATCCAAAAATTGAGACTTATCTTGTAATCACCTCTTTTCCCCCTCATGCTCTTGTCATTGTTCGTTTTTGTGATGCTGGTTATTCAAAGAAGAAGAGAGATAAAAAACTAAAACTGGACATATATTTTCATTAGACAAAATCTGCATATAACATACTTCTTCTCATTGTTTCAACAACCATCAGAACATTTTTCCTTAATCTCAGCTAAACCACTCAAAATACTAACAACTTCATTACAAAAGAGCTGAGCCAATAAATAAAAGGATTAACATTAAATTACAGTAAATCTTAAGCCACTGAACCGTGAAGCACTCCCATGCACGTCCATGCAGAGCAAAACTTTTCCAGGTTTTTCATACATTCGGCAAACCAAACTTCCAGCACAACATCAACCTTCAACACTCCACCTTGGTGCTTTGGCTGGAAACACCAAGTTTTAGCCTCAAGGCTTCAAACTTGGATTTGCATAATGCCTTTGTCATGATATCTGCAACCTGGTCTTCCCCTCGGCAGTGAACTAAGTTGACTTCTCCACTGTTCAGCTTCCCTAACAGCATGATATTTAATTTTAATATGCTTTGTTCTGCCGTGAAGTACAGGGTTCTTTGCCATTGCTACAGCCGACTGGTTATCACACAGAATCAAGGTAGAATACATTTGCATTTGCTGTAAGTCATTCAGCATCTTCCTAAGCCACACTGGTTCACTCTGCGGCGAATACATATTCAACTTCAGCGGATGGGTGAGCCACAGTTTCCTGCTTCCTTGACAGCCAACTGATTGCACCCTCATTCAGGTAGAACACGTAACCAGAGGTGCTTCTTGCATCATCTAGGGATCCACCCCAGTCACTGTTAGTGTACCCCATCAGCTTCAGACTTTTGGATTTCTTGAACCAAATGCCTAACATACAGGTTCCTTTCACATACTTCAACACACGTTTGGCAGCTTTAAAGTGCAATTCACTTGGGTTGCTCATAAACCTTGAGAGGTAACTTGCTGTAAACATAAGGTCAGGTCTGGTGGCTGTATAATACAGCAGACTTCCCACTAAGCTTCTGTATTTCCCTTCATCAACTCTCTCTGCACCATCTGTTTTGCTTAACTTCAAGTTGGGAACCAGAGGGGTATTCACTGGTTTGCAGTTCTCCATTCCAAACCTTGAGAGAAGCTCGGTTGCATACCTTTGTTGACAAACAAAAATCTCCCCAACAACTTGAGTTATCTCCATGCCAAGGAAGTACTTCATCAATCCCAAATCTGTCATTTCAAATTCAGCTTGCATATCCAACTTGAATTGGTCCAATTCATCAGGATTACTCCCTGTCACCAACAAGTCATCAACGTATAAAGAAACCACAGCCACTCCGTTTTCAGTTTTCCTAATGTAGAGAGTGTGTTCATTAGGACTTCTAATATATCCAAGGCTGCATAAATGGTCATTTATTCGGCTGTACCAGGCTCTAGGTGTCTACTTCAAGCCATATAATGCCTTCCTCAGTAGGTACACATGGTCCTCCTTTCCCTCAACCTGGTAGCCTTCGGGTTGCTCTACATACAGCTCCTCTGAAATCCATCCATTCAGGAATGCAGACTTGACATCCAGTTGGAAAATTTTCTAGTTGAAGTGAGCTACAAGAGCCAACAACAGCCTGATTGTGTCTTGCCTAGCAACTGGGGCAAAGGTTTCTGAAAAATCAATGCCTGGTTGTTGTGCAAAACCCTTCACCACCAACCTTGCTTTATGCTTGTAGATTGAGCCATCAGGGTTGATTTTCAGTTTGAAAATCCATTTAACCTGAATGACTTTTCTTTTTTCAGGTCTAGGTACCAGTTTCCAGGTTTGATTTTTATTGATCATGCTCAATTCTTCCTGCATTACAGCCCTCCATAACTCAGATTTTGCAGCATCAAAATAGCATCTTGGCTCCACCACTGCCGTATTACACCTTTCATACACATCAGCCAAGGTTCTAGTTCCTCTCACAGCATGATCTTCTTCCTCATCTGAATCCGCCTCTTGAATCAGTCCCTCTCTTCTCTCATTCTGACTTGATTCAACCTGCACATCAACCCTTTGTTCTTCCCAATTCCAGACTCCACATTCATCAACCTTAATGTCCCTTGTGATTACAATCCTTTTGGACTCAGGAACATAAACTCTATAGGCTTTAGAGTTGCTGCTGTAGCCTATAAATATCCCAATTTCTGCCTTGTCATCCAACTTAGACCTTTTGCTGGCTGGGATCATTACATAGGCTATACTTCCAAATTCTTTCAGGTTCCCTACTATTGGCTTGATTCCAGTTCATGCCTCAATTGGTGTTTGATGTTTGATAGCCTTGGTGGGCAGCCTATTCAAGCAAAGCTCATGTGATGGCTTCGCCCGGAACACTTTGGTGAGGCTTTTTCCAGGTCATCATACACTGGCCATTACCATAATGGTTCGGTTTCTTCTCTCAGACACCATTACTCGATAAATATATGGTGTTGTGAGCTGCTGCGTATTCCGGCTAGGTCACGATTGTCTTGAACTCATTTGAGGTGTACTCGGTTCCATTGTCTATCCCTTCTTGCTTTGATCAAGGTTCCGACTTCATTCTCCACCAAGAACTTGAATTGTTTGAACACCCTAACCACTTCATTTTTCTGCTTCAAGAAATAGACCCAAGCCACCCTTGAAAAATCATCAATGAAGAGTACAAAGTACCTACTGCCATTTAGAGATTCTGTCTTCATAGGGCCACACACATCCGAGTGGATCAATTGCAACTTGTGACTTGCTCTCCAAGCTTGATCCGAAGGGAATGGTGGCCTGCTAAGTTTGCCAAGTTGGCAGGCTGTGCACAAAGTCCTTTTCTCTTCTATTTCGGGCAGGTCTAATACCATGTCCCTTGACTTGAGTTCTTTGATTCCAAGGTAATGAAAATGTCCAAGCCTTCTATGCCATAACTCAGACTCTTCAACCTTGGTGATTAATCTTTGAGTTTTCTGGTTTTTTCCAGTCTAGTGGAAAGCTTTTGTCAAGCATCCTTACACTCAACAACTCATTTCCTTCTTTATCCTTTATAATGCAAGAATTGTTTTGGAAATGCAAGGTAAAATTTTTCTCTAACATTTGACCTACACTTAACAAGTTTTGTGCAATTTTAGGTACAAACAAAACGTTAGAAATAACCTTAGTTCTTGCCTTAGTTTGGACTGCCACATCTCCAATCCCTCTTGCTTCTACATAGTCACCATTTCCAATCCTAACCTTGGAGCTGTATGTCTTGTCCAACTTGACAAAGTTCTCCACATTTGCTGCCATGTGGTTAGTGCATCCGCTGTCTATCAGCCAAACATCTCCACAGGTCTGCATTGAGTAGCATGAAGCTACAAATAGCATTACGATTCATTGGTATGTCTTTGTTCATCGCACTTTGTGCTTGCTGTGGTGGCTGTGCAGCCTTGTTCTGCACACCTTCTCAATGTGGCCGAATTGTTTGCATCCCTTGCATTGAATCCCAGGCCTGAACCAGCACTTGCTGTCCGGATGTCCCTTCTTTTTGCAATGGGAACATGGTGGATAACTTCTTCCTCCACTCTGTTTTCCCCACTGTCCACCAGCTCTCTCCTTTCCTCTCTTATCCCCAGCATATCTTCTGTTACTTCCTTGCGTATTCACTCCCTTTTGAGTAGCCAATATAGCACCTTCATTTGAGTCCTCCTGCCTCATCAACCTTCTTTGTTCTTGGGCCTGCAGGGCATGAACCAATTCAATGAGGCTGATTTGGGAGAGATCTTTTGAATCTTCTAAGGAAGATATCTTGGACTCAAATCTTTCCGGAAGGCTGACTAACATCTTTTCAACTATCATCTTGTCACTCATCTCAACTCCCAACAATCTGATTTTGTTCACCACACTCATGAGTCTATCTACATACTCTTTAACCTTCTCTACCTCCTGCATTCTCAGCATTTCAAACTCCTTGCGCAGATTCATGACTTGCATGTTACGGGTTGTATCATTTCCCATGAATTCTTCTCTTAGTCTATCCCAAGCCTCATTTGCAGTTTCACACACCATTATCCTTGTAAATACAAGGTCTGATACTGCCGAATGTATGTGAGAGAGAGCTCTTGGAGCTTTGGACATTTCCTCTTCGTACATTCTCATTTGGTTCAAGGTTGGGTTTGGACCAAGTTGGGGTGGCTGTTTCTCCTCTTCCACATATTGCCACAGCCCTTGTCCTCTTAGGTAGGCTCTCATTCTAATAGCCCAAATGTGATACTGGTCCCCATTGAACACTGGAGGTGAGAGAGACGTAGATTGAGAAGCCATGCGTGATACTGGTTGCAGGTTTTTGAAAGACTTTGGTTCTTGCGTAAGGCTAAAGTTTGATGGTGATTTGGGATGAGTTTTTTGAGTGAACTTGTTAGACGTTAGTTGGTTGATTCAGCTCTAATACAATGTTCGTTTTTGTGATGCTGGTTATTCAAAGAAGAAGAGAGATAAAAAACTAAAACTGGACATATATTTTCATTAGACAAAATCTGCATATAACATACTTCTTCTCACTGTTTCAACAACCATCAGAATACTTTTCCTTAATCTCAGCTAAACCACTCAAAATAGTAACAACTTCATTACAAAAGAGCTGAGCCAATAAATAAAAGGATTAACATTAAATTACAGTAAATCTTAAGCCACTGAACCGTGAAGCACTCCCATGCACGTCCATGCAGAGCAAAACTTTTCCAGGTTTTTCATACATTCGGCAAACCAAACTTCCAGCACAGCATCAACCTTCAACAGTCATGTCTGTCAAGTTCTAGCACCTAGACTATACCATCAATTATTATTGATTTGAATTCCATTGAATTCTGTCTTGTGAAATTTCATGGAGCGTGGGCCGTGGGGGGTGGATTATGTAGGTCAGTAAACAATAACTTGGGGTTAGTGCTTGGAAATTCTCTAAACCAAACACTCTATGGACCACTATGAAGGAAAATAACGACAATGAAGAAGCAGCCAAATATTTTAGTTAAGGAAAAACTTGAAACCAAAGACTTTGAATTTGGAGTTGACTTATTGAAATGGTGGAGCCAACAGCAAAGACTTTTAAAACCAAAGTTGCTCAGAGTTGAGTTATTGTTCTTATTTCTCCTTTTCACTTCTCATCACAAGTTCACCAAACTGTTAAGACAACTCAAACACCAATTTCCATTTCTTCATCTTGCCGACAGTGCTTGCTTGCAGAATCGACCGTTAAGAAATCCAGAAGACGCTCATATCACTAATTTCAGGTAAGGAAAAACTTTACCTTCACGTAATCAGCAGAAAATAAACTGATTTACTAGCATTATACACTGCATATTCTTGGTAAAACTTTATATGAACGTTATCTCACGGTCAAAAGGGTTTCCAGAATTTCTGGGATAAGAAATAGACTAAAGGTTTCAGAAATCTGTCGGCTGCAAGTGTTCCACTATTATTATACCGGGCACGTGAAGCCTAATGAACTTGTCTAGGTAAAATCCATTTTAACAAAGAGATGATTACTATGTTCAGCCAAGTCTTCAAAACATGATGAAGAAACAGATTGAGCACCATTCCTAATCCTTACCAGAATCCTACTTTATTGCAATCAGAATCTTTAAAAAAGAAAAAAAATGGTGCACAAAAGTAATTAGGACGAATCAACAAAGTCACAGCACTTCCCCATTAGCAGATATATTATTGTCGATCTCATGAATTAGCACATAATATGCCTGTACCATTAAGATTTCAAAGTAATACAGATGATACGACAATATATCATCATTAAAGACTAATTATTACCATTACATACTATGTTATAAGTTCCATGTTCATCAATGTCCCACTTTTCAAATTTAACAAAACAATCATTATTGTTTATAATTTTAAAGTAATTATCATGTTTAAGCGCTCTTATTTAATCATCATGTTTAAACTGTTACACTTTATTGCATTTGAGTTTGTAATGGTTCAAGAATCCATTCCGGAAAACCACTTTCTCTTAGTTTCACTCTCATTGTTCTTAATAATTAACGATGGAACTTGTATTTTTATGTATTATTCAAATTTTTTTTTTAATTAACGCATGCCTAAAGAAAAATTACTGTTTATTGATGGTATAGATATGCAGTTTCTCTTGCTTTAGCTCTAATTGTTCCCTTTGTTGGGTGGATAATCCTTTTGATTTAATTCCTTTTGCTTGAACAGACCAAACCAATCACCATGCCTGTGGCAGAGCTTTTCCTCTCTGCTTTCCTTCAAGTTCTGTTTGACAGACTGGCTTCCAAAGAGTTGCTGAATTTTGCAACAGGGGAGGGGGTGGTTTCAAAACTAAAGAAGTGGGAAAAAACGTTGAAGATGATTCAGGCAGTTCTCAGACATGCAGAGGAGAAGCAACTAACGGACGATGCTGTGAATATGTGGCTGGATGATCTCCAAGATTTGGCTTATGATGCTGAGGACATTTTAGATGAGTTTGAAACTGATGCTTTGCGGCGCAAGATGAAGGCAGAAAACCGTTCCAGCACCAGCAGTAAGGTACGCAATCTTTTTCCACCTTGTTGCTCTGGATTTACTCCAACTGCTCTGAAGTTCAATGTCAACATGGGGTCCAAGATAGATCGTATCAGTAACCAATTGGAAGAACTCTGCGAAAAAAGAAATGCTCTTGGTTTAAAAGAGATTTCTGGGGGGACATCAACCACGGGCTGGAAAAGACCAGACAGTACATCTGTGCCAATGGAGCCTGGTGTTTTTGGGAGGGAGGAAGACAAAACCAAGATACTTCAAATGGTGTTAAGTGAGAGATCAAGTGAAGCCAACTTTTGTGTTATACCCATTGTAGGTGTGGCAGGAATTGGTAAAACAACACTTGCTCGAGAGGTCTACAATGATGATAAGGTTGAGTAAGTTTTTGATACAAAAGCATGGATGTGTGTCTCGGATGATTTTGATGTTCTGCGTATCTCCAAGGCAATTCTTGAGTCAATCACTGCATCAACTTGCACTCCAACGAACTTAAATGAAGTGCAGGTTCAGCTGAAAAATAAGATAGCAGGGAAAAAATTCTTGTTAGTCTTGGACGATGTTTGGAGTAAGGATTATGACTTGTGGGAAGCCCTAAAATCTCCATTCTTGGCTGGAGCACCAGGAAGTAAAATAATTGTAACTACACGCAGCAAAGATGTGGCAACGACAATGGAACTAGAAGTATGTTTTAATTTGGAGCTTCTGCCAGAAGATGCCTGCTGGGACATATTTGAGAAGCATGTATCTAGGAGTAGAGTTATTACTACAGGAAAGAATATGGAATTAATTCGGGAGAAGGTTGTTAAAAAGTGTAAAGGCTTGCCGTTGGCAGAAAGAACGCTAGCTGGCCTTTTACGCTCAAAGCAAAAATACGATGAATGGGTAGATATATTGGACAGCAAAATTTGGGATTTGCCAGAGGAAAGTAAGATTCTGGCGGTGTTAAAATTAAGTTATTATCATCTTCCGTCATATCTTAAGAGATGTTTTACTTATTGCGCAATTTTTCCAAAGGATTATGAATTCAAGAAGGAAGAACTTGTACTTTTGTGGATGGCAGAAGGACTTATTCAACAATCAAACCATAAGAAGCAACTAGAAGACATAGGCAGCGAGTATTTTTGTGAGTTATTATCAAGGTCAATTTTTCAACAATTGAATAATGATAGTTTGAAATTTGTGATGCATGACCTTGTCCATGATTTGGCCCAGTGGATTTCTCGAGATACAAGTTTTAGATTTGAGGATGAATCAAGTGTCATGCAAATAGAAAAACTTGAAAGGATTCGTCACTCTTCTTACACATATAGACAATATGAAGTTGAGAAGAATTTCAAAGTCCTCCATGAAGTTCAGCAATTAAGGACGTTCCTGAGAATATTTTGGCCACCAAGGTCAAGATTTGATTGGACTTACGTAAGTCAGTCAGCCTTTCCCAATTTATTGCCAAAGCTCAGAAAATTGAGATCACTATCTTTAACAAATTATTGTGCGATTAAACTACCTGACTCAATTGGAGATTTGAAACATTTGAGGTATCTCAATTTTTCTAAAACTCAAATCACAAATCTACCTGAGTCAACAAGTTCACTATTCAATTTACAAAGTTTGTTATTAAGAGGTTGTTCTCATCTCAAAAAGTTGCCTCTACAAATGGGAGATTTAGTCAATCTTCGCCATCTTGATATAAGAGGTGCAGAACTTATAAGAGAAATGCCTTTGGGAGTGAAAAAACTGAAATGTATTCAAACCTTATCTAATTTTGTTGTAGGTGAAGGTGCCGTATCTAGTTTGAAAGATTTGAAAGAATTAAAGTTTATTCATGGAGAACTTTATATTTCAAGGTTACAGAATGCAACTGATTGTCATGAAACAAGAGATTCTATATTGTGTGACAAAGACTTGGAAGTTTTAGTGCTAGAATGGAGTTCTTCTCATGCCTCACAAGATGAAGAAGTTGAGAAAATTGTTCTTGACATTTTACAACCCCATACAAATCTTAAAGAGCTCACAATCAATAACTTTTGTGGCAAAATATTTTCATCTTGGATAGGAGATCCATCATTCTCTAATATGGTTTCTCTGAAATTGGATGGATGTGAAAGTTGCAAGACCTTGCCTTCGATTGGGCTACTAGGCTCACTTAAAAACCTCACCATCAAAGGGATGAAAATGCTTGAAAAAATAGGCTGTGAGGTGTACGGGGAGAGTTGCTCAGAATGTTTTCAATTACTAGAGACTCTTTGTTTTGAGAATCTGCCAGAATGGGAGCATTGGGATCCTTTTGAAGAAAAGTAGCATGTTGAAAGGTTCTCTTGTCTCAAACAGCTTTCCATATCACGATGTCCTAAACTCTCTGGAAGATTACCTAACCGTCTTCTTTCATTAGAGAAACTTGTTATTACAAATTGTGAGCAACTGGTGGTTTCGTTCACAAGCCTTCCAATGCTCTACCGTTTAGTAATAGAAAGGTGCAAAGGCGTGGTATGCAATAGGCCAATTGACTCCCGAACACTGAACCCCCTTCCTTTATTGGAGACTGTTGTGATTGATAAATGTGAGGAATTAGGGATTTCTTTCTCAAGCCTTCCAGTGCTCCGCTCGTTGAATATAAGAAGATGCAGCAAAGGCATGGTTTGCAGTAGCTCGAGTGAGTCCTTAATTAGTGAAGAATCAAATGTTCCAGGGTTTAGAAGTTGGACCAGGGAGGGATTTCAGAAATTAGAAACTCTGAAAATTGTTGGTTGGGAAGAGCTCACACATTTGTGGGGAAATGAGATTTTTCTTGAGAAGCCACTACAAGGTTCCCACAGCTTCACCTCTCTTAAAGAGCTGTATATGGCAGAGCTTCCGAATCTTGTTTTGTTTCCAGATGGTTTGCTTTCCATTCCGAAAAAAGTTGAAATTAGTAGAGTCATGCTATCACATCATTACACGGGGGGTTGAAGCACAACAATGCACGTGTTGAGCACTTGGGCGTATATCGTTGCAATTCTCTATCATTCATTGTGAGAGGCCAACTACCTTCATCTCTAAAAACCGTTGAGATAAACGGATGTGAAAAATTGGTGTGCATTTGGGAGGATACTGGTACTTCTTCTCCACCTTCTTCTTATGCATTGATGCACAAGGAAGATGTGGACAACACCACCACATCTATTCTCTGCAAATTGGAAATATGTCACTGCCCTTTCTCTTACGCACTTATCATCGACATACCAGTTACCTCCAACACTCACAGAGCTTACAATTTGGGATTGTCCAAATCTCAGGACTTTACTATCTGGAGGACAATCACCTAGGGCAGAGTCAATGGTAGAGAGTTTTGACAATTACAAGTCTCTTGGATCAACTCTCGAGGGCCAATATACTCTTCCCAAGCTTAATAAAATTTATATTTGGACATGTTCCAGTCTTGTTTTGGGCCGGGAAATTGTGCTTTCTAACAATAATTCAGCAGTTAGTTTCTTTGGAAAGATACAAGCACTACCAACCCGCATGCACACCGTCAAATCTGTTGAACACGTAGCCATAGGGGGATGTCCAAGCATGGCATTGTTTCCAGAAGATGATATTCCCGACAATATAACGTCACTTCACGTTGATGAACCCAGAATCTACAACTCACTGGCTGGGTGGGGCTTCCACAAATTCAGCTCTCTTAGAAGATTCACAATTGAGGGATGCCCAAATGCAGTGTCTTTCCCTGAGGAGGAGATGAGAATGAAGTTGCCATCCTCTCTAATTGAAATGGAAATTAAAAGATTCCCAAAATTAAAATACTTATCTCCCAAGGGTTTTCAAGATCTCACCTCTCTTGAACAGTTGTCGATCGTGGATTGCCCAAATCTCACATCTTTGCTAGATTTTCCATCTTCACTTCTGCTACTGTTTATTAAGGGTTGCCAAAATCTCACATCCTTACCAGACCTTCCATCCTCGCTTCTGGAACTATGTGTTTCTGATTGTCCTTTGCTGAAACAACGTTGCAAAAGGGATAAAGGACAAGAGTGGCCCAAGATAACCCACATCCCTCGCGTTGAGATAGATAACAAGTTCATTTACGATCCAGAGGAAGAAGAATGAAGTCAATTTGCTTTCAGAATGAAAAAGGCTGAATCTGTCAATTAACTCACTTCATTCTTATGGGCCATTCAGGTCTGTCAATTTCCAGAACCCCACAACATTAGAATTTATCAAAACAATTAGATTTTCATAAAACAGAGTGTTCATTAACCATTATGTTGTTCTTGCAGGGACCAACCAAACAGTCTCAACTCCGGGATGCAGAATGACATGAGTGGCAATGCAGTGTACAAAGTTTCAAAGTGAGGTAATTAGTAAAAATGTTGTTCTTGCAGTTTTATAGGTTTTACTATTTTTCAGCTCTGTGAGAACAGAGGCTAATAACAGAGCTCACCACATTGCACATAAAATGTTACTTGAAGTTGCGTGCAGTTTTATAGGTTGCAATGCTATTGTATTCCCCGTTATTAATATTTTGTTTTTCAGTGAGGAGCAGATGATTGAAGTACATCATTTTTTCAGAATCTGAGTCTTAAAAGCTTTTTTCTATTAGTGAGTGATCTTAAGAGAAGCTGCGATGGCAAAGGTAAAACTTTTTTCTTTTAGTCCTGTTTCTTCTGATTCTTTTCTTCGCACCTTTCTGCAAAGTTTTCTATTTAATAGTGGCCGAAACTCTTTAGAGGTTAGGCAACATCAACGTTTTATTAAAGAAATCCAGTTGATTTGTGCTCAGTTGACAGGTAGTCTTTCCTCTAATAATGGGTGCAGTTCAATCTTTCATGGGATGGAGTATATCATTTTGAAATCAGTGTACTCATTTTGAAGCAAGTGGGCAATATAATCCAGAATTGGAATACAAATTCGAGTCAGAATTTAAGACTTCATGCTTGCCGCATTATGATGAATTAAGCATAGATGTTGATGAAATTTTCATCTCTTTTGCTGAAGTTAACTGCTTCTTCACCTCATTGATTCTCTGAAATATTCAGGGTTAAAAGGTAATAACAAAAAAATAGATTATAAGTTTAGTTAATAATAAAGTTTCTGATACTATGGTTGCAGTATTTGGGTTTGCTTTCAGATTATCAGTTCATGCTCTTGATGAGTGGACCAAGAGTAAGCTTGATATCAGCAGTCTAAAGTCTTTAGACGTGATGCAGTTTATCAAGGTTTCATTAACATCCAGTTGGTTTGTGTTTTGTGGATAGGTAGATCTTCTTTTAATGAGACAAATGAAGCTGATTCGGATGTGGTTGGCAACAATACACTCTTCTCGATAGAGCTTTGGATTATATTTTCTTTTCTTTTCTTTTTTTATTTATATGTAATTGCATGCATTTGCATTTTCTTTATTTACTTATTGTAATAGGATTTCTCAAGAAGGGTAAGTTTCATTATGTTCCTCTTTGTCTAGGTATATATTTTTTAATCAATTAATAAAATTTCCTCGTACCGTCGAAGTTCCCTAAAAACGAAGATAAAAATAATAAATAAATACTTCATAAGTTATTTGTAATGAGGGTTTTGTTTTGTTGAAAGTTTCTATTATTGGCTTCATTAGCTGCTGCTTTCTACAATTTGGTGTTGTTATAAGACTAAGTTACTTTTGGTTCAAGATAGCACACCTCTCTTGTATTAATAGAAAATTGCCCAAATCTTGTTTCTTTCCCGAAAGATGGGCTTCCTAACACTGAATTAGAAATCGTTATCAGAGGATGTGAGAAACTACAAGCCCTGCCTAGTCACATGCACACCCTCAAATCTTTTCGACCCCTAACCTTAGGGAATAATCCAAAAATGGCTTTCTTTCACGAACAAGATATTCCCACCAATCTAACATCACTTGACGTTGATGATCCCAAAATCTACAACTCACTTGCTGAGTGGGGCTCCCACAAACTCGTCTCTCTTAGAAAACTCTGGATTGAGGGATCCCCAGATGCAGTGTCTTTTCCAGAGGAAGAACTGCCCTCCTCTCTTATTTATTTGACAATTAGGAGATTCCCGCAATTGAAATACCTATCTCCCAAGGGCTTTCAAAATCTCACCTCCCTTGAATGGTTGTCTATCATTGATTGCTCAAATCTGACAACCTTGCCAGACCTTCCGTCCTCGCTTCTGCAGCTATTTATTAGTAGATGTCCTTTATTGAAACAACGATGCAAAAGGGATGAAGGACAAGAGTGGTCTAAGATAGCCAACATTCCTTTCGTAGCGATGTTTTTAAATGAGCCAGAGGAGGAAGAATGAAGTCAATTTGATTTCAAGAACGATTGAAAAGATTGAATGGTCAATTACCTCACTTCTCTCGTGGACTGTTCAGGTATGTAAATTTTCATTCATCACCATTAACTTTTATTAAGACAATTTAAATTCTCAATGCTGATTTGTTGAAAAATAACAAAATACTCACAGTATAAAGTCTACATTTGGTCTCAACAAACTAATGCAAAAGGGACTAAGGACAAGAGTTGTTCAAGAATGAACTCCATTTGGTCTCACAAACGAACAAAGAGACTGAATCCAGTAATTCCTCTTTTCATGTTTCTGCTATTTTCAGGTCTGCCAATTTCTAGCACCTAAACCGTACCAATTGCAGATTTTTATGAAACAGAGTCTTGATTATGTCATGCTTGCAGGAAGCAACAAATTTCAGGATACATTTCAATATTGTGATGGCAGTGGTAAGCTCTATCATTTGGCTTGTTAAGAGATTCGAATTCTCAATTTGATTTCTTATTTATTTAATAATTTTAAACAGTTCCTGTATACTAGGATTGCAGCAATTGGGTTTCAACTGTACTTGTTATGTACAGTTAAACTGATGATATTTTAAAATGATTTCTGTTTCACCACAAGTCTAATCTTTATTGTCACTAATTTTCATTCAACTTTATGCAAGCATATTTAACATTGCAACAGCTTTCAGAGTCCGATGTAGTATAGGTTCATGTGTTGATCATCAAAAATATGTCATAGCTTAGAATGTGAATTCTCTTATACAATTTTAAAAATATGTTTCTTCAGTTTTTCCAAGGCTGTTTTATATATTCATCCAGTGGACATACTGCTGGACTGATGTAATCTTGAAGTACTTGCTGCTGTCAGACAGTTTTTACATTTTTTAAGCTATGTAAATACAAAGGCTAATAACAGAGCTCATCACATTCTACATTAAAATGTAAATTTTCATTCATCACCATTAACTTTTATCAAGACAATTTTAGATTTTTATTAAACAGATTGTTAAGACAATTTAAATTCTCAATGCTGATTTGTTGAAAAATAACAAAATACCCATTGTATAAAGTCTTCAAAGTCTTAAAAGTAAAAAAATAGCCTAAATTTTGACTGGACCAGACTGTTTCTTAAGTTTGTCCATGTGACCAAAATGATGTCACCACATAGGTGGCATGACAAAGGTGTCATGCCATACGTAACAAAAACTTGTCTACTCTCGTCATGGTAGAGCCATAAATATAATCCTGACAATAATCTCAACATCACATATCTGCTTAAAATGGAAGAAACATTTGCACTTCCTCCCACAAGAAGGTCCTTCTTTCTTTGATCTTCTGATACGTACGTTATGTTACTCCAGAATTGATGCTTTAGGCTAAATCTCTTAAAACTTTCTTTCCTTTGTTTTGCTTTCAATTTCAGGATCGCGGTTGTTACAGGAGCGAATAAAGGGATTGGATTAGAAATATGCAGGTAGCTTGCATCCAAGGGGCTCATGGTGATTTTAACAGCTAGAGATAAGAAGAAAGGCCATGAAGCTGTTCAAAGTCTCCATGATTCAGGACTCTCTGATGTAGTTTTTCACCAACTTGATTTGATGGATCCGATCAGTATTGATTCCTTTGATAGTTTTATCAGAACTCGGTTCCAAAGGCTTGATATACTGGTAAGCTAGTTGGTAGAATTTCTTAAATGGGTATTTTATGAACAAGACTGAACTTAAAATTAATATAAATTTGGCAGGTAAATAATGCAGGAATCTCTGGAGCCATCTTTGATGCTGAAGCTTTTATTAGCTTAAATCTCAAGAGTGGTGAGGTAAATAATGCATTTTGTGTTTTTATACATGATCATAGAAGTGATTAATAAGCAAATTATAGCTATATGGATTAAGCAATTCTCCCCTTTCATATAGATTTTAGGTGAAAAGACCACTTGGTGAAACAAATTATGAAACAAACTTATGAGACAGCTGAAGGGTGCTTAAGAACTAACTATTATGGAACTAAGCAAGTGACAGAAGCACTTATTCCACTTCTTCTACAGTCTGATTCAGCAAGAATAGTGAATGTCTCCTCAGCCTTGGGGCAGTTAAAGGTATTAGAACATCAGTTCATCTTTCTTGCTGACATTATGTTACAAAATTTGAGTGAGTCACATTTTCTTTCTTCATTGTAAATTCATTTCAGTTCCTCTCACATGAAAGGGCAAACAGGTTACTCGGAGACATAGATAGAATGACAGAGGAAAAAATAGATGAGGTGATCAAGGAGTTCTTGGAGGATGCTAAGGAGGATTTGCTGGAAACCAAAGAGTGGCCTATTAATAGCTCTGCATATGTAGTCTCTAAAGTTGCTGTTAATTCCTATACAAGAATTTTGGCCAAGAAACTGCCTAACATAATCATAAATGCAGTTAATCCAGGTTTTGTCAGAACAGACCTTAGCCATAATTATGGACACTTCACTGTTGAAGAAGGTGCAAGAGGACCTGTGATGCTGGCTTTAGTGCCCGACGGTGGACCATCTGGCCTCTTTTACAATCAGATTGAAGTGTCAACGTTTTGATATGAAGCATCATAAGAATGTACTACGAGAATTTTGATTTCCTTCGTTTCGTAATATTATTTCACTAATCTGTGACTTTCTATAGCCACCTATGAAACTTATGTACTTTAATTGCTGAAATTTCAGAATATTTAATAAACTTGAAGTCTTGCTTCATGCAAAGAAAGCCTGTGATATTCATTTAAATATTGGAAAAAGTTATGTTGGTGTTTGTTGCCTCCTAGAATTCAGCTGCATACCTAAGAAGTTCACAGGTTTGGGCATTTAAAAATTTGAAGTTCAAGATACAAGTTAACTTCAGGGATTAGAGTTTCTAATTAGATTAGAGGTAGTCAGGAAGATGATACTGGAATCTATCATATGGTTTAGATAATTAAACGAAGGAAAGTTGTAGAAATTAATGAACTACCTTCCTTTTCAGGTTCTTGTCTCTTCCTGATTGGTAAGCCGACTTCTTCCATTCTAAAAGTTTTAGATTTGGAAGTAATGTTGAAAAATACTTGGGATGAAGACTGGGGTTAACTCTTCCAATATTATTATATTATAAACTGGGAAGAGTTGGACTTTGTATATTCAAAATCCTCTTAGCAATGGCAAATGAAAATTTCACCGGACACCAGGATGACATCACTGCATATGTGGAATAAAGGCTCTATCATGCCATACGTAAACACAAAGATAGTATTATTCATCACAATGACCTATAAATGTCCTTATAATCATCTTCACATCAGGTATATGCTTAAAGAAATGGAAGAGATACATACATTTCCTTCAACAAAAAGGTTCTTCAATTTCATATTATTTGTAGCTTATGTTTCTCCAAAATTTTAAGCTAAATCTCTTAAAATTTTCTAGTGTTTGTTTTTATTTGATTTTCAGGACTGCAGTTGTAACAGGAGCCACTAAAGGCATTGGTTTAGAGATATGCAGGCAGCTGGCTTCTAATGGGGTCAAGGTGATTTTAACAGCCAGAGCTGAGAAGAGAGGCCATGAAGCTGTCAAAAATCTTCATAATTCAGGAGTTAAGTGGACATTTTATACTATGATCGCCAAATTTGGGTTTCTTTATAGATGATGACCACATGTTATTGGTGATCGGACTAAAAGAAAGCTGTGATTGTGAAGGTAGAAAATTAATGTCCTATTTTTTCTGATGTCGTCTCATTTCAAACAGTGGGGTAAACCCTTTAGACATTGAGCGGATGCTAAAGTCTTGTTAAGACGTGGACCTCAATTTAGATGTAGAAAGCAATGGTACACTAAGCTTGGAGGAGCTCCAGCTGATTTTAGTACAATAAGGTATATGCGTGAGGGATGGATTTCAGGAGTTATTAAGAAGTTTTACTCAGAAAGTTGTTTCTCGTAAGTGAAGTCAGCTGAATTATTGTCGCATTTCAGTTCAAGATTTTGGCTGCATTCCACTATCAAGAGTTGTAGAAACTCCAAGCTGCTGGCTTATTACGTTGTTATTTTGAAAGTTTCTGCTGTTGGCTTGCTGAACTCTGCTTTCTGCAGCGAATTTTGGTTGCTGAAGATTCTGTTAAAGTGTTTCCAAGGTTATATTGCCAGGCCCATACCCATGTTTGGTACTGTTACTAGTGTAAGTTACTGTAGTAATATGATTGATTTTCATTTCTATACCTTGGTCTACCATCCTCACCGATTAGGTTACATATAATTGATTGTCCTTACAGTGCAAAGAGGATGAGGGATAGGGTGTTCAAGATAGCCTGCTACTCGTAAGTCACAAGTTTATCTATAATCTAGGAGTTGGCTGTGGCCTGTGGGGTTTGGCCTATCCAGGTGATGAACGATGTGCAACAACATAGCATTGTTAGTGTGAGGAAATTGAAAATAAAAAGGATTTTGAGCTTGTCCCCTTCTTATGGGAATCTGTTTCAGTTGCAAAATTTCCAAATTTTTGTTGGCAGAATGACTTTTTGCTGGTACTGGAGCTGCTGTTATGGGGGATTTTTTCTCGTGGACTGTTGGAGTTGGGCTGGCTGTAGGGGGGGTAATTAAAATTGCCCATCATTATTTGCTGGAATGGTCTGGTGGTTGTCTTTGTGGGCCATGTAGTATGGGGAGTCTTAAGGGCCCAGCTAGGTGTGGTGGGAGTTTGTGGTTGAGGTGACCGTGGACTGCAGAAGTTGGCCCTACAGCATGTTTGGACTTCCTTCTCGTCTGGGGTGTGGCCGGATGACGGGTGGTGGGCTATGGTTCGTCTGCTTTGTGTGTGGGCTGTTTGGGGTAGTTTTTCTCTTTGCGTGGGATCTCCTTGCGGCTGGGAAGGAAAGTGTTTGGGCCCTTTTGGGGTGGGAAGATGACAGCCCATCAAGTTATAGTGGCCTGTTTTGGTGGTTAGGCCATGGGGCTTCCATGTATGAGGTTTCATGGGCAGTTGTGTGAGAGCCCCGTTTACGTGGGCCATTTCCTGAGTTGATTGCGTCAATAGGTGCATGGGCCATTTGAGTGGACATATTGTTTGGGTCAGGTGCGCCAGCCGATCCTCTGCGTTTCTTGGACTCCTCATGGGGCTTCCATGTAGAGGATTGTACATCCTTTGGTCCTTTGGTTCCCTTTTGTTCGGCTTTTCCTTGGGCCTGCTCGAGTTTACTATATATAAAAAAAAATGATCCTTTAAGAAACACTGTTTAATTATGTCACATTTGTTGGAATCAACCAACTTTTAAGGTACAATATGTCAACATTGCAATGGCAGTGTTAAGTGTTATAATATTGTGTTGGGGCAAAAAAAATGGCCTAAGCCTTAGTAGGCCCAAATACGAAACACTTTTTTATGTGGCCCAAGGCCATGACCAAATACTAGCTAAGCCCACGATAAGATATGCATAATGGGACAGCTCATTTCACCAATCAGGCTCTTCATAGATTAGACCTACTCACTAAGGCCTTATTCCAATTAGGCCTCATCATCAATTTATATGGGCCCAGGCCCATCGATCCAAATCACTCTCAAAATCCAAAGTTTATTCCAACTCTAAAGCCATCTACTTCCTATTTTAGCACAATCCTGATCCTCCTAGAATATCCATCAATATCATAACTCTTCTAAGGTCTTGGATCTTACATTAAATGGGATTCTAACTCCTTCAAAGGTAAGAAATCAAGGACTTTCCTATTCACTAAATCTCAACTACTATGGACACATAATCCTGTTAGGATTTGGAGGTCCTATGATTAGTATATAAACCAAAGTTTGTCCTCTCATAAGGCATTCAACCTTACACCTTCAAATCCCCTAGATCTCACCATTGAGAGCTATACATCATCGCCATAGTTCTAGTATCCAATTAAACTTCCAGCAACCTTCTCTTTCTCTTACCTTCATTAAATTAGCCTCTTTTAGCCTTGCTGACTTGAGCGTCAGAATGCCTATGGCAAACATCACCCCGGTGTTTTCTCTTCGCTTCATGCTAGTTTATTTGTGTGTAGGTGCAACGGATTGCTAGTGGCTTCAACCTTACGGGATCAGACCCTCTTTCTGTAATCATAGATTTTACCATCTACAGTTTGGCACCCACTGTGGGGCCTTTGGCAATCATTCCTCCTACGACACTTTACTTCACTAGGAAACACTTCATGGCTGAAAACTCGGACAACGCCAACCCTAACCTCGTGGCTAGGCTCGAAGCCCTCTCTACTCTTATGCAACAACACTCGGACAAAGTTGTAATAGCCACTACTACTCAAAAGCTTATAATGAAATACATATAAAATAACATAAAGAAATTGGGCCCAAAATTTTCTTTTTATTAAATATATACATATATTCTTTACAAACATATACATTTTTACACAAACTTATAATGTATACAAAAGATACTAAAACATGGTGGACAGTGTAACCGCTTCCCCTCGCATGTCGACGTTCATCCGACTGCGTTCTCACCTGGATCCTGCAAAATATAGGAAAACAACGGGGTGAGCACTAAAATAATGCTCAGTAAGTAAATTCTCTACTCATGCTAGCCCCGTAACTCTCTCTCTCTCTAATTCTTTCCTTACAACTCCTCGTTCAATTTCTCTTTGGGTACTTCTCTCTTTTTCTCTTTCTCTTTCTCTTAGAACTCTTTTCTATTACCTCTTTAGCAAGTCACGACCCCGTCTTACCGGGGGCACGGCCGGGACTCGCTCCCACTCTACGTGACCTCTACTCATTCTAGCCGATCGGACTCGGTTATGCATGGATTCGGAACCCTTGGCCATGTGAGTGTATAATCTCTCTCTCTCGGGTACTCGGGTATAGCCCTCATCCGCATGCACTCTCACGAGCTACACCACTTCTCTATCTGATACTCATGTCGCTCTCTCAATGCGGCGTACATGCGGGAATACTCTACCCATTACTCACGGGTTCCCCATCGCACAACCTACTCTATTCTCTTTCTCTTAACTCTTAAAGAACTTATACTCAAATTCTTTAATAAATCTCAAGCTACTTCTCAAGTGTATAAACAAAGGTGTAGAGCTAGCTCATGCTCCCTAATGCACTAATGAAATGCCAACTACAAGATTTCCTCAAAACTGTCATTCTGCATAGGTCACACTAAAATGGCCATAACTTGTGCTATACACCTCGGATTGCTACGGTTTTGGTCTCGTTTTAAAGCTTAGAAATAGGGCTATAACTTCTCTGTTTTGGTCTCAGCCCAGTTCAAACCGTAAGATGCTCAAAAATTACTTAGAAAGTTACGGCAATGACATGGCAGATTTCACTTAGGCATTTCATCAAACAACTCATGTGCATATAAACACTCTACTAAAATTACTACTATACTTCATTCTCTAGCCATCCAAAATGGGGAAAAACTCCCTCAAATACTCATAATCCCTGTTAAGAAAAGCACTCCCAAAAAGCTTCACACAACATCTCTCAAACTTCATCTCAAGTTTCATTCTCAATACACATTAAAACACTTCTCATATATGGAATCTATCCAACAACTACATAAATAGCTACTCATCTCAACTCAATTTTCTCATAAATCACTACATACTGATCATGCATACATCTCTACACAAAAAGCTTGTTTAAAACTCAAGTTGGTAGGATTTACTTACCTTGTGCAAAGATGACTTCTTTTGCACTTTTCCTTCCCTTTGTGGTATTGTCTCCTCTCTACAACCCAAAACAACCACAAGGACAGCAACAACCAAATAAGACTTCACTACAATTATAAGAAAACTCACATCTAAAGCATGAATCCCTACCTTAGGATGCTTTAGATGAATTCTCTACTCAAAACCCCTCTTAAATCCCTTAGAAATCTTGGAAGATTGGATGGAGAAATTGAGAGAAAATGGGCAAATGGAAGAGGCGGTGGAATGAAGAAATAAAGGGTTTCTCTACACTTAACCCTTTTTAGTTTATATTATAAGTATCATTTCTCATTTTGCCCTTGCTCTTCCTTAGAAATTCTATCTATATCCTTTGATTCTTTACAAATACACCCCCATCCAAACACAATCTCTACTAAATTTTCTTTCATTTTACTCCCCACTTTTCCTACTAATTAGGGGTAGAATGGTCATTGTGCCCCAAAAGAAGAATTCTCTAGAAAACTCAAGAAACTTTGTCTTAGGCTCGTCGCCGCAGCGAAAAACTTTGCGTCGCCCCGGCGAAACAGGGCAGAACCTACCCGTGGGTGCAATCTCCTCCTCGCCGCGGCGAAGCTTCTTCTTCGCCGCAGCGAAGATTGGATTTCCAACTTCACCAAAACTCAACCAATTACAAGGCAACAATTCAACCAACTCAACATACAAACTCAATTGAAATTGAAACAATAAACTTTTAACTAATACAACAAATCTTAAATACGTACCTCAAGTGGGATATTACAATTTTGCAGTGCTAGAAGCTGAGAATGCCACCATCCGAGCTGAAAACGCCTCCATCTGAGTCGAAAACCAGACTCTCAAAGAAAAGATCAGTCAATTCTACAATCTTGAGCTCCAACCTAACTAGGTACCGCCAAAACGTTTCTGCATACCCATTATGCCCATCCAACCTCTCCAGACTCTAGAACCCAGATTGTCTAATTCAGATACCTAGTCATCCCAATTCCACTCGTCACTAGTGGATGGCTTGACCTAGAACACATCCGAACCAAGATAGCAAACATGATCACTCTCGGTCTACCCTTTCCAAGCGCATGATCAAGGCACTCAGGTAACCTCAAACCTCCCACTATAAAAACAGCACATTCTTAGCCTCCCCACTCATCCCCAACCAAGCAATAATCCTAACCAAACCCCCCTTGGCTCGACTCACCCTCACGGGTCGAGTGGACTCCCTTACCTTCAATCCACACTGCTCGGATCCATCCACCCTCACGGACCGAGTGACTCCCAAGTAACCCGCCTCACTATCCATGCTGGCTGAAACACCCGATCAGTCACATTCAAAACAACTCAACCCGGATGGATGAGTGGAGATCCAAGTTACCAAATAGCCTATGATGGAACAAACCCTGAAGCTGCTCTATATGACTTAACTCATCCCAACAAGCTGAGTGCAAGTATCATGTCCAACCAAGCCATCCAAGTTGAGTGATGACCACTGCATCACCCTTAGAGCAAGTATTAGCCAAAAGACCGGCCGACATGGAAGCCATGATGAGGCACATACCTGGAGTGCCAACCCCAACCAAGAAGAGCTTACCCCACAACTATGCCAATTCACCCTTTGTAGATGCAATAGCCTTAGCCGAGATGCCACACAAGTTCTTCATCCCCAACATGAAACCTTATGATGACACGACTGACTTGGATGATCATATTGTTTCATACAAACAACGGATGTTCATCGCCTCCATACCCTGACAGTTCAAAGAAGCATGCATGTGTAAAAGCTTCAGTTCTAGCCTCTCAGGACCGACCCTTCAATGGTATACAAATCTCCCAAACAATTGAATCAACTCTTTTGCCCAACTCACCAACACCTTTGTTGAGCAGTTCGCCAGTAACAAGAAACTTGAGAAGCTATTGGCCGACCTTTACAAAGTCTATCAGAAGAGGGGGCAGCCACTATGTCAGTTGGTTCAACAAAGAAAATATCCCCATCCTATCTTGCAACCTCGAGACAGTAATAGATGCCTTCAAAAATGGACTCTTGGGAATTGTACAAAGATTTGACAAAGCTCAGTTGTAACACAATGGAAGACGCCATAACCAGGGCCATAATCCAAATCAGATAGGAGGAGGATGAGGCGAACTGAATCAAGCACACGGGATATGATGACCGCCACCAAAGGCGAAATGAAAGAAGATCAAAACATAGGTTGTATGTGCCCCACTATCAACATTCACCCCGCAGTTCTAGCAGAAACAAGAAATCATATGACTGCCAGCCGATTAAATCTACAAATAGACCATCCGGTTCCAATCAGTTCAAGATCCCCGAGTATAACCTTAATATTAAACCATCCTAAGTTGTGGCAATCATGACAGGAATGTGACTAACCATAAAGTGGCCAGCTAAGCTCAACCCGATGTCAAGAGGGACACCTCCAAGTGGTGTGAATTCCACAGCGACCATGATCACAACATCGTTGATTAGATCACCTTAAGATTAGAGGTAGTAGCACTATTAAAGAGGAGACATCTCCAGGATTTATTAACAGACAAGGGAAAGAATACAGTTAACCAGAGAAACAAGAAAGAACCGTTCCCACCTCCCCGAGAACCTACACCAAAGGGATTTTACGCCATCATCTCTGGAGGTTCAAAAGTCAATGGTGTAAGTTACTTCTCAGCCAAGCGGCATACCCGAGCCAGCCATCACCTAGAGGTCTGCTCTATCTATCCACCCTCCCAAGCACCTATCAAGCAAGTCATCCAGTTTGAGGATGACGAGCCAGCCACCCTACACCTTGACGCCTTAGTGATCTCCCTCTAAATAGCCAACATCTTAGTCAAAAGAGTGTTTGTAGATGGGGGGTCCTCAACCAATATCCTCTTTTTGAAAGCTATGAAAACCATGGGATTGGATGAGTCGAAAATCAACAAGCACCCAACCATCTTGGTTAGGTTTAGTTCCTAATAGAAGTACACCATCTGTGAAATTGCATTGCCCCCCGGCCTAACAAAGTGAATTGGCAAACCATATTCCTAGTGCTCGACTACCCCTCCCCCTATAACTTCATCTTGGGTCGACCTTAGATCTATGACATGCGAGCTGTCCTATCTACCTTCCACTAAACCATCAGATTCCCAACCAAAGCTTCAAGAGATT
Source organism: Pistacia atlantica (assembly GCA_026229545.1). NCBI lineage: Eukaryota > Viridiplantae > Streptophyta > Magnoliopsida > Sapindales > Anacardiaceae > Pistacia > Pistacia atlantica. Next base: position 2,605,891 of record CM047899.1, on the reverse strand, counting down.
GTTACAAGAACGCCTTCAAGGGCAAGAGTCATGCTTTATAGTAATTACAGGTCAATCCAACCTTTCTGACTGAACCAGATGAACCATCCCTCTATTGGCTCTCGCTTAAGGCTAGAGATAAGAGAGCGGCTTATAGACTTCCCTAAGCAAAACCAAGATTGCTTCACCTGGTCCCATGCTGACATGACGGGGATCAACCTTGAGGCCATCGTCTACCATCTCCAAGTAGACCCTGATCATCCCCCAGTAAAACAAAAGTGAAGAAAATTTGCTCCAGAACGGAATCGAGTCATCAATAAGGAAGTTGACAAGCTGTTGAGTAACAGACTGATCCGAGAGGTGTATTACCCTGACTGGCTCACCAACATGGTTGTCGTAAAGAAAAAGAATGGAAAATGGAGGGTCTACCTAGATTTCACATATTTGAACAGGGCATGCCCCATTGACTCCTTTCCACTCCCCCACATCGACATGTTGGTCGACACGACAGCAGTTCATGAACTCCTAAGCTTTATGGATACCTTCTCGGGCTATAACCAGATTCTTGTGCATCTGAACGACTAATAAAAAATACCCTTCATCAGAAAGATGGGCACTTATTGTTAGAAAGTAATGTCATTTGATCTTAAGAATGCCGGAGCCACTTATCAATGACTAGTCAACGAAATGTTCGTTGAATACCTGGGAGATACCATGGAAGTATACATCAATGACATACTCATCAAATCCCTCATAGCTGAACAACACCTTGACCACCTTAGCCAAACCTTCAATGTGTTTAGAAAGTACAACATGAAGCTCAATCCAACCAAGTGTTCATTCGAGGTCGCATCTGATAAATTCTTGGGATACTTGGTGACTTAGAGTAGGATAGAAAAGTCACAGTAAGATAGAAACCGATCCTGATTAGATCCGAACGGTCCTGAATATACCATCACCCACATGCATCAAAGACGTCCAATGCCTCATTGGGTGAGTGGCTAGCCTAAGCCATTTAATCTCCCGGTCCGTTGACAAATGCCACAATTTCTTCGCCACACTAAAAAAATCCAAAAAAGTTTGAGTGGACCCAACCTGCGAGGAAACCCTAAAGAAACGGAAGAAGTACTTAACATCTCCCCCACTCCTCTCCAAGCCTTTAACTAGAGAAAAGCTTTACACCTATTTGGCAATTTTAGAGACAACCATCTCAACATTATTAGTTCGAGAAGACAATGTGAAGTAGCTACTAGTATACTATGTGAGTAAGTCACTCTTTGATGTTGAGACTCGATTCAGCCAGCTAGAGAAATTGGCACTCGCACTCATTCATGCATCCAGGAAGCTCTGGCCCTATTCACAGTGCCACTCCATAGTTGTCCTCACCTCCTTCCTGTTCAAAAAGATACTTCATAAGCCATAGCTATTAGGTTGACTCACCCAATGGACCATGGAGCTCAGTGAGTTCGGTGTATCCTTCCAACCACGCACAACCATCAAGTCTCAAGTGTTAGCCGATTTCATTGCAGACTTCACTCCTAACACTTCCATTCAGGCGGAGAAAGAGCTACTATGCATGACTAGTAGGACACATTTGAAGTGGACTCTCTTGGTGGATGGGTCAAGCAATGTGAACGAAAGTGGGTTGGTATCGTATTGATCATACTACAGGAGGACATCATCTAGCGGGCTATTCGGTGTGAGTTTAAATGCACAAACAAGGAAGCTAAATATAAAGCTTTGTGTCGATCTCTCACTTGCCAAAGAGATTGGAGTAATAAAGTTGGAGTAAAATCTAATTCCTTACTCGTAGTTAACCAACTGCAAGGCACCTACCAAGCCCAAGACTAAAAAATGACAACTTATGTGAACCTAGTCAAAGAACTCTAATTGGCTTTCGAAGAATTCATAATCACCCAAGTCCCAATAACCGAAAACACCCATGCCGATGCACTTGCCAACCTTGGCTAAGCCCTTTAAGGCTCCTCCGAGTCATCCATCTCGCTCCTATTCCTCCAATGGCTAGCTGACTAGAAAGAACCCCAAACCAACAAGTTGCTCACTCCACAAGAGCCCACAGAAGTAATAGATGTTGAACTAGTCGATTCATGGACGACCCCTATAATCAGGTACTTAGAAAAAGATGAGCTCCCAACCGACAAGAATGGAGCAATCCCACTTGAGAGCCTGCAAAATTCACCATCTACGTGGGCCAACTCCTAAAGAAGTCCTTCTCTGGCCCTTACCTCAAGTGCATAACTCTAAAGGAAGCTAAGTATGTCCTCGTCGAACTCCATGAAGGTGAGTGTGAAAACCATGCAAGGGGACGTAGCTTTGCCCACTGGGTGATCACTATTGGATATTACTGGCCCACCATGCGCTCTAACTCAGCATCCTATGTAAAGAAATGTGGCAGTTGTCAAAGGTTTGCTCATGTCTCACACCTCTCACCAAAGCGACTCAATTCCATCCTTACACCTTGACCATTCATGAAATGGGGGATGGATATAGTTGGCAAACTCCTAACCGCACCTAGGCAACAAGTCTACATGCTAGCAGTCACTAACTATTTTATCAAGTGGATTGAAGCTAAAGCGCTTGCCCAAGTCAGAGACAGAGAACTAAAAGCATTCATATGAAAACATGTTATTTGTCTATTCAGTATACTGAAAGAAATAGTCACCAACAACGGGTCTTAATTCATCAACTCATGCTTCAAAGACCTCTGTGGCATGTGGGGAATCAACCTCAACTTCTCGACCCCTCGCAACCCCCAATTAAACGACCAGGCTGAATCATCAAACAAAACAATCATGCAAACTTTAGAGAAATGCCTTCAGAAAGCTAAATGTGCATGGGCAGATGAACTACCAAAGGTCCTTTGGTCTTATCGAACAACAACCCACTCATCCACCAGCGAAACCCTTTTCTCTCTTGCATACGGATCTAAGGCAATCATTCCAACTGAAGTATTAGTTCATTCAACAAGACTCCAATGGGTAGATGAAGAAGCCAACAACTAGAACCTCTACCAATTGGGTCCTCCACAAAGTCTTCCAAAGCACCAAGGAGATCAACTCTGGAAAACTCAGCTCTACTTGGGAGGGACTTTACAAGATCACAAAGCAAGTAGGAAAAGGTGCTTATAGACTCTAGTCTCCTGAAGGCAAAGACATCAACAACAATTGGAATGCAATCCACCTCAAATGATACTATTTCTAATAAGATTTGTCTCAACATCATTTTTTATTTTTTCCATTAAAAAGGATGAGTTGGCTTGTACACCTTCTTACCTTTAGTCAGCCTTATGGCCTGGATTCAATAAAAGTGCTATTTAACTAAAAAATTATGATTACTTTCTGTTTACATCGACTCGGCCACACAATGAAAATTATCACCTTCAAAAGATTCACACCAATTAGGTCACTAGACCTCAAACATTCTAAGGTTTACACCTTCGATCGGCTCATACCAACTCAAGCACACATGATCACCTTCAAACGACACTACCAACACAGCAACTTGGCAATGCATACACTCAATTGGACCATATTGACTTAGCTACAATAACTAAAGTTACATCTACAAGGCAATATAGACAACGAGGGTTAAACCCTCCACACATTTATGATCAATCGGTTCAGTCATCCACAAAGAACGAAACAATAATGGCAAGTACATACGCTGAATCATATAATGAAAGCCATAAACGACAAAGTACAAAACATCAAGGCACGAAGGCCATGGACAGAAAAATGCGACTCAAGCCCTAAAATACAAAAAAGGGAAAACAAATACAAGTATAAGGAGCATCACACCCTCTGTCATCAACGCGAGTCGACTCATCCATGACCAACCTAATCTATGTATCACCTCCCTTGGTAGCCACCCCTTCAACTTGGTTGCCAGCATTAGCTCCAACCCTCGACCCTCCAAGCATTTGCTCCAATTGACCAGCAAAATCAAGGATCTGATCCTCAACCTACCCTTCCGTATGATCTCCTCACCCAACAGCTTGCTCCTCCTCCATTTCTCGCCAAAGCTAGATGTTCTCATTCGGATTCTAATGGATAGTGTTTCCAGACTTGTAATCTAGCATCAACTTCTTTGTGGCCCTGATGATCGCATCATCTATAATGGTGAGGCACTAACCCCTCAACGACTTGATCTCTGCATCTTTCTCGGTCAGCTCATTCTTTAGTCGCTCTAACTCAGCTTCAACTTCCTTCACCAGCCGCTTGCTCCCCCTCTCGGCCTTTTGGGTCGCTACCTCTTTTGTATGCAAGTTAGTGTTGGACTTGGAGATTTCTTGAATCTTCTTCTCATGCGCCAAGGCAGACATCTTAAGAAACAAACTACTTGTGAAAGCTTGCAAAAATCACTCGGTCAACGTCAAACCACATAGTAAATACAATCAAATAAAGTCTGATTCATACTTGAAAAACATCAGAAACCCCCCAATTAGTAACTGCAGGCACTCCTATCTAACTCAGTCAGCTTTTATCCATAGGAAATAGCAATGAGTCAGCCCACTTGTTCAAGGAAGTCGTATCCGAATAAGTCGATGCCAACACTAGGACACTGAAGATCAGTTTCTCGCTCTCCCTCATCCAACACAACCATCTTGGATGTCTTGGCCTCAGTCACAATAAGCCGGCTAGGTGGAGTCATAACAATAACTTCCACCATCTTTTCTTCGCTACCCTAGACGGAGAATCCCTCTTCTTCTTTTTGCAGGGCCTTGTGATAGACTCACTCGTGCTCGGGATAGTTAACTTTTTCATGAGTCCTTCTGTAATTGTAAATTCCTCAACAATTAGTGGGTTCAAGCATGAGTTACCAAAAAAAATATGATTATTGTCGCGAATGAGCAACAGTCTGCTTCAACGAAGGGGAGGGGATATGTTGTTGAATCACCTTAACTCCAGCCCACAAGTGACCCGCCCTTAAATTAGCCTCTTGCAACACCACTCACTAATCCCTTAACTCTATCAGTATGCAAGAACTTCTCTAGTCAACATGTCCAAACCGTCTCCACTCTGTCTGGCTCGATTGTAATCAAGATCTGCAAAGGAAAAACAGAATAAGACTTTAGTAATCAAAGAACAAAGTCAAGAATAAGTTTCTCACCGATTGCTCACCAGGTATAGGGGATCTTGCCCTAGCCTCTTTCCTAAAAAACTACTTCACCCTTTAAGAAGAAGAAGCATTACTTCCAATTCTTGTCACTCGACCAGAGGCTGGTTACAAGGTGGATCTAGTCGTGCCTGAGAGTGACCACGCATCTACCTTTATCCTTATCATGCTCCTTTAGGAAATAGAAGTATAACAACTCGTGTAACCCAAGCATCACTTGGTTCTGCACATAGAGAAGCTCTAGAGCCACCAACAACCTCCACCCATTCAATATGATTTGAGTTGGCACAATTGATAAGAGCTTGAAAATACACATTTAGTTAGTGGTTTTGGGGGGATTAATTGTGGGAAATTGGGCTTAATTTGGTAAAGTTGCTTAATATTTTCATAATTGCCTTTTACGGGATCACAGGTGTTTTTGAGTGTTTTTCAGGTCACTAGTGCTTAAATGTTATGCTCGGATGAAGAATCATGTTTGCAACAGAATGAGTGATGAGTGGAAACAAACGGATCAAGAATCGGAGTTGAATTGAAGAAGTTATGGAAGTTGAAGTAAAGAGAAGATTCTAGATTACGTTCCAGCGTGTGCATGCCTTGGTATTTTGACAATATCTTGAGCTGTAGAAATATGATTAAGACTATTCTTAGACCTTTGAAAATATGATTCAAAGGGCTACATTTCATATGTTTATAACTTTTCCAAATTACATCGTTATCGAGTTCAAAAATCAACATATTTGAAGAATAGTGGAATGATGCAGGAAAAGGGCAGCAGCTACTGTGCCGCGATACACTTTTCCTAGTAGCTACTATGCCGCAACACAGTGTCATGGCACAGTCACGTAAGTCACTAGTTTTGTTGTCCGTTTTTAGCCAGGAGAATAGGGTTAAGGGTTCCAAATCAAATAGAATTAAGGAAAAACAAACCCTAACCCTTGTGGGATATAAATAGAAGTCTTTTAACATTATTTTGGGGATTTTTGGGTGAGAAGAAAGGGAGAAAAATCTGGAGAGAAGAGAAGTAACATAAATTCTGGAGCTTTGATTCACAATATAGAGAAGTTTTCCTTATTCTTTTTTTGTAAACTCATGATGAATGTTTTAATAAATATGGTTGTTTCTTTCATGTTTATTATGAACTAATTTCATTCTCTAGGGCTAAGATGTAGCCCAATCTCTTGATTATGTATTGATCTTTGATTGTTAATTTTTATTAAGAATTCTTCCTAAGTTTTACTATTATTCCTAATGCTTTTGATTCTTAAGGGCCCAAGAATTGAATGAACTAATGGACTAAGTTGAGATCGAGAGATGATACTTAGTTAGTCTACGATAGTAAAACCATACATTGAGCGAACACTAGAGATTGGTTACCATGACTTGTGGGGCTTTGGTAAACTCCATAGAGCGTAATGATCCCCAATTGCTTAAATCTGATTAGAGATAATTCGGGTTAGTAATTAGAGGTTAATTTAATAATTGTTCGAGAGAAAGTTGTTGGAAATTTATGGAGTTTGACCTCTAGGATGAGCTTAATAAAATTAACATAAGAGATTGATATATATGAATAAGAGTTGGTGTGAAGTATACGCCTTAGGTCTAGTCATCTTATTTTTACCCAAAGGTTTATTTTAATTATTCTCTTTTTAGTTTTCTTTTTAAATTCAATTGTTTATTTAATTTAGGTTTTCCTTGATAAAATTTGGATTGATCAAATAGTAATAGGATAGTTTAATTGGTAATTGATAATAGTAATTCCCTTGGGTTCGATATCCGTATTTTATACACTTTATTACTTGCACGATTTCGTACACTTGCGAAAATCAACAACAGCAATCATAAAGTGGTTTAGCACCTCCCAGATGAGATGGGGTATTGGAAGCCTTAGCCCATTGTGGAACCACTTCTCATATACACTCACCCATCCTTTAGCTTCCCAATTGACTCTCTCGTACGACTTGGGTACTCTTATTTTGATCCATTCAAGAATGTGGTACAACGTTCTGATCCTCTACTCATCATTCTTCTCCAAGAGAGGTGGATAGTCGGTATTCAATATCCTGCTTCTTGGATGACTCAACTCGTCCTTTGAACCCTCACTAGTGGAAGGCAAGTCTTCAAAACTATTAGACTCATCCGACTCTTCCCCACTCATCCCTTACCCAATTGAACTATCTTCACTGAAATTAGCACCACTCGGCTTAGGAACTGCCACACTCAACCCCTTGGGTATACCCATGGGTATGTTTCCATCCTCTGACATGGACACTATTGTCAGAGCCCTCTTGTACTCATCACCAACTTCTGTCTCTGTCCCACTTGCCTCGCTTGACTTTGAATTCAACATTGAAACTCACCTCCAAAACCAAACCTTTAAGGATAGCTCGTCTAAGCACAACAGCCTCACTCGACTTGATCATGACGACCGAGTGGCCATGTCCTAAACTTTTCAGCTCACTACTCCCCACTCCACTCAGTTTGGATGACCGAATCCCTCAACCTTCGACTTAAGAATTAACTTCTCCAATCTTTAGCCTTCACTCGACCCAAGTCACTCGACTCGATCAAGCAAATCGAGACAACCTGAATTAAAACCCTACGTAACTTAGCTCCATCTTCTTTCCTTCAAAACATGGAAACTTTAGAAATCAGCCAAACACACCATAAACAACTTCAAAATCCAGAACCTCACTCTTTAGACACAAAAACAAACCACACCAAATCAAGCCTAAACACTCAAAATCAGCAAAATGGAAAAGCCAAAATTGCTACAAAACGCCTAGTTCAATATGAAAAACCTCACGCTCTCCTTTCTTCAAACTCTTCTAAAAAAACTACTAAACCTCGCCTAAATTCCTTCAAAACTACCAAAAATACTAAGAGAAATCAAAAACAAGATGAAAGTTTCAAGGAGATTGAAGATTTTACCGTGATTATTGATTAGAAAAATTGCCGGAATCACGCCACCACAACAGAGAAAACTTTGAAAGAAAATGAGAGAAAATGAGAAGAAAGTGAAGATGAACAGTCGCTCTAACGTGATTTTGCCTTTTCAACACGCCCAACCTATCAAAATGTCATACATGGCAGTCTATAATTGGTCATCGACTGAAGAGACTTTTCATTTTCCTGCCACAGAGCAGAAATGAAATCTTAGCTGTACACTTGTTGCGTGGCAAGTTATTCTTGAAAAGGTTCAACTTTTCGTTTCCTGCTCAAAATTCAATCCGCCCTACACACGTCGCTCGGTTCACCCGACTGAGTGAGGTTACCACCAAATGAAAGAAGTGATAGATACATGTAAGACCTCACATCTACCCACTCGATCCTCCTAACCAAATGGATTTTCCATGAAGAAGCAACTTGGTGTCTCCTCACTTAGTCATGAAAAGTCACTCACTCTGAAATGCCTTCATCACAATTAAGCACACTTACTTCAACAAGTCCAAAAGATCACTCGATTTGACGCACCAAGAAAGGATCCTTCCAAGGCTTGGCCTCACTCCTTCCCACTTAGTTCGATGCACCGAATGAGAACTTCTCTAAGATTATGCTGTTTTCTTTTGCTCAGTTTAATGCACCAAGCGAAAACACCTTCATAAAGACGTGCCTAACATATTCCCACTCGGTTCGATGCATCGAGTGGGTCACACCTTCGTAGGATCTCACAAACCTTACTTGGTCCGATGCACCGAGTAAGGACACTTTCACGAAATGTGCCTCACATCCTTTCACTCGGTCTGATGCACCGAGCAAGGACACCTTCACGAGATGTGCCTCACATCCTCTCACTCGGTTTGATGCATCGAGTGATGCCATCTTCACGAGATGTGCCTCATATCCTCTCACTTGGTTTGGTGCATTTAGTGGAACACACTTTCAAGTGATCTCACAACCTTCATTCGGTTTGATGCACTAAGTGAGGATGCCTATAAAGATATGCCCCATATCGTCACTCGGTTTGATGCACCGAGGGAGGTCTCCATGGATAATCACACTCTCTCACTTGGTTCGATGCGCAGTGAGAACACATTCGCAATTTATGTCTTGTACTAGTCCACTTGGTTTGGCACACCAAGTGAGTCACTTCATACGAGAAATTTTACCAAGAACTCAATTCCATGAACCAAAAGCTGACACCTACAAATTCTCACATTCACCCAATTGATCAAGCAAGACGACTGAGTGCACCTTCACGCAGCTCTAACTACTCTCTAAGCTAAACACTCCTTAACTTAGAAAGTAGGGGGCAAATTGTTGGGGCCAAAAAATGGCATAGGCCTTAGCAGGCCCAAATACGAAACATTTTCTATGTGGCCCAAGGCCATGACCCAATCTTGGCTGGACCCACGATAAGATATGCATAATGAGCCAGACCATTTCACCAATCAGGCTATTCATAGGTTGGACCTGCTCACTAAGGCCTTATTTTGGTTAGGCCTCGTCATCAATTTATATGGGCCTAGGCCCATCGATGCAAATCACTCTCAGAATCCAAAGTTAACTCCAACTCTAAAGCCATCAACTTCCTATTTTACCACAATCCTGATCCTCCTAGAAGATCCATCAATATCCTAGTTCTTCTAAGATCCTGGATCTTACATTAAATGGGATTCTAACTCCTTCAAAGGTAAGAAAACAAGGACTTTCCTTTTCACTAAATCTCAACTACTATGGACTCATAATCCTACTAGGATTTGGAGATCCTACAATTACTATATAAACAAAGGTTTGTCCTCTCATAAGACATTCAACCTTACACTTGCAAACCCCCTGGTTCTCACCCTTGAGAGCTATACATCATCGCTGTAGTTCTAGTCTCCGACTAAACTTCCAGTAGCCTTCTCTTTCCCTTACCTTCACTAAATTAGCCTCTTTCAACCTTGCTGACTTGAGCGTTGGAGTGTTTGAGGCAAACAGTACCCCAGTGTTTTCCGTTCGTTTCACGCTAGTTTATTTGTGTGTGTAGGTGCAGCAAATTACTAGTGGCCTCAACCTCACGGGATTAGATCTTCTTTCCGTAATCGTAGATTTTACCGTCTACATAGTGCATTATGCTCAGTTTGATATGCATTTGATAAAACCATTGCACTATAGTAATTTGCCTAAACATGTCATTGGTATTTTACTCTTTTGGACAAATTTTTTGATTTTTCAATGAAATGAAGACAGAGGCTAACAATAGAGCTCACTGGATTCTAGATAATATGCAAGTTAAGGTAATCAAAAGAAAATTTGATTTTTGATTACCTTAACTTGAATAAATTCCCACCAATCTAACATCACTTGAGGTTGAAGATCTCTACATCTACAACTCACTGGTAGGGTGGGGGTTCCACAAACTCACCTCTCTTAGAACACTCAGATCCGTAAATATCCAAATGTAGTCTCTTTTCCAAGGGAGGAGATGAAGTTCCCAACCCTTCTAAAAATTGAAAACTTTACAAAATTGAAATACCTATCGCCCAAGGTTTTCCAAAATCTTACCTCTCTTGAAGGGGTTGCCCAAATTTTACATCCTTACCAGATCTTCCATCCTCGCTTCTGCAACTATATATTGGATGTTCTCCATTGCTGAAACAACGATGCAAAGGAATGAAGGACAAGAGTGGTCAAAGATACCCCACATCCCTTGTGTTAAGATGGATTGAAAGTTCATTTTTAGAAATTGTGGAAATGGCTGGATCGAACAATCACCTCACTTCATTCTTATGGGCTATTCAGATCAATCAATCTCTAGAACCCACACCATTAGCTTCTATCAATACCATTTAGATTTTATAAAACAGAGATTTAATTAATGATTTGTTGCTTGTGCAGGAGCCAACTGAAAAGTATGAACTCTGGGATGCAATATGCCAACATTTCAATGTCAATGTCAATGGCAATGGTAAGCTATACCATTTGCCATTTGGCTTATGAAGACAATTTGAATTCTCACTGCTGATTTAGTGAAGTCTACAAAGTTTTAAAATCAGGTATTAGTAAATATTTGTTGTTACATTGAAGTTTTGTACTGACTCTAAGTTGCTGGCTTATTACAATTATTTTGGGAGGTGTACGTGCTCAAATGTGGGTGTTTTGGTTGCTGAAGAATCTGTTAAAGCCTTCCCAAGGTTGTAATTTTCCAAGCCTATGAACATGTTATGTAGTTTCCATTTTGCTGATTTTTTTTGTTCTGTTAAGACTAAGTTACATAGTGTTAAAGGTTTTCCAGGGTTGTCATTTGCTAGACCTATGAACATGCCATTGTTGCTGATATTTCTTGTTTTCATGAGACTAAGCTAATGTAGAATTGTGATTGATTGTCCTTTACCATCCTCACTTGTGCAACTACATATTGTTAGAGTTATTATATATTTACTATTAGGGTAGTTTAGTCTTTTACACAATAACAGTAGTTTAGTCTTTTATTACTTTTGTATATTATCTCATTTTCCCTCTTTTGCATTGTATTGTATTTTCCTTCACTTCTTTGCAGTGAGAAAAGTAAACCCTCCTTTTCTTTCTTCTCTGATTTCGCTTTGAATGTTTGATTTTGCTTTGGAATAATTTACATGGTATTAAAGCCACGTTTGTTTGAGACGATAATGGGTTTAGACTCGGCCTTGCACGTCAAGCGTGAGTGAGAGTATTGAAGTTGAATTTATCCCACATCACTAAGTTGGTGGGCTATTATGATATATATATGTGGTTAGACTCTCTCTTCTCTTGAGCTAACTTTTGGGAGTAAGTTCTATCCAAACCGCTTTATCACATATGAATTATTGTCCTTTTCAGGGGAAAAAAAAAAAAAAAAAAGCCGTGGAATGAGGGAAAAGAGTGTCCAAGATAGCCCACATCCCTTAAGCTAAACTGGAAGTTCGTGTATGATCCATACGAAGATGAATCAACTTGAGATCTGCCTTCCACAGTTCATTGCCAGTTGTGCTACTGCTTTCTGCAATTTATCCCATTACTGTTCCTTTTAGCGTCGTTACCATTAATTGATGTACTTTCCATCACCGTTTCGTTGACGTTTACTCGCCCTTAATGACGTTAACAATCTTTAACTTGCCCGTCATCACCATTACCCTTTTGATTTTATTATTTTGTGGACCAAGAGGTTGCTGTGATTGTAGAGGTATAAATTTTTTCTTAAATTCATGTTTGTTACTCCTTGTCTCTTTGGTTTATTAATTATCATTAGTAGTTGTTCGACCCACCACTACTTTAATCTATTGGTTTAATTATTATACTGATAGTTGTTCAACCACTACTCCTTTTAACTTAAAAAATTGGGCGTATAAAAAGTTTAACAGACATTTACATGAACCTTCAATAATATTATTGTTTATAACCTGAAGATGAGAACATGAGTTGCAATTCTCAAGTAGACCAAACTAATTTACAAAATGCCAAAACTAGTTTACTAACATAATTGAAGGCTGGTGGAGTCCAACGTTTTTGTTTCTTTTAAGTCTAATGGTCATCTTGAGGCAATTTTTTTACGGGCAGGAAGGGGACTAATAATTTGTTTATGAGTATTGTGGTGCAACGAACATTCACTTAAAACAAAGCACCCTATATTTTAATATCACCAAACCATTATTAATCTCAAAAGCCTTTCCATCTTTTCATTTATCATCAACAGAGAAGCTGAGTAAAGGTTTTCTTGCTTGCAGAAACTGACTGTCAAGAAGTTCAAGACTATCCGAAAATCACAAACTACAGGTAAACAAAAAAATCTTCATACTCTTCTACATTTATTTGGTTTCTAAAAAATATGTCTTACATCTGTAATTAGGACAAGATCCTGAAGTTTATTTTTCATGAGTCTAATCACTAGTGTTTTTCACATTCTGTAGACTTAAATATGTTTGTTTCTGGATTTGAAATGCTGGACAATATTTTAATAACTACATTGCTATCATTTGTAAAAGTAACTAATTTTCTTAATAATTAGTTATCTTTATGAATGGCACCCAACTCAAATATAGATATTATTCATGCATGCGTCTTGTTAATAATTTTCAATGGTGTGAATTAGAACTCCATGAATTCGTTGTTTTTGTTTTTTATTTTCTATTCCCTAGACTCTTTCTGAGTCTCTTTCTTATTCTCTATATCGATTCTCCTAATATCTCCTTTTAATTTCTTATCACAAATTCAGCTAACTCTTAATTAAGACAACTCAAACACCAATTTCCATCTCTTCATCTTGCAAACTGTGCTTGTTTGCAGAATCGACTGTTAAGAAATCTAGAGGACCATCATATCACAAATTTCTGGTAAGGAAAAACAACCTTCATATCACCACCACTTTTCAAATAGTTCAAGGATCCTTTTAGGATTATATCTTCACTAGTACTGGACATGTATGTTAATTTATTTTAATTGATATTATTAATTATTTTAAATTTTTTTTATTAATATAGTATATTTTTTATTTTTTTAAATAAATAAAAATATCAATAAATGAATAATTTTAATAGTAAAATTAGATAATAAAAATTACTACTTGTCTAGTTTACAACGCTATATAGCTTTATAGATAAATTATTCTCACAGATAAACATAGAAAATATATTATATAATTCGTATTTCATGTGAAATAAATTCATATAAAATATATTTTTTAATTTATAATTTATACTGTAATTCAAATCATCTTTCAATTACATTTCTTAAAACTTTAAAATTTTCGAAACAAACTATATTTGGAATTTTGATTTATTAACTCTGTTGTTGTGATGCTAGGAAATTCCGTATAATTTGTAGTATCAAATGTCTTTTGAATTATAATCCTTCTCTTTCTTGATTGTTGCTCTTCATCTGATTATCATCCTTCTCTGTACGACAATTTTAATTCATTCTTATCATTTCTTCCTATGTAGTCAAAACCATGCCAGTGGGAGAAGTCTTTCTTGGTGCTTTTATTCAGGTGTTGTTTGACTGATTGGCGCCGAGTAAACTGTCGCTCTTTCCATGCGAAGATGGGATACGTTCGAGTTGAAGCAGTGGAAGAGAAATTTTTCAATGATCAAGGCAGTGCTCAACGATGCCGAGGAGAAGCAACTAAAGAACGAGGCTGTGAAAATGTGGTTGGACGATCTCCAAGACTTGGCTTATGATGTGGAGGACATCCTGGATGAGTATGCCACTCAGGTTCTACAGCGGGAGTTGATGAAGGAACAACCGATAAACATAATTGCTGATTATTTCTCTTCTTGGACTCCAAGTGCTCTGATTTCCCAGGCTGATATGAAGTCCAAGATAGAAGAGATAACTTGCCGTTTAGAAGATCTCTGTGAAGAAAAGAATTATCTTGGTCTGAACGAGATTGCTGGAGGCTCATCTACTGTTGCATGGCAAAGACCACCTAGTACATGTGTGCCAAGCCGAACCAAGAGTTATCGGAAGAGATCTTGATAAAGCCAAGATACTTGAAATGGTGTTAAGCGATAAAGCAGTGGTGGCAGATTTCATGTAATACCCATTGTTGGGCTAGGAGGAGTTGGCAAAACAACACTTGCTCGGGAGGTATATAACGACAAGGCAGTGGCAGATTTCAATCCAAGAGCATGGGCATGTGTTTCGGATGATTTTGATGTTATGCGTATCTCCAAGGCAATTCTTGAGTCAATCACTGCATCAACTTGCACTCCAACGAACTTAAATGAAGTGAAGGGGAAAAAATTCTTGTTAGTCTTGGATGATGTTTGGAGTAAGGATTATGATTCGTGGGAAGCCCTAAAGTCTCCATTCTTGGCTGGAGCACCAGGAAGTAAAATAATTGTAACTACACGCAGCAAAGATGTGGCATCGACAATGGAACTAGAAGTACGTTATGACTTGGAGATTTTGCCAGAAGATGCCTGTTGGGCCATATTTGAGAAGCATGTATCTAGGAGTAGAGTTATTGCTGCAAGAAAGAATATGCAGTTAATTCGGGAGAAGGTTGTTAAAAAGTGTAAAGGCTTGCCGTTGGCAGCAAGAACGCTAGCTGGCCTTTTACTCTCTAAGCAAAAATATGATGAATGGGTGGATATATTGGACAGCGAAATTTGGGATTTGCCAGAGGAAAGTAATATTCTCACTGTCTTAAAATTAAGTTATTATCATCTTCCGTCACATCTTAAGAGATGTTTTTCTTATTGTGCAATTTTTCCGAAAGATTATGAATTCAAGAAGGAAGAACTTGTACTTTTGTGGATGGCCGAAGGACTTACTCAACAATCAAACCATAAGAAGCAACTAGAAGACCTAGGAGGTGAGTACTTTTGTGAGTTATTGTCAAGGTCAATTTTTCAACAATTGAGTGATGATAGTTTTAAATTTGTGATGCACGACCTTGTCCATGATTTGGCCCAGTGGATCTCTCGAGATACAAGTTTTAGATTTGAGGATGAATCGAGTGTCATGCAAATAGAAAGACGTGAAAGGATTCGACACTCTTCATACAAATTTAGAAAGTATGAAGTTGAAAAGAATTTCCAAGACTTCTGTGGAGTTGAGCAGCTAAGGTCGTTTTTGAGAATAAATTGGCCACCAATGCCAGAATATCATTGGACTTACGTAAGCCCGACAATCTTTCTCAATTTATTGCCAAAGCTCAGAAAATTGAGATCATTATCTTTAACAAACTATCGTGCGATTGAACTACCCGACTCAGTTGGAGATTTGAAACATTTGAGGTATCTCAATCTTTCTAAAACTCAAATCACAAATCTACCTGAGTCAACAAGTTCACTATTCAATTTACAAAGTTTGTTATTAAGAAATTGTTCTAGTCTCAAAAAGTTACCTCTACAAATGGGAAATTTAATCAATCTACGACATCTTGATATTAGAGGTGCAACACTTATAAGAGAAATGCCTTTGGAAGTGAAAAAACTTAAATATATCCGAACCTTATCAAATTTTGTTGTGGGTAAAGGTGTCGGATCTGGTTTGAAAGATTTGAAAGAATTAAAGTTTATACGTGGAGAACTTTATGTTTCAAGGTTAGAGAATGCCACTGATTGTCATGAAACAAGAGATTTTATATTGTGTGATAAGAACTTGGAAGTGTTAGGGCTAGAATGGAGTTCTTCTAATGCCTCATGAGACGAAGAAGTAGAGAAAATTGTTCTTGACATTTTACAACCCCATACAAATCTTAAAGAGCTCACAATCAATAATTTTTGTGGCAAAAAAATTTCATCTTGGATAGGAGATCCATCATTCTCTAATATGGTTTCTTTGAAATTGGATGGATGTGAAAATTGCAAGACCTTGCCTTCGTTTGGGCTACTAGGCTCACTTAAAAACCTCACCATCAGAGGGATGAAAATGCTTGAAAAAGTAGGCTGTGAGGTGTATGGGGAAAGTTGCTCAGAATCTTTTCAATTACTGGAGACTCTTTGTTTTGAGAATCTGCCAGAATGGGAGCATTGGGATCCTTTTGAAGAAAAGGAGCATGTTGAAAGGTTCTCTTGTCTCAAAGAGCTTTCCATATCACGATGTCCTAAACTCTCTGGAAGACTACCTAACCGTCTTCTTTCATTAGAGAAACTTGTGATTAGTGATTGCCAGCAATTGGTGGTTTCGTTCACAAGCCTTCCAGTGCTATGCTCTTTACAAATATTTAGATGCAAAGGGATCATTTGCAGTAGCCAAACCTACTCCCAAATACGGAACTCGATTCCTTTATTGGAGACTGTTGTGATTGATGAATGTGAGGAATTTGGGATTTCTCTCTCAAGACTTCCAGCGCTCCGCTTCTTGAAAATAAGTAGATGCAGCAAAGGCATGGTTTGCAGTAGCTCAAGTGAGTCCTTAATTAGTGAAGAATCAAATGTTCAAGTGTTTAGAAGTTGGACCAGGGAGGGATTTCAGAAATTAGAAACTCTGAAAATTGTTGGTTGGGAAGAGCTCACACATTTGTGGGGAAATGAGATTTTTCTTGAGAAGCCATTACAAGGTTCCCAGAGCTTCACCTCTCTTAAAGAGCTGTACATGGCAGAGCTTCCGAATCTTGTTTTGTTTCCAGATGGTTTTCTTTCCATACCGACAAAAGTTGAAATTAGGGAATGTAATGCTATCACATCATTACACGGGGGGTTGAAGCACAACAATGCACGTGTTAAGCACTTGGAAGTCTATGGTTGCAATTCTCTATCATTCATTGTGAGAGGCCAACTACCTTCGTCTCTAATAACCCTTTGGATAGGCGTATGCGAAAAATTGGTGTGCATTTGGGAGGATACTGGTACTTCTTCTCCATCTTCTTCTTATGCATTGAACAATACCACCACATCTCTTCTCTGCAAGTTGGAAATATATCACTGCCCTTCTCTTACGCACTTATCATCGATATACCAGCTACCTCCAACACTCACAGAGTTTAAAATTTGGGGTTATCCAAATCTCAGGACGTTACTATCTGGAGGACGGTCACCTAAGGCAGAGTCAATAGTAGAGAGTTTTGACAATTACGAGTCTCTTGGATCAACTCTGGAGGGCCAATACGCTCTTCACAATCTTAAGGAAATTGATATTCGGCACTGTTCCAGTCTGGTTTCGTGCCAGGAAATAGTGCTTTCTAACAATAATTCAGAAGTTCGTATCGGTGGATGTGAGAAGATACAAGCGCTACCAAGGCGCATGCACACCGTCAAATCTGTTAAACACTTAGCCATATGGGAATGTCCAAGCATGGCATTGTTTCCAGAAGAAGATATTCCCACCAATATAACATCACTTTATGTTGGTGAACCCAAAATCTACAACTCACTGGCTGGGTTGGGCTTCCACAAATTCACCTCTCTTAGAAGACTCGTAATTACGGGATGCCCAAATGCAGTGTCTTTCCCTGAGGAGGAGATAGGAATGAGGTTTCCATCCTCTCTAATTAAAATTGAAATTAAAAGATTCCCAAAATTAAAATACCTATCTCCCAAGGGTTTCCAAGATCTCAGCTCTCTTGAATTTTTGTGCATCGAGGATTGCCCAAATCTCACCTCTTTGCCAGACCTTCCATCCTCGCTTCTGCAACTATCTATTAATAGATGCCAAAATGTCACCTCCTTACCAGACCTTCCATCCTCGCTTCTGCAACTATCTATTAATAGTTGCCAAAATCTCACCTCCTTACTAGACCTGCCATCCTCGCTTCTGCAACTACGGGTTTCTGATTGTCCTTTGCTGAAACAACATTGCAAAAGGGATAAAGGACAAGAGTGGCCCAAGATAACCCACATCCCTCGCGTTGAGATAGATTGGAAGTTCATCCATGATCCGGAGGAAGAAGAATGAAGTCAATTTGCTTTCAGAATGAAAAAGGCTGAATCTGTCAATTTGCTTTCAGGTTTGTCAATTTCTAGAACCCCAACATTAACTTTAATCAAAACGATTAGATTTTCATGAAACAGAGTGTTCATTAATATTTATGTTGTTCTTACGGGGACCAACCAAACAGTCTCAACTCTGGGATGCAGTATGACAAGAGTGGAATAACAGTACTGATTTATAAACTTATATTAAGCAGTGTAACAAAGTTTTGAAGTGAGGTAATTTGACACAACCCGTCCCGAATTTCCTCATCCCGTAGGATCCGGGGGCTCCCACAAGACTCGGATACCCGAGACGTGCCATGTAGAAAAACTGCAAAACCTGTTTAAAGACATACTTTTCCTGAATAACATCATAGTATTTCCATCTCCAAACATCTCAAAAAGACATACATCATCTTTCGTTTTACAAAAGAAAATAGTTAGGGAAACTTTTGGTATCAGGTTTTCCACTTATACTACACATTCCAAAATATGAAACAAAAGGAAATACATCATGGAAAACATGAGTTCTTGAAACGAAAGTCCAGATTTACAATGCGACATAAATATAAGACCCACATAAAAGATGTCAACGCGTGGCACAACCCTGAGCGGAGGCTCACTGCTCGGCACGATCTCCGGAAGGTCCTGGTGGGGGAAAACATTTATAAAGGGGTGAGCTAAAAATACTCAGTGAGTGGGGAAAAAGGGGGAGGTTTATAAAAGTTCTTAAAAAAAAGAATAATGCTAACATACAACAATTTTCAAGCAAATCATGGCAATAATGTAACTTTATGAATATGCAATAGAACAACCACCCCGTTCTCGCATACAATATACAATTTATTTCTAATCATCATGCACTCAGTAAACTGTACTCTGACTTACTTCCTTTAACTGTATCGGATTCTGTATAAAAACCTCAACATTTATTATTAAAACTCTCACCATAACTAGTACCACTGGGGAAATGTCATACACAGGTGGGCGTCCCACACTGCAGCGAGGGACGAGGGCTGTACATCTCCGGCGAAGGTCTATCATCGCGCGGGCAGAGCCTCAAAAACTGTCATACCTGGCGGACCACTCAACGCCCAGGCAGAGCCAATAAAATCTGTCATACGCATGCGCGAGCCAAAATACGAAAGCTGTCATACCCGAGCGGAATCTCGCATCGCTCGGGCGAGCCAAAAATACTGTATCTACTGGGGATGGGTACTTCGTAGGGTGGTTTTTGCACCACAACATACTCATGCATAATCTCATGTAACATGTAAGTCAATAGCATATTTCATATGTACTTATAAATCATACATATATGACATAATATTCAAAAGTCACCTATAGGGGTGAAACTGCAATTTTCTAAATATGTTTTAGAAACTAACGGTTTAACTCAGATTGAAAATTAATTCAACATCACTTGATCTTAGCATATGTCCGATACAAATCATAAATGAGAAGTACTTTCTTTGATTTCCAAGACTCACTATTTCATAGTTTCTATAAAATATTACTCAATACGGAATACACTTCCACCCAGGTTGCCTTAAATTCCTACACTTTCTAAACACAAACCAATCAATTTTCCAAAGGTATTCCAACTAAGTGCATGCAATGTATTACCCAGGAAGCATTTCAATTAAAACGCAACCCAAGCACAATTCCCACCTACTGTCCAGCCAAATGCAAGTATATATATATAAATAGACTTCCAGCAACCATTTCAATAAATAAAAAGACAGCCGAGACATGGAAGCCAGGACTGCCCAATTATCACCCAAAAACAAGTCAGATTATTGCATAACAAGACACCCAATTTTCCAGTTGTCCACCCATGTTTTTTGGCTAAGATCAACCAACATGCAAGCTTCTCTTTTGTTCAGCCGACACATGCAATTCAAATTAGTATAAAGTTTCACCAAAATTCCAGCTTTTCATCAAGTATTTAGCTAAAAAAAAAACGAACTGAACATGCAACACATAAACTCCAAACCAACCGGACAATGAAGCAAAATTATGCATCACACATATCAAGATTTATGCATCAGACACCACAATAACTTCAACACATTACATGCAATAAAGAATCAAGCTTTTAGAAAATAAGTTTTCGTTGATCCACTCACTCTTCTATCCTATAATTGGCTGCCTATTACAGTACTTAGATTTCGATCTCCACCGTTCAGAATGTAGAGCTGTGTTTCATGAACAACATATCCGAAAATCAGCACGATCGGACGGCGAATGAGCTCCAGATCACGATTTGATGATCCACTGTTCACAGACTTAAAACTAATAAACTCTCCCTTTCTCTTTGTTCTTCTCTTCTTCTCTCACTCTATCTCTCGGCCAAACCACTTTTTCTTTCTTCTTCTTCTCCCTTTTTTTTTTTTTTTTCTTTTCTTTTCTTTTCTTTCTCCTTTCTCTCCTCTCTTCTTTCTTTCTTCTCCTCTCGTTTTCTTCTTCTTCCTTTGGGCGAAATGCCCAGTTCCCTTCTCCTTTTAAACAAACACTTTTCTAAAATTTATTTCTGCCCCCCAATTCCTCTAAATTTCAGTTTAACCCAGCCACATAAGCTTTCCTTAGCAAAAATGTCCAAATTTTTCCCTCTTGATACATGCAAACCCATCAGGATTTATTTCTTCGATTTCACCCCCTTAACACAGCTTTAAAAACTGACAGAAATACCCCTATCTTACCACAATACCAAAAAATCAAATAAATTAAAAAAAAAAAAATTA
The DNA here is from genome assembly GCA_026229545.1 of Pistacia atlantica. Classification (NCBI taxonomy): domain Eukaryota; kingdom Viridiplantae; phylum Streptophyta; class Magnoliopsida; order Sapindales; family Anacardiaceae; genus Pistacia; species Pistacia atlantica. Next base: position 2,584,737 of record CM047899.1, on the reverse strand, counting down.
ATTAACTTAAATACAATTCATGATCTAACTAAAATCAGGAATGGGGTTTTACATAATTAGTAAAAAAATGTTGAAGTATATTGCAGTTTTAAAGTTATTTGACCATATGCCTAAACTTGCAGTTTTATATGTTTTACTATTTTTCAGTTCTGTGAAAAACAGAGCTTACCACATTGCACATAACATGTTATTTAAAGTGGCATGAATTAACCTTTCACTCATCTTGCAACTAACTCAGGTTGTAATGCTGTTGTATTCCCCGTTATTAATATTTTTCATATATTTTTTTTCAGTGGGAAGCAGATGATTGAAGTACATCCTTTTTTAAAAATCTGAGTCTTAAAAGCTTTTCACGTTGTTAGTGAGTGGTCTTAGAAGAAGCTGCCATGGCGAAGGTAAATTTTTTTTCTTATAGTTCTGTTTCTTCTGATGCCTTTCTGCAAAGTTTCCTGTATAATAGTGGTCGAAACTCTTTAGAGATCTTAAAAGAAGCCTTTCATGGCATGGAATGTTAATTCACCTGTATCATTTTGAAATCAGTGTATTCCTTTTGGAATCTTTAATCATTTTGAAGCAAGTGGGCAATTCAGTCAGAATTTAAGACTTAATGCTTGCTGCATTATGATGAATTAAGCATAGATGTTGATGAAATTTTCATCGATGCTGCTGAAGTTAACTGATTCTTCACCTCATTGATTCTCTGAAATATTCCAGGTTTATGGTAATAACAGAAATTTGAGGAATGAGTCAAATTCTGACATTTTCAATAGCTTATAAGTTTCGTTAAAAATAAAGTTTCTGATACTATGGTTGCAATATTTGGATTTGCTTTCAAATTATCAGTTCATGCTCTTGATGGGTGGACCAATTTTTCTAGAGATTCTGTTCAAACGTTGGAATTCTGATTTTTCTTTTTTCTAGATAATGAACTGCTGATATTTCTTGTTGTTAAGAGTTAAGCTACAACAGTTTTGGATGTTGTAACCACAATAGACCGTTGGGAGTCTCTGAACCACATGGACTGGGTCATGAAAAACCCTCATTTGGAACTCAATCACTTGACTGACTCACTTTAACAGCTCATGTTCTTGTTAAAGCTAGAATGTATGATGATGCCAAGGTGATATTTAGGCAGTTATCTTAAAATTTCTTCACTAAATATTTTTTTCTGTTAAAACAGAGCACCATAAAACTTGTGCCAAATAAAGACATTTATTGCAATCTTGCTCAACCAAGAAGAACAAAAATTTCAATATATTGCAAGTGATTCTTTTCACCTTGCTTAACAAAGTTGTTGAATAATAGGATGCTCTGAATCGACTGAATGGCTTTAGAGGTTACCAAAAGGTAGTCCACATGGTTTTACAAGGAACTAATGCACCAAATAATTCTATTCGCATGCATTGTCTGTCTAATGTCCAATGTGCATTTTCATCTTTAATTATTGTAATAGGATTTTTGAGGAATGTGATTGAGGACTGTTATGATTGAGGAATGTGAGGAGTTACCGGTCTGTTTCTCTAGCCTTCCAATGCTCCACTCATTGAAAATAAAAAGATGCAAAGGCATGGTTGGCAATAACCCAAATGAGTCCATGAATAGTGAAGAATCAAATGTTCCAGTGTGTAGAAGTTGGTCATGGGAGGGATATCAGAAATTAGAAACTCAAAGGATTCCTGGTTTCGAGGAGCTCATACATTTGTGGTCAAATTAGATTTGTCGTGAGAAGCCACCACAGGTGCCGCATAGCTTCACTTCCCTCAAAAAGCTGTATCTGTCGCAGCTACCAAATCTTGTTTCATTTCCTTATGGTTTTATTTCCATCTTTAGCAGAGTTTACACTAGGGAATCTGATGCCCTTCCATCCTTACATGAGGGGTTGAAGCACAACAATGCACTTATTGAGCACTTGGAAGTTGATAGTTGTCCTTCTCTAACATTCATTGTGATGGGTCGACTAGCTTCATCTCTAAAAGCCCTTGTGATTGATAGCTGTAAAAATTTGGTGTGCATTTGGGAGGTGAATAGAGAGGAGCCTTGTACTTCTTCTCCATCTTCTTCATATTCATTGATGCACAAGGAGGATGTGGAAAGCACCACCAAATCTCTTTTCAGGGAATTGAATTTTAGCTGACGTTACAGTTTAGTAATTTCCCTTACATATTAGTTAAGTCGACGTTATCGGTTAACCTGACATTGCCGTTAAGTGCCGTCAACTCGCGGTTATGGTTAAATTGCCACGCTCTGACAGTTTGTTAACGGTACTCTTCGTTATCTTTTACTTGCCGTAACTACTGTTTAGTAACGTTGTAGGTAGTCTGTTGCGGTTAAATTCCGTTCGTCGTTAACATGCACGAGACGGTATCCAAGTCCAAGGAATATAGGATTTTGAGAAGATGACTGTTAAGCCCATTTTCCCCAATTGTGTTTGAAGCCGGTGGACTACTTGAATCACGAAGCACATCCTCGTGGAGTTTTCAAGAAAGTAACATGCAAAATGCCAAAACATCAATGATAATTTATGAACCATTATTGCCGGCTCCTGGAGTTTTCAAGAAAGTAAGACACCAAAAGCTGATTTTGTTTTCTTTAATTCTGATGGTCATCTTGAGGCATTGTTTTATGAATAGGTAGAGGACTAATAATTCGTTATGATTATTGCAATGCATTTTATAATAGGCCATCCTTTCTATCTTCATTTCTCCTGTATTTGGATTTTTCCTTGAGTGCATCGCAGAATTTTCTTGTTTCTCCTTACACACACAATTCGCCAAACCATTTCTAATCTCAAAAACCTTTCCATCTGTTGAGAGAGAGAGTGAGCAAAAGTTTTCTTGCTTAAAGAAAGTGACTGTTAAGAAGTGAAAACTACCCACTACAGGTGAGAAAAATCCAACTATGTTTATTCTGCAAAGTTGCAGACAGTTGGACTCTCTGCTTTATGAGTACGCTGTCCATTTTCCATTTTACTTTTTCTTTTTCTTTCATAATGAACACTTGACTCTTGGATGACCATTTTCCATTTTATTATTCATAGTGAACTGTTGAAAGAAAAAGCAAGAAACCTCTCAAACTTTTCATTTTCTGAGTCTCTTCTACTCTCAAACTCTCCTAAAACACCAATTTCTATCTCTTCATCTTGCAGACAGTGCTTGCTTGCAGAATCGACTGTCAAGAAATCCAGAAGACCGTCATATCACAAATTTCAGGTAAGGAAAAACAACCTTCATACCACCACCACTTTTCAAATGTCTTTTTTATAATTTTAAAGTAGCTTCAGAATTAATTATCATGTCTAAGCACTCTTAATTAATCATCATGCTTAAAATACAAGGCAAATTCTGTTAGTCTCATACGCTTCTTCTCACTAGGCGAAAAATGCTCTGTTTTATTAGCTCAAATCTGATGATTGCAGAGGTCTAAAATGTTTCTTTCTTTAAGTTATGATACTCCCGTAACCATTTATGTTTCACAGATTTTTATTTCAATGCAAAAATTAAAAATTATTTAACTCTTTAGACATTAAGCTATTATATATAAATGTTTTCTAAAAATCCAGTTGGTTTGTGTTTGGTGGATGTATAGGTAGCTCTTGTTGATGAAACATGAGGGGCTGCTTCAGATCATGGAAGACAGTCAATGAAACACTCTTTTAGGTTGAGATGAATCTACGCAATAGGTCCGGAATCAGACTTGAGAAAGTTATTTGCAATGAAACAAGTCATCAGCATAAATGGAGAATGGTAGATGAAAATTCTACTGCAAGTGTCACGGTGCACTTTTCTACTGCCAATTTTTCTAGAGATTGTGTTCAAATGTTGGAATTCTGATTTTTCTTTTTCCAGATAATGAACTGCTGATATTTCTTCACTAAATATTTTTCTGCTAAAACAGAGCACCAGAAAACTTGTTGCACACAATGTACCAAATAAAGACATTTATTGCAATCTTGCTCAACCATTAAGAACAAAAATTTCAATATATTGGTGGTGATTCTTTTCACCTTCCTTAACAAAGTTGTTGACTAATAGAAGCCTCTGAATCGACTGAAGGGCTTTAGAGGTTACCAAAAGGTAGTCCACATGGTTTTACAAGGAACTAAATCACCAAATAATTCTATTCGCATGCATTGTCTGTCTAATGTCCAATAGGTCTCGCTTGTGCAATTAGAGATGAATGTTTGCCCTTTGCAGGGAAAAAAACGAAAAACAGTGCAAAAGGGACTGAGGACGAGAGCTGTTCAAGAATGAACTCCATTTGGTCTCACAAACGAACAAAGTGACTGAACCCAGTACTTCCTCTTTTCATGTTTCTGCTATTTTAAGGTCTGTCAATTTCTAATACCTAAACCGTACTAATTGCAGATTCTTATGAAACAGAGTCTTGATTATGTTGCAGGAAGCAACAAATTTCAGGATACATTTCAATATTGTGATGGCAGTGGTAAGCTCTATCATTTGGCTTGCTAAGAGGATTCGAATTCTCAATTCTACTTCTTATATATGTAATAATTTTATACAGTTCCTGCATACTAGGATTGCGGCAATTGGGTTTCAACTGTACTTGTTAAGTAATGTTAAACTGATGATTTCTCTTTCACCACAAGTCTAATCTTTATTGTCACCAATTTTCATGCAACTTTATGCAAGCATATATAATATTTGAACAGCTTTCAGAGTCAGAGAGAGTATAGCTTCTGTTAGTGTTTTGTTAATGCCGGTTGTGCAAAGAAAAGAGAATGGAAAGGAAAACTGATTACTTTCATTAGCCAACAAAAACTGCATATAACATACTTTGGCTTAGTGTTTCAACCATTGTCAGAAAGCCTTTTTACATAATCTCAGCTAAACCACTCAATCCTAACAACTTCATTACAAGTTTGAAAGTGAGCCGAGTCATTAACTTCAAATATTAACATATAATGTGATAACTAAAACTTAAACTATAGAATTTGTTGAAGGTTGATGCTGTGCTGGAAGTTTGGTTTGCCGAATGTATGAAAAACCTGGAAAAGTTTTGCTCTGCATGGACGTGCATGGGAGTGCTTCACGGTTCAGTGGCTTTAGTTTTACTAAAATTTAATGTTAATCCTTGTATTTATTGGCTCAGCTTTTTGTAATGAAGTTGTTAGTATTTTGAGTGGTTTAGCTGAGATTAAGGAAAAGTAGTCTGATGGTTGTTGAAACAGTGAGTAGGAGTATGTTATATGCAGACTTTTGTGTAATGAAAAAGAGTGTCCAGTTTTAGTTTTTCATCTCTCTTCTTCTTTGAATAACCAGCATCACAAAAACGAACATGGTATCAGAGCTGAATCAACCAACTAACGTCTAACAAGTTCACTCAAAAAAACTCATCCCAAATCACCATCAAATCTCAGCCTTACGCAAGAACCAAAGTCTTTCAAAACCTGCAACCAGTTTCACGCATGGCTTCTCAATCTGCGTCTCTCTCACCTCCAGTGTTCAATGGGGACCAGTATCATATTTGGGCTGTTAGAATGAGAGCCTACCTAAGAGGACAAGGGCTGTGGCAATATGTGGAAAAGGAGAAACAGCCACCCCAACTTGGTCCAAACCCAACCTTGAACCAAATGAGAATGTATGAAGAGGAAATGTCCAAAGCTCCAAGAGCTCTCTCACATACATTCGCAGAATGAACCTTGTATTTACAAGGATAATGGCGTGTGAAACTGCAAAGGAGGCTTGGGATAGACTAAGAGAAGAATTCATAGGAAGTGATACAACCCGTAACATGCAAGTCATGAATCTGCACAGGGAGTTTGAAATGCTGAGAATGCAGGAGGTAGAGAAGGTTAAAGAGTATGTAGATAGACTCATGAGTGTGGTGAACAAAATCAGATTGTTGGGAGTTGAGATGAGTGACAAGGTGATAGTTGAAAAGGTGTTAGTCAGCCTTCAGGAAAGATTTGAGTCCAAGATATCTTCCTTAGAAGATTCAAAAGATCTCTCCCAAATCAGCCTCACTAAATTGGTTCATGCCCTGTAGGCCCAAGAACAAAGAAGGTTGATGAGGCAGGAGGACTCAAATGAAGGTGCTATGTTGGCTGCTCAAAAGGGAGTGAATACGCAGGGAAGTAGAAGATATCTTTGGGGATAAGAGAGGAAAAGAGAGTGGTGGACAGTAGGGAAAACAAAGTGGAGGAAGAAGTTATCCACCATGTTCCCACTGCAAAAAGAAGGGACATCCAGATAGTAAGTGCTGGTTCAGGCCTGGGATTCAATGCAGGGGATGCAAACAATTTGGCCACATTGAGAAGGTGTGCGGGAATAAGGTGCATACCACCACAACAAGCACAAAGTGCGGATGAGCAATGAGACCAATGAATCGAGCATTTGTTTGTAGCTTCATGCTACTCAATGCAGACCTGTGGAGATGTTTGGCTGATAGACAGCGGATGCACTAACCACATGGCAGCAAATGTGGAGAACTTTTTCAGGTTGGACAGGATATACAGCTCCAAGGTTAGGATTGGAAATGGTGACTATGTAGAAGCAAGAGGGATTGGAGATGTGGCAGTCCAAACTAAGGCAGGAACTAAGGTTATTTCTAACGTTTTGTTTGTACCTAAAATTGCACAAAACTTGTTAAGTGTAGGTCAAATGTTAGAGAAAAATTTTACCTTGCATTTCCAAAACAATTCTTGCATTATAAAGGATAGAGAAGGAAAGGAGTTGTTGAGTGTAAAGATGCTTGACAAAAGCTTTCCACTAGACTGGAAAAAACCAGAAAACTCAGCATTAATCACCAAGGTTGAAGAGTCTGAGTTATGGCATAGAAGGCTTGGACATTTTCATTACCTTGGGATCAAAGAACTCAAGTCAAGGGACATGGTATTAGACCTGCCCGAAATAGAAGAGAAAAGAACTTTGTGCACAGCCTGCCAACTTGGCAAACTTAGCAGGCCACCATTCCCTTCGGATCAAGCCTAGAGAGAGGTCACAAGTTTTAATTGATCCACTCGGATGTGTGTGGCCCTATGAAGACAGAATCTCTAAATGGCAGCAGGTACTTTGTACTCTTCATTGATGATTTTTCAAAGGTGGCTTGGGTCTATTTCTTGAAGCAGAAAAATGAAGTGGCTGCTGTGTTCAAACAATTCAAGTTCTTTGGTGGAGAATGAAGGCTGGAACCTTGATCAAAGCGGTAGAGGGGCAGACAATGGGCCAGTACACCTTAAATGAGTTCAAGACAATCTGCGGCCTAGGCTGGAATACGCGCGATTCACGGCACCATATACCCCTCGCGAGAATGGTGTCGTGAGAGAAGAAACCGAACCATTATGGAAATGGCCGGGTGTATGATGATTGGAAAAAGCCTCCCTAAAGTGTTCAGGCGAAGTTGTCAATACGGTTTTCTGCTAAATAGGTGCCCACCAAGGCCATCTGTCAAACATCAAACACCAATTGAGGCATGGTGGAATCAAGCCAACAGTAGGGAACCTGAAAGAATTTGGATGTATAGCCTATGTAATGATCCCAGCCAGCAAAAGGTCTAAGTTGGATGACAAGGCAGAAATTGGGATATTTATAGGCTACAGCAGCAACTCTAAAGCCTATAGAGTTTATGTTCCTGAGTCCAAAAGGATTGTAATCACAAAGGACATTAAGGTTGATGAATGTGGAGTCTGGAATTGGGAAGAACAAAGGGTTGATGTGCAGGTTGAATCAAGTCAGAATGAGAGAAGAGAGGGACCGATTCAAGAGGCCGATTCAGATGAGATTTTTTTTTTTTTTTTATTCCTAATGGACGCCCATCCAAACGTAAGGAATGGACGCCAGTCCAAACGTAAGGGACAGCCATCCAAAATTTGTGGACGGCAGTCCCAAAGATTTTTTTTCATATTTTGGTTAAGGACGGGCGTCCCTTATTTGTGGACGCCCGTCCAAAATGAAGGGACGGTCGTCCATAACGGATGAACGGCCGTCCCTAATTTTTATAAAAAAAAATTATTCTGTTTTACTTATGGACGGACGTCCATTAAATGGGGACGCCCGTGAGTAAATGGCCGTCCAAATTTTATGGACGGCCGTTCACTAGAAAAAATTGTTAAAAAAATTAGAAGCGTGTTACACGTAGGCCGGTACACAATTTCGGTGCAATTTTTTCGGTGTCTGTAGCATTATTGCTTTCTGCTGGTCCTGGAGCTGCTGCTATGGGAGATTTTTTCTGGTGGACTGTTGGGGTTGGGCTGGCTGTAGGTGCCCATCATTATTTGCTGGATTGGCCTGGTGGTTGTCTTTGTGGGCCTCGTAGTATGCGGAGTTTTAAGGGCCCAGCTAGGTGTGGTGGGAGTTTTGTGGTTGAGGGTGACCGTGGACTGCAGGAGTTGGCCCTCCATCCTGTTTGGACTTCCTTCTCATCTGGGATTAGGCCGCATGACTGGTGGTGGGTTGAGGTTGGTCTGCTTTGGGGTAGTTTTTCTCTTTGCGTGGGGTCTCCTTTCGACTGGGAAGTGAAGTGTTTGGGCCCTTCTTGGGCCGGGAAGATGACAGCCCAGCCAGTTATACTGGCCTGTTTTGGTGGTTGGGCCATGGGGCTTCCGTGTATGAGGTTTTATGGGCTGTTGTGTGAGAGCCGCGTTTACGCCGGCAGTTTGGAGTTTTATTGTTATATTGAAGTTTTAGAGTTATATGACCATGCCGAAACTTCTTGTAGTTGGTTATCTATCAGATAGTTCATACTATTTTTCAGCTCTGTGAAAACAGAGACTAATAGCAGAGCTCACCACATGGACATACAACTTAATTTAAATTTATGTAAGGCTACTTTTCATTCATCTTGCCAATAACATAATGTAAGAAATTGCAATTCTATTCCATTCAGGCTCACTTGTTGATCATCAAAATTATGCTTCCGCTTGGAATCTGATTGTTCTCACATCAGTTTGAAAATAGTGTCTCGTTTTGCATTTATGTTTCTTTTGATTGTTTAAGGTTATTTATTTATATTTCATTTCGGTGGAAGCCAGTGGATTATTTGAAACTCAGTTCCTGAAGTTAACCATTCTTTGTGCCATTGATTCTCTAACTATTATTCAATGAGTCAAATTCTGATGTTTTGCAATTTTTGAGATTTATAATTTTCATGGATACTGAACTTTTGTTTATACTATGAACACGAAATTTAGGTTCTTTTTATAGATGATAACTGCATGTTGATGATTGGACTTAAAAAGAAACCCGTGATTGCAGAGGTAATGTCCTGTTTCTTCTGATGTCTTTTCTTTCAATCAGTGGCCAGAACTCTTTTGGCATTGAACTGATACCGAGGTTTTGTTATAACAAGGAGCTCAATTTAGAGGTGGAAGGCAATGGTACACTATGCTTTGTGGAGCTCCAGCTGATTTTAGCCCAATACAAGCGGAGACTGTGCTTGGAGAACAGATTTTTAGAGTTATTTACAGATTTCGAATCCAAAAGCCATATGTCACAAGTTTATTCAGAACAACTATTATCATATTTTATATCAAATTTTAGTTGCATTGCATCACCAAGATTTGTAGTGACTCTAAGTTGCTGGCTTATTACAATTATTTTTGAGAGGTGTAGGTGCTGAAAATGTGGGTATTTTGGTTGCTGAAGAATCTGTTAAAGCCTTCCCAAGGTCGTAATTTTCCAGACCTATGAACATGTTTCGTAGTTTCCATCTTGCTGATATTTTTTGTTCTGTTAAGACTAAGTTACATAGTGTTAAAGATTTTCCAGGGTTGTAATTTGCTAGAACTATGAAGATGTTTTCCAGTTTCCACTGTTGCTGATATTTCTTGTTTTCATGAGACTAAGCTAATTTAGAATTATGATTGATTGTCCTTTACCATCCTCACATGTTCAACTACATACGAATAATTGTCCTTCGCAGAAGAAAAACAGTGCAGAAGGAATGAGGGACAAGGGTGTCCAAGATAGCCCATATCCCTTAAGTTAAACCAGAAGTTCGTGTATGATCCATACGATGATGAATCAACTAGAGAGATCTGCCTTCCACAGTTCATTGCAAGTTGTGCTTCTGCTTTCTGCAATTTATCCCATTACTGTTGTTTTTAGCTTCGTCACCATTACCCTTTTAATTTTATTAATTTGTGGACTAAGAGGTTGCTATGATTGTAGAGGTTTTAACTTTTTTCCTTTTTGTTCTGCTGTCTTTTTCCACAATTTTGTTTATTTATTATCATTAGTAGTTATTAAACCATCACTACTTTGATTTATTGGTTTAATTATTATATTGATAGTTGTTCAACCACTGCTCCTTTTAACTATAAAAATTGGGTATAAAAAAATTTAACAGAAATTGACATGAACCTTTAATAATATTGTTTGTAACCTGAAGATCAGAGTAAAATTCTCAAACAGGCCAAACTAATTTACGAAATGCCAAAACATCAATGATATATTATTATATTATGAACCATTATTGAATACTGGTGGAGTCCACACGTTTTTTCAAGAAACTAAGATGCCAAACCATTCCCAATCTCAAAAGCCTTTCCATCTTTTCATTTATCACCTGTAGACAGAGAAGCTGAGTAAAAGTTTTCTTGCTTGCAGAAACTGACTGTCAAGAAGTTCAAGACCATCCGAAAACCACAAATTACCGGTAAACAATATTCTTCATACTCTTAGGACAATTTTTAAAAGCAGCTTCTTTATTTGATTTCTGAAAAATATGTCTTACATCTGTAATTAGGCCAAAATCCTGATTATATATCTTTGTCAATGTCCAACTCAAATATTGCTGTCATCCATGTATGCGTCTTGATGGTGTGAAATAGAGCTCCATGAATCCATGTCTATTTGGTTTCTGAAAAATATGTCTTACATCTGTAATTAGGAAAAAATCCTAAAGTTTATTTTTCATGAGTCCGATCACTAGTGTTTTTCACATTTTATTGACTTAAAATATGTTTGTTTTGGATTTGAAATGTTGAACAATGTTTTTGTTTGAGTCTTACACCAACTAGACACGCTCAAGCCTACTTATTTATAAAAGGAGATAATTCTTTCATTCAATAACGTCTTATTGTGTGCGGAGTTAGACCCACTTCAAATTCTATCATGGTATCAGAGTTAGGTCTAATTGAGCTAGGTGCTTGACCAGCACGTGAGAAGGAGTTCGAGCCAACAACTACCTCTATCAATAAGCATGATCCAACATATGGGCTTGATCGTGAGGGAGAATGTTGGAGTCCCACACCGACTAGACACGTTCAAGCCTATTGGATATATGGACTTGACCTTGAAGAGGAGTGTTGGAGTGTTAGAGTCCCAACTAGACATGATCAAGCCTATTGATTTATAAAAGAGATCTTATTAGATACGGAGTCAGACTCACATAAAATTCTATCAGTTTTAATTACTATATCACTATCATTCGTAAAAGTTACATTGCAGAATGAGAACCAAGTAATTTTCTTAATAATTAGTCATCTTTATAAATGGTACCCAACTCAAATATAGCTATTATCCATGCACGCGTCTTGTTAATAATTATCAATGGTGTGAAATAGAACTCCATGAATCCGTGGTATTTATTTTGTATTTTCTATTCCCTAGACTTTTTCTGAGTGTCTTTCTCCTTCTTCTCTATATCTATTCTCCTAATATCTCCTTTTAATTTCTTATCACAAATTCACCTCACTCTTAGGACAATTCAAACACCAATTTCCATCTCTTCATCTTGCAACTTGTTTGCAAAATCGAGTGTTACGAAATCCAGAAGACTCTCATATCACAAATTTCTAGTAAGGAAAAACAACCTTCATATCACCACCACTTTTCAAATAGTTCAAGGATCCTTTTAGGATTATATCTTCACTACTGGACTTGTATGTTAATTTATTTTAATTAATATTATTAATTATTATAAATATTTAATTTTAAACTTATTAATGTAGCATATGTTTTATTTTTTTTAAATAAATAAAAATATCAATAAATGAATCTTTTATACCAAAATTAGATAATAAAAATTACTATTTACTGCGTTTACGATGCTATATAGCTTTGGAGACAAATTATTAAACATAGAAAATATATTATATAATTTATAGATGATGTGAAATAAATTCATCTAAAACATATTTCCATATACTGTAATTCAAATCATCTCTTAATTACATTTCTTAGAAGCTTTGAAATTTTCGAAACAAATTATTTTTGGAATTTTGATCTATTAACTCTTTTGTTTTTATGGTAAATATCATTGTTCTATTAATTATTTCAATTGTAGAGAAAATGAAGAAGATAAGGCAGAGAAAGTTAAAATTCCATACAACTGTAATATCAAATATCTTTTCATTATCATCCTTCTCTTTCTTGATTGTTGCTCTTCATCTGATTATCATCCTTCTCTGTATGAGAATTTTAATTCATTCTTATCATTTCTTCCTATGTAGTCAAAACCATGCCAGTGGGAGAAGTCTTCCTTGGTGCTTTTCTTGGTGTTGTTTGGCAGTTAGCCGAGTAAGTGTCCTCTTTCCATGTGAAGATGGGATACGTTCGAGTTGAAGCAATGGAAGAAAGTTTTCAATGATCAAGGCGGTGCTCAACGATGCCGAGGAGAAGCAAGCGAAGAACGAGGCTGTGAAAATGTGGTTGGACGATCTCCAAGACTTGGCTTATGATGTGGAGGACATCCTGGATGAGTATGCCACTCAGGTTCTAGAGCGAGAATTGATGACGGAACAATCGACAAACAGAATTGCTGATTATTTCTCTTCTTGGACTCCAAGTGCTCGATTTCCCAGTGATATGAAGTCCAAGACAAGAGATAACTCGACGTTTAGAAGATCTATGTGAAGAAAAGAATGATCTTGGTCTGAAAGAGATTGTTGGAGGCTCATCTACTATTGCATGGCAAAGACCACCTAGTACATGTGTGCCAACTGAACCAGCAGTTATCGGAAGAGATGCTGATAAAGCCAAGATACTTGAAATGGTGTTAAGCGATAAACCGGCTGGTGGCAGATTTCATGTAATACCCATTGTTGGGCTAGGAGGAGTTGGCAAAACAACACTTGCTCGGGAGGTATACAACGACAAGGCAGTGGCAGATTTCAATCCAAGAGCATGGGCATGTGTTTCGGATGATTTTGATGTTCTGCGTATCTCCAAGGCAATTCTTGAGTCAATCACTACATCAACTTGCACTCCAACGAACTTAAATGAAGTGCAGGTTCAGCTGAAAAATAATATAGCGGGGAAAAAATTCTTGTTAGTCTTGGACGATGTTTGGAGTAAGGATTATGACTCGTGGGAAGCCCTAAAGTCTCCATTCTTGGTTGGAGCACCAGGAAGTAAAATAATTGTAACTACACGCAGCAAAGATGTGGCAACGACAATGGAACTAGAAGTATGTTTTAATTTGGAGCTTACGCGAAGATGCTCTTGGGACATATTTGAGAAGCATGTATCTGGGAGTAGAGTTATTACCGCAGGAAAGAATATGGAATTAATTCGGGAGAAAGTTGTTAAAAAATGTAAAGGCTTGCCGTTGGCAGCACGAACGCTGGCTGGCCTTTTACACTGTAAGCAAAAATATGATGAATGGGTGGATATATTGGACAGCGAAATTTGGGATTTGCCAGAGGAAAGTAACATTCTTCCTGTGTTAAAATTAAGTTATTACCATCTTTCATCACATCTTAAGAGATGTTATGTTTATTGTGCAATTTTTCCGAAGGATTATGAATTCAATAAGAAAGAACTTGTACTTTTGTGGATAGCAGAAAGACTTATTCAACAATCAAACCATAAGAAGCAACTAGAAGACCTAGGCGGCGAGTATTTTTCTGAGTTATTGTCGAGGTCAATTTTTCAACAATTGAGTAATGATAGTTTGAAATTTGTGATGCACGACCTTGTCCACGATTTGGCCCAATGGATTTCTCAACAAACAAGTTTTATATTTGAGGATGAATCGAGTGTCATGCAAATCAAAAGACGTGAAAGGATTCGACACTCTTCATACACATTAAGATTTATGAAGCTGGAAAGAATTTTGAAGTCTTCCATGGAGTTGAGCAGCTACGGACGTTCTTAAGAATATTGGGGCCATCAAAGTCAATATATGATTTGAGTTACATAAGTCCATCAATCTTTCCCAATTTATTGCCAAAGCTCAAAAAATTGAGATCACTTTCTTTAACAAACTATCGTGCAATTGAACTACCCGACTCAATTGGAGATTTGAAACATTTGAGGTATCTCAATCTTTCTCAAACTCAAATGACAAATCTACTTGAGTCAACAAGTTCACTATTCAATCTACAAAGTTTGTTATTAAGAGGTTGTTCTCATCTCAAAAAGTTGCCTGTACAAATGGGAAATTTGATCAATCTATGTCATCTGGATATTAGAGGTGCAACACTTATAAGAGAGATGCCATTAGGAGTGAAAAAACTTAAATGCATTCGAACCTTATCTAATTTTGTTATGGGTAAAGGTGTCGGATCTAGTTTGAAAGATTTGAAAGAGTTAAAGTTTATTCGTGGAGAACTTTATATTTCAAGGTTAGAGAACGCAACTGATTGGCAAGAAACAAAAGATTTTATATTGTGTGATAAGAAGGACTTGGAAGTGTTAGGGCTAAAATGGAGTTCTTCAAATGGCTCACGAGATGAAGCAGAGAAAATTGTTCTTGACAATTTACAACCCCATACAAATCTTAAAGAGCTCACAATCAATAACTTTTGCGGCAAAAACTTTTCATCCTGGATAGGAGATCCATCATTCTCTAATATGGTTTCTCTGAAATTGGATGGATGTGAAAATTGCAAGACCTTGCCCTCGATTGGGCTACTAGGCTCACTTAAAAACCTCAACATCAAAGGGATTAAAATGCTTGAAAAAATAGGCTGTGAGGTTTATGGGGAGAGTTGCTCAGAATCTTTTCAATTACTAGAGACTCTTTGTTTTGAGAATCTGCCAGAATGGGAGCATTGGGATCCTTTTGAAGAAAAGGAGCATGTTGAAAGGTTCTCTTGTCTCAAATAGCTTTCCATATCACAATGTCCTAAACTCTTTGGAAGATTACCTAACCGTCTTCTTTCATTAGAGAAACTTGTGGTTAGAGATTGTCAGCAATTGGTGGTTTCGTTCACAAGCCTTCCAATGCTCTGCCATTTAGAAATAGAAAGATGCAGAGGCGTGGTATGCAATAGTCCAATTGACTCCCGAACACTAAACCCTCTCCCTTTATTGGAGACTGTTGTGATTGATAAATGTGAGGAATTAGGGATATCTCTCTCAAGCCTTCCAGTGCTCCGCTCGTTCGGAATAAGAAGATGCAGCAAAGGCATGGTTTGCAGTAGCTCAAGTGAGCCCTTAATTAGTGAAGAATCAAATGTTCCAGTGTTTAGAAGTTGGACCAGGGAGGGATTTCAGAAATTAGAAACTCTAAAAATTGTTGGTTGGGAAGAGCTCACGCATTTGTGGGGAAATAAGATTTTTCTTAAGAAGCCACTACAAGGTTCCCAGAGCTTCACCTCTCTTAAAGAGCTATACATGGCACACCTTCCGAATCTTGTTTTTTTTCCGGATGGTTTTCTTTCCATGCCGACAACAGTTGAAATTAGTGAATGTAATGCTATCACATCATTAGACGGGGGGTTGAAGCACAACAATGCACGTGTTAAGCACTTGGAAGTGTATGGTTGCAATTCTCTATCGTTCATTGTGAGAGGCCAACTACCTTCATCTCTAAAAACCCTTGAGATAAACGGATGTGAAAAATTGCTGTGCATTTGGGAGGATACTGGTACTTCTTCTCCTCCATCTTCTTCTTATGCATTGGCGCACAAGGACAACACCACCACATCTCTTCTCTGCGAATTGCGCATATATTTCTGCCCTTCTCTTACGCACTTATCATCGACATACCTGTTACCTCCAACACTCACAGAGCTTACAATATGGGATTGTCCAAATCTCAGGACGTTACTATCTGGAGGACAGTCACCTATGGCAGAGTCATTAGTAGAGTTTTGACAATTACAAGTCTCTTGGATCAACTCTGGAGGGCCAATACACTCTCCGCAATCTTAATGCGATTTATATTGGGGACTGTTCCAGTCTTGTTTCGGGCCGGGAAATTGTGCTTTCTAACAACAATTTACAAGTTATTATCGTTGGATGTGATAAGATACAAGCATTACCAAGCCGCATGCACACCGTCAAATATGTTCAACACTTAGGCATATGGGAATGTCCAAGCATGGCATTGTTTCCAGAAGAAGATATTCCCACCAATATAACGTCACTTGACGTTGGTGAACCCAAAATCTACAACTCACTGGCTGGGTGGGGCTTCCACAAATTCACCTCTCTTAGAAGCCTCGGAATTACGGGATGCCCAAATGCAGTGTCTTTCCCTGAGGAGGAGATGGGAATGAAGTTGCCATCCTCTCTAATTGAAATAAATATTATAAGTTTCCCAAAATTAAAATACCTATCTCCCAAGGGTTTCCAAGATCTCACCTCCCTTGAACGGTTGAGGATCAGCGATTGCCCAAATCTCACATCTTTGCTAGATTTTCCATCTTCACTTCTGAAACTATTTATTGATCGTTGCCAAAATCTCACGTCCTTACCAGACCTTCCATCCTCGCTTATGCAACTAGAGGTTTCTGATTGTCCTTTGCTGAAACAACGTTGCAAAAGGGATAAAGGACAAGACTGGCCCAAGATAACCCACATCCCTCGCGTTGAGATAGATAGGAAGTTCATCCACGATCCAGAGGAAGAAGAATGAAGTCAATTTGCTTTCAGATTGAAAAAGGTTGAATCTGTCAATTACCTCTCTTCATTCTTCTGGGCCATTCAGGTCAGTCAATTTCTAGAACCCCACAACATTAGCTTTTATCAAAATGATTAGATTTTCATAAAACAGAGTATTCATTAATAATTATGTTGTTCTTGTAGGGACCAACCAAACAATCTCAACTCTCAGATGCAGTATGACAGAGAGGCAATCACGGTACTGATTTGTAAAATTTTCGAAGTGAGGTAATTAGTTAAAAAGTGTTAAAGTATACTGCAGTTCTAAAGTTATTTGACCATGCCTAAACTTGCAGTTTTATAGGTTTTACTATTTTTCAGCTCTGTGAAAACAGAGGCTAATAATAGAGCTCACCACATTACACATAAAATTCCAGTCAGAATTTAAAACTTAATGCTTGCTGCATTATGATGAATGAGTCAGATTCTGACATTTTCAATAGATTATAAGTTTGGTGAATAATAAAGTTTCTGATAGTATGGTTGCAATATTTGGGTTTGCTTTCAGATTATCAGTTCATGCTCTTGATGAGTGGACCAAGAGTAAGCTTGGTATCAGTAGTCTAAAGTTTTCGTTAAAATATAGTTGATTTGTGTTTAGTGGATAGGTAGATCTTCTTCTAATGAGACCAATGGAGCTGATTCGGATGTGGACGACAACAATACACTCCTCTTGGTAGAGCTATGGATTATATTTTCTTTTATTTTTTCTTTTTATTTTTATTTTTTTATTTCTATGTAATTGCATGCATTTGCATTTTCTCTATTCACCTATTGTAATAGGATTTTCTAAGAAGGGTAAGGTTCATTATGTCCCCCCTTATCTAAGTGTATCTTTTTTATTCAATTAATAAAATTTCCTCGTACCGTCGAGGTTCCATTAAAAAAAGGAGATGAAAATAATAAAAAAATACTTCAGAAGTTATTTGTAATGAGAGTTTTGTTTTGCTAAAAGTTTCTATTACTGGCTTCATTGGCTGCTACTTTCGGCAATTTGATGTTGTTCAAATGTCTGAATTTTTGTTGTTGAAGATTCTCTTAAAGCCTTTATGAGGTTATGATTTGCTATGGCTATGGCCATGGTTTGTTGTTCTTTGCAGAAAACGAGTTGTTGATATTTCTTCTTGTTATAAGACTATGTTACTTCGGTTTAACATAGCACACATCTCTTGTGTTAACAAAGGTCAAAAGTTCATCTATAATCCAGACGAGAAAGAATGAATGAACTTTACTTGGTCTCACAAACAAAACAAGAGACTTGAATCCAATACTTTCCCAATTCACCATTCTGCTATTTTCAGGTTTGTAAAATAATTCCATCACCTAAACCGTATTAGTTCATGGTATGGATCAAAGAACTTATAGTCAAATGTGACTCTTCTTGGGGCTAATTTGGATCATGGAAGACAATAGAACACTCTTCTTGGTGGAGTTCAATGACATTAAACCAACACTGATACATAATAAACTATTAGTCACTCTTTTGTTTAGAAGTGTCTTCCTACTAGCCTCTTGAACTGTTTTTTTTATTATTTTTTTTAAAGATAATAAACTGCTAATATTTCATTACTGAAGTATTTTATATTGAAACTGTTAGAAGTTATATTTATCTCGTATCAGTCAGTTTGGTAAGTTGTAATGGTATATATATATATATGGTTGGACTCCCTTTTCATTTGAATTAGCTTTTGGGAATAAGTTGTATCTAAGCCCATTTATCCCCAATTCTTCCATAATTCATCCAAACTCTCATCAAACATCAAGTACACAAACACTACTTCTCATGGATAAATTTTAACCATCATCCAATATCCATTCCATCAACAATCACTACAACAAAAATGTCCTACGGTAACACTGGATAGTAGCACTTTTCCTTTAACTATTGCCGTAGACTATCTATAGTAACACTTGATATTAAAATGTTACGATAACAATTTTATATGTAACACTTTAACTTTTTGTAACACATTTTTTATCAATGGTAACTTTTCTTCTTAAATGTTATGGAAAATATATCTACAGTAGCATTTTTAAAGTGTTACAATAAACCTAATAATATAGTAACTTTGTTATAACGTTACCATATAATCAAAATACAGTAACATTTTATAAGTGTTACCATAAACCCAATTATTTACCGGAAAACAAAATATTATTCCCACCAATATGAAATGAGGTTGATTTTGTCTCATTTTTATTGTTTAGGGTTCAAATTTACTATTTGGGGTTTACTTTGTTACATCTCATTCATGTAGGGACCAAACATATGTTTCTACAAATAGTATACAAGGAAGATGGAAGGTTAAATGCAAAGCCAAAAACGTCCACCTATCTTCATCCATTTCCTGGAGACCATCCAACTTCCACCTTCGATGACCATTTTCCTTCTCCAATGGCTGGCTGTCATCACGTAACACCTTCCTAGATTCCAACGACCATTAAGCTTCCTCTATCTGTGACCATTCATCTTCTTGATGACTTTAATTTCTTAGTTTTTGGCAACTTCTAGACATCCTAGGGGCTGGTCCATACTCCCTAAGGTTAGATCCACCTTCCGTAAGCTTGGTTGACTCGAAATCTCGCTTGAAAAAGCCATTTCACTGTCTTGACTCTTCACCTTAATCTTTGGTGTGATTTCATCACTTTTTGGTGTCGTTTAGTCTCCCATGTGTTGGAGTTGTCCACCACTTCAACAATAAGAGGTCACACATATGCATTCAGAGTCTCGTTGCTCGGTCAATGGGTAGAGGTGCAGGGGGTAGCGCGTCCCGACCCGTAGGCAATTAGCGAGTATTGAAATCACATTGATTTCATTAAATTAAAATATTGTAACACTTAAAAGTGTTACTAAATCAAAATATAATAACAAATTTTATTTTCCTAAACTTTAACCGGGAAAAAATTTGCCTACCCGCCAAACAAAATTCCCCACCCCCTACCTTATTCACTCATCTTCCACAATTCCCGCCACCTTTTCACACATCTTCTCCTATTCACGCCAACTCTTCACTCATCTTCTCCAATTCATGCCACCTCTTCACTCATTTTCTCCAATTCACGCCACCTCTTCACTCATCTTCTCCAATTCATGCCACTTTTCAATTTTGCTTCTTGACTAAAATTTCAACTCCAAGCTTCTTTCTAACACAATTTTCGTTATGTCAATGAAGCCACCCTACACCTAAAGCATTTTCAACTCATCCAACCTTCTCATTCAAACAAAATACCCTACTCTTAATCATCTTCATTCAGAAAAATCTAGTGAAAATCATTGGTTTTATCAAATTTTTAGCTTAAAATCTCCAGTATCCACAACCTATTGAACCCTAAATGGAAGCCCACATCCTTTAAGAAGCAAATCAGTAAAGCTTTGGTTCAGGTGAATCATTTTCTTACATTTTGTCTCTGCATTTTTGAGTAAGAACGGAAAGAAAGCTGCTAAAGTGAGTAAATTATTAGTGTGATTTTAATAAGATTGAATCAATGGGGTGCTTAATAAGATTGATTTATTCTTTTTGTGTGCTGAAAGTTGTTTTACTTAACATTAAAATAAGTGCTATGAATTATTGTGGTGCTCTTTTCTGGCTTCTGTTTTGGAAAGTTAAGTGCTTTTGGGAAAGCAAACTTTTTGCTCTGTGCTTTTGGGAAATCCTACATGCTTAACACAAAATCTTAGATTTATAAGCTTGCAAAACTGCAGACCGCAGTTTGCAAGCCATTATTAACAAGGCCACAACGCAGTCTTTTTGGGATTTGTATAATTCATTTATTTTCACTCTTTTGTGGGACGGTAGAAGAAATTCCAGCTAAACTGTGGAAAGCATTGAAGGTATCAGAAAATAGGATATATATATATATATATATATATATATATATATATATATATATATATATATATATATATATATATATATATATATATATATATATATATAAGCCATTATTAACAAGGCCACAACGCAGTCTTTTGGGATTTGTATAATTCATTTATTTTCACTCTTTTGTAGGACAGGTAGAAGAAATTCCAACTAAACCTGTGGAAAGCATTAAAAATTTAAATTGATTATTTGGAATACTGCTTGTACCATAGAGATGATTTGTGGATCTTGTTGGTTTGAAGAGTAGATGGAGAAAGGTTATAAAATGGGCAGAATTAGAAATGTTGAACTTGGCATGCATGTGTGCATTTTATGCATATACATAATGTTTGTGAATAGAAAAGAAATTATGGGAAATTGTATGTTGGATATGGTGGCTGACTATTGTGGTTAACTGAAATTGGAGATTTAATGCAATAGTTTTATATGGGTAGAGCATATATGTTGATCCTAAAGAACCAAGAGTTATTAAAGTATCTTTTTGGTTATAAAAAGTTATGCTGTGAAATTCTGACAGCCTAAACTTCTGAAAATTTTATATATGTTTCAGGTTTGTAGATGAAGCTAAATTTCAGATATTTTGTTTTAGACTTATTAGAGATTGGTTGAAAATTGATTTCACCTCAAAATTCGAAGTATTGGATTTTTTAATGAATTTTGAATTCTGCTATGAAATTCTGGAATTTCATGTTTTCTGTAGAGCATGCATTTTTCAGAACTGAAATAATGCACTTATACTTATCCAAATTGAATGATTTTAAATTCTGGTGAATCCTATATGTGTCTAGTTTAATTCTGGAGAGTTTCATGAGGTTTAGATTAAGGGCTGAATTGTTATGAATTTTACAAGTCAGTAACCTCAATTCTGGAAACAGTTGGCAGATTTAAATGAGTTGAAAGAAAATTGTGTTTTAAATAGTTATTAATTCTGAAATGACTTGAAAATATTACTGGATCAACATATATTTGTCTTGAACGCTCCATTGAAATTATAGCTTGATTTGGTGAGTGGATTAAACCAAATCTTCTTCCAAATCCTTAAATCCATGTTTGCATGTTAACTTGCGATTTTATTTTAAATGTTTTGATGAAGTTTGGTATATAGAATTTATATGTGTTCATGCTATATGAATAAAATGTTGCTGTTGAGAGTAGAGAATTGGTTGAATTGTATACGGGTTGAGGTTCGTAATGTTGGTAAATGGTTTCTTGGTAAAAAAGAAAAGAGAAGGGGTGCATTCGTCAGTTGCAAACTGCAGCTTGCAAAACTGCAAGAAGTTTGCACACTACGTATCATGCCCGCAAGCTTGTACAAGCTACTGCTATGACTGATGCGGTTTGCAAGCCATTATTAACAAGGCCACAATGCAGTCTTTTGGGATTTTTATAATTCATTTATTTTCAATCTTTTGTGGGACAGGTAGAAGAAATTCCAGCTAAACCTGTGGAAAGCATTGAAGGTATTGTAAAATAGGATATATATATATATATATACACTATAATGTTCGTGGTCCGCAGATTTGCTTGCACTGCTATTTTAGCTTTGAACAGCTTGCAAGCCGCTTGCAAAATCAGAGTAGTTTGCATGCGCAGCTTGCGATCTGCGGTTGCAAGTTGTAGTATGCGTTTGCACTGCAACCATTAAGTATTCGAATATGAATTTATTGTATTTGTGAAATTGTAATAGTATTTCCGTTTGTGCAGATCAAGATTTGTCCGATATCAAGAGGGAATTAAAGATTATTGCACCAAGAAAGATTGGAGTTAATAAGCTACAACCATTAAGTATTCGCAGAGTAAGCATTATTTTGTTGTTCAATGGAATTTGCATATTATGTTGGTTACATTCAACTCATGTTTTGTTGTTTTCATAATATTTTGCTATGTTTACCTATAATTATTCATGTATTGTTTGAGTTTTAATAATTGTGTAGATTAAGTAATGATGATGATGAATAAGGACTGGGTGCAGTATGCAATTTTGCAGACTGCAGTATTCAAAATTGCATACTGCAGTTTGCAAACTGCAGTTTGCAAACTGCATTATGCAAAATTGCATATTGCAGTCTGCGATTTTGTATACTACAGTCTGCAATTTTCTTGCCACAATAATCCTTATGTTTCACTGTATGGTTTTAACTTTGGTCGTCTTGCACTATGTAGTTAAGTAACCACGGTTTCCAAAGATGGAAAAGCTTTTTGCTTTATACGCTTTCATTGGCTAGGAATGATTTTGTGATAACTTGTTCTTTAGAACAAAAATTTGGTGAGCCTGTGAACCTTGGGTTTGATAAATGAGACTTTGCTGGTGGAGAAACATGATTAACTTTGTAATTTGTACCATTATTTGTGCCAATGATGACAGTGTATCATTAACAAGGCTTTAGGTTTATTTCTTGTTTATCACTGTAAAATATGTATTTCTCATGACCCTTTTTTGTGCCTATGTTGACAATATTTCATTAACAAGGCTTTAGGTTTTTCTGTTAGAACTGTTATCATAGTATGTTCTGTTATCATAGTATGCTTGTGAAGTTGGAGATTTAAGCATGTTCTTTTCCTCTTTGTTTTGCATTAAATATTTGGGGTGCTTTTGTCTTGATCTGTTCTTGAATTTACAATATATATGTGTTGTCATCTTTGAGAATGTATATGGGATTTGAAGATTTTTTTGTATTAATGGTTTTGTAGGTTTGTTTCTTGTTTATTACAGTAAAATATGTATTTCTCATGACCATTTTTTGTGCCTATGTTAACAATACTTCATTAACAAGGCAGTTTGCAAACTGCAGTATGCAAACTGCATTTTGCAAACTGCAGTATGCAAAACTATAGTATGCAATTTTGCATACTGCAATCTGCAATTTTCTTGCCACAATAATCCATATGTTTCCTTGTATGGTTCTAACTTTGGTTGTCTTGCACTATGTAGTTAAGTAACCATGGTTTCCAAAGATGGAAAAGCTTTTTGCTTTATACGCTTGCATTGGCTAGGAATGATTTTTTGATAACTTATTCTTTAGAACAAAAATTTGATGAGCCTGTGAACCTTGGGTTTGATAAATGAGACTTTGCTGGTGGATAAACGTGATTAACTTTGTAATTTGTACCATTATTTGTGCCAATGATGACAGTATATCATTAACGAGGCTTTAGGTTTGTTTCTTGTTTATTACTATAAAATATGTATTTCTCATGACCATTTTTTGTGCCTATGTTGACAATATTTCATTAGCAAGGCTTTAGGTTTTTCTGTTGGAACTGTTATCATAGTATGTTCTGTTATCATAGTATGTTCTTGAATTTACAATATATATGTGTTGTCATCATTGAGAATATACATGGGATTTGAAGATTTTTTTGTATTAATGGTTTTGTAGGCTGTGAAAATGCAAGAGTACCTTTTTGGTAAGCACAATTTGGAATGGAAGATGGTTTGCATGATGGTTTTTGCTGTTAGAATTTTTTGAATGATTGGAAGGTATTCACTATTGCTCAGTTAATTTTCCAACCATCTAGATATTATAATGTAAAAATGATAGGTGCATATTTATTAGGCATATATAAAACTTTTTGTATAGAAAGGTTTATATGTTACAAAATGTGATATGATATATGAAGCATATTAGATTTTATGGATGTAAAGGATTTTGGGTGCCTATTTATTAGGCATATATGTAAACTTTTTGTATATGAAGGTTCACCATCAATGAAATGTTCTTTGGAAAATTAGTATATCGTTGTTTATAATTTGTATTATTTAAATAACAACTATAACAATTTTATATATGTTATAACAAACACATTGATAACACTTTCAAAATGTTATGAAAAATAGTTTTGTAACATTTACTAAATGCAATGAATGATACTTTGGTAGCACTTTTAACATGTTATTAAAAACTCTTTTGTAGCATTTTAACAATGTTACAGAAAACTAAACAGTAACTGGTTAAGAATGTTACAAAAACCTTATTTATAACAATTTGAGATGTTACAGAAAACTAAACTGTAACAGGTTAAGAAAGTTACAAAAAACTTATTTATAGCATTTTGAGAATGTTACAGAAAACTAAATTGTAACATGTTAAGAAAGTTAAAGAAAACTTATTTGTAGCATTTTGAGAATGTTACAGGAAACTAAACTGTAACAGGTTAAGAATGTTATAGAAAACTTATTTATAGCATTTATGCAGTGTTACCAAAAATCATTCGTAACTATGAATAAGTGCTACAATATACTTAACAACAGCATTTTATGACAGTTACTGAAATGATTAGTAACATGCAAAAAGTGTTACGAATATCTGCTTTTTAGTAACATGGGTTGTCATAGCATCCTCATAAATGCTACGAATTACCTACAGTAACACTTTTTGCATGTTACTGAAGGCCATTTTTGTTGTAGTGAATTCTTCATATATAAGCATATACATGCATAAATGTAACGCCCCACTTGAGGTACGTAGTTGTTGTTTCTTCTTTCGCTCTTATTTGAGTTGGTTTTGGTAAGATTGTTTGATTGAGTGTTGTGATGAATGTTTGCCCTGAAATTGGTTGAAAATAGAAGAAGTTCAGTGTACCAAGCTTCGCCAGGGCGAAGAATAGTCTTCCGCCGCGGAAGATGTGTTGAAACCATGTGGAAACTCTCAGACGTTTCGCCGTGGCGACAGTTTCTTCGCCACGGCGACAGGCCGTTTAAAATGTTTGTTGAGTTTTAGATATTTTCTTCCCTAAGGGCAATTTGACCTTTCTACCCCTAATTAGCAGGAAAAGTGGGGAGTTATTTGTAAGGATTTTTCATGGAGAATATGTTGATATGGGGGTGAGTTTGTAATGAATCAAAGGATATAGATGGAATTCCCAAAGAAGAGTAAGGGCAAAATGGGAATGCTTTGGTATAAAATTCATTAAAAGGAATTAAGAGTTAGCAAACCCTCATTCTTCTTCTCCAAAGACGCAGCTCTCCATCCTTACTCCTCTCAACTTTTCTTTCTTTTGATCAAGGAGTTCCAAGGGGTTTTTGAAGTGATTTGGGGTAGAAAATCAACCTAAGGCTTCCTAAGGTAAGGATTCCTACTTAAGTTGTGTGATTTGTGAGTTTTAGTTTATATTGAAGTTTGAGGGTTTTTGTTCTTTTGGTTATGAGTAGAGAAAAAGTCAAGCAAACCAAGTGAAAGGAAGAGTTGGTGAAGTCTCTCCATAACAAGGTAAGTAAATCCCAACCCAAGTTGAGATTTAAGAATTTTCTTGATTAGGGTTTTGATAGAAATGATGTATGTATGTGATGTACATGTGATATGCCATGTATGGAGGTTTAAATAGAGATTTCTATGCCTTGTGAATGTTTATATCTTACAAATATGAGAAATGAGTTGTTGGGTTGGAAAGGTAGTTTGAGATGTAATGGAAGGGGTGTTATGGATCCCCTTTTTGGAAGTGCTTTCTTTGACAGGTTTTATGGTTATGTGAAGGGGTTTCTCCCCATTTTGGATGATTAGAGAAAGATTTAGAATCATTGCTATAGTAGAGTTTTATGATGCACTTGAGTTGTTTGATGAAATGCCTAGTAGAGGTTTGAGTATGAGTAGTGAACCTTAATTCTTGCAACATTGCATGTTGGCATTTCATAAGTGCATTAGTGGAGATGAACCATCCATATGCATTATTATGTGCATTGGAAAGTAACCAAAGAAAGAGTTGGTAACCTTGTGTATACAATTACTCTATGAGTAGAGAGCTTGGTGAATACAACTACTATAAGGGTAGAGAGAATAAAAATGCTAGAATAGAGTGGATTAGAAGAGTAGAATAGATGGGTTGATGCTTTGTGATCATCACCCGACAGTTATGGAAATCGGGTTGATGCTTTGTGATCACCACCCGAATAGCCCTTAGAGATGGGTCGATGCTTTGTGATCGTCACCCGATGAGTGTAGAAATGGGTAGATGTTTTGTGACCACTACCCGGTTAGTTGTTAGATAAGTAGGTTGATGCTTTGTGATCATCATCCGACATTTAGTAGAAGTGGATTGATGCTTTGTGACCATCACCCGACAGTGACTAGGGACGGGTTAATGCTTGGTGATCATTACCCAAGAGTCATGAGAAACGGGTAGGTGCTAGGTGATCTCCACCCGATAGTTAGGAAAACCGAGTTGGTGCTTTGTGATCCCCACTCGATAGTCACTAAGAACGGGTTGGTACTGTGTGAATTCCACCCGATAGTCATGGAGAGTGAGATGGTGCTATGTGAACGCCATCCGGCCGTACCTCCGGTAAGATGAGGCCATGATGTTTAGTAGAAACAGAGATAGAATCAGAAATAGTATAAGGAAAGAATTAAGAGTTATACATACGGGGAAAGACAGATAGAGGGTTTTACTTACTGAGCATTATTTTGTGCTCACCCCGTTATTTTTCCTTTGTGGATGCAGGATCTAGGTGATGATGCAGTCGGAGGGGCGTCGGCAAGCGAAGAGAAATAGCTACACTGTTTCCCCTGTTTTGTCTTTTTAAACGAATTTTTGTAAATAGTACTCTTTGTGTATAAAAGACATATGAATTATAATGAAAAGAAAGTTTTGGGCCCAATTTTATATTGTTATTATGCATGCATTGTACTAGTTTCCAGCAGTTGTTACAATAAAAGAAATTCTCTACAATTCATCCAAACTCTCTTTCTCTTTGTTCTTTAATGTTCTCATGCATGTGTATGTGCATGGAAATATGCTCATTCTTTGCTATTCTTTCTAAATGCAAATGCTCTAATGTTGGACTGCATTAATGCATATAAAGATATCACTATAGAACTAGTATTCTCTACCAACAGCATTCCCACACTTGAAATCAATCATAGATTATTAGACTAAAAATAACTAATAAATTGGAGGTACTTTAAGGTAGTCAGTCTGCGCAAGTCATATTCAAGAAGGCATATCTCGAGATATACACATCAGATTGCTAAAGGGATACAACTTTTATGTTTAGGTCTCAACCCAGTTCGATGGGTAAGATGCTCAAAAATCACTCAGAAGGTCACAGATTTGACAGGGCAACCATGGTAACATGTTTTCTCTTAGGACTTTCATCAAACAATTCATATGCACATGCAACTACCATATTGGCTACACTTCCACAACTCTCTAATTCAACCAAATTGTGAGCCAAAAACTCAATATATTGAGTATCAAACTTGGCCGAATTTCTCACTAAAAATTTCAACACAAAATCTTCCACAACTTCATCAAATCATCACATAACCATACACTACTTCTCATTGGTAGAATTTATACATCAACAAACATCAAAACAGACCATAATTCTACATACCATCACGAACAAACATGCCAAAAAAATTCATTCAACACAGGTCTTGCTGAAATTAAGGTTCAAATTAGGTTTACTTACCTTGAATTTGAGCAACTCCAACACTATACTCTCTCTTTGGTAGAATTCCCTCCTTCTCAAACCCTAAGCATATACAACAATAAGAATTCAAAACTTTAAAATTTAATCTCACTTCTTGGTGCAAGAATCTTACCTTTGGATGCTTAAGATTGAAAATCTATCAAAAGTTAGCCAAAATCCCATGAATTTCCTTGGAAATTTAATGAAGAAATTTGAAGAATTTGGGTAGAGAATGGCTTGAATGGAGGGAAGAGTGGCTAGGGTTTCTCTTCTTCAACTCTTAAAATCATAAAATAATATATTAGATTCCCATTTTACCCTTGCACTTTCTAGGAAATTCCATCTATGTCTCTTAGTCAATTACCATAATGCCCTCAATTTTATTGCATTCTCCATGAAATTCTATCTCTTTTCACTCCCCACACTTTCAACTAATTATTAGTGAAAAGACCATTTTACCCCTAATGAAATTTTAAGGCATTTTCTTCACACTTTTTTAAGATAACTTTAACAAAATTCAACTAAGGGTATAAGGGCATAAGTAAAGCTACGTACCTTGATGTGGGTGTTACATTGAAACACAATGAAACAGTGGATTTTAGGCCTGAAAACAACCCCCGACCAAGGTTACCGGGTTATCATGTTGTCGGGCTCGAAACAAACTTTCCATTGATATATTATGGGCCTTGTAACTCCTCCCGGATAAAAAGTTATGGCTGTTTTAATTCAGCTTACCTGCGTTTGGGCCTCTGATGCTTGACCCTCTTCAGGTATTCATCTGTTAGACATTCTACGTCAACTACTACTAATCCTAAATCAATAACAACCCCATGTAGCTCTTCACTTGCAGAAAAAGTTCATCATGCCTTAAGTCGACCTCTTCGCAAAAGCTTACTGAGGCTAGAGGCAAACAAATTACATGTCTATCTATCAAGATGACCCTTTGCACAATGAAGTTCTATTAAAATTTTCAAAGTTAGATTTTAGCACACAAAGTGCACCAGAAGGAACTCAGTGACATTACTAGGCATGCATGAATGAAGACTTCAGGGTATTGTAAACATATTCAAGTTGCCATTGACTAAATTTGTTTAAATTGGCTTCATATATATTAATACTACTATTTATAAATTAGATGGTGGAAAACTTTAGATGTTTCGAATAAGCTACCTTTTGTAAGAAAAAAAGTGGTGGAGTTATATTTCTGGGTATTGACAATGTATTTTGAGCCTGCTTATGGGTTAGGTAGGAGGACAGTAGCCAAAGTGATAGGCATGTGTCCTATCATTGATGACATCTATGATGCTTATGGTACAATTGAAGAACTTTAGCTTTTCGCTACTGCAATTGAAAGGTTTGATTCTTCTATTAATTTCCTCAAGTTTTACAACTGTCATATCCACAACTCATTTGTGTTCATTTATAATTTTTTTTTAGATGGGATATCAGTGCTATGGATCAACCTCTAGAGTATATGAACATTACTTATAGGGCTCTCCTTGATGTTTACGATGAAATTGAGAAAGATATGGCCAGCCAAGGAAACTTATACCGCCTGAATCATGCAAATGAAGCGGTAAATTTCATTTAATTTAATTAATTGAAGAAATAGCAATTGAAGCATGCAAATTCCTATGAATGATTTGTAATTTTATTTGGGAACCTCGACAGCATGAGGGGAATTTATATATTGATTTGTAATCGTAATACCGGTCGTTACTATTATCTTATCGTTTGTTGGATGAAGATTATAATAAGAAGTTACTTCGACGAAGCTAAATGGTGTGACAAAAAATATGTACCAACAATGGAAGAGTACTTGTCTGTTGCATTACTTACCAGTGGTTCTTAATGTTAACAACCAAATCATTTGTGGGGATGAGAGAGGTAGTAACCAAAGAATCATTTGAATGGGTTCTCAGCAACCCTAAAATCGTTAAGGCCTCTTCAATAGTTTGCAAATTCGCGGGTGACATAGTAGGTCACAAGCTACTGCATTAAATCATTTTCTTCATATTCTTCGATATTAATTCTATACTAATTATTCAGATTACTGACTTTTTTCTTCATCAATTCTACATTTATTTTCTGTAAGTTGAGCAAAAGAGAGAACATGTTGCCTTAACAGGTCAATGCTACATGAATCAGCATAGTTTAAGAGGAAGAGGTACTTAAATTGTTTCGTGAACAAGTTTCGAATGCTTGAAAAGATATAAATGAGGAATTTATTAAACCAATGTTGTTCCAATGCGTCTTCTTGAACTGGTTCTTAATCTTGCACGCATAATGGATCTCCTATACAATGAAGAAGGTTGTTTCACCAATTCTCATTTGATGAAACGCCACGTTGCCTGATTGCTTACGGACCCTATACTGCTCTAAAGATTAGTCTAGGGATAGAAATACTCCAGATGTTATGGTCCAATTCGTACATGGATAAATATATAATTTTTTTATCAGAGCCCAAGTCTCCTACAACTAAGCGAGCCTTTTCCCTTTTGCCTCTTAGTATATATAGGATTGTCATTGTCACGTAGTAAAATGATTTCCTTTCTTTTGTAAACTATCAGAATTTTGCATAATGTGAAAAGAAACAAAACGTACCCTTCTGTTATTTACCTTTTCTTTTAATTAATTAGCTGTAAACAAGAACTATCGGTTTGTTGAAAGATCATAGATAAACTAATAACCAAAATGTGCACATGGTTCATTTGATAAATTTAGAGCGATGATATTGTGTTAGAACCAATGTTCTAATAACCAACACAGGGTAACCTGGCAAGGTTGTCAGGTCCTGGGTTGACCAATTTTACCGGTTTGACTAAAATTAAGCAAATACACCCCTAAGAATTACAGTTAAATTCTTGAAATTTAGCAAACACACCCCAAATATAAATTGACGGTCGCCTAGTTGGTGGCGGCGACACACAAAATGCAATCCCAATCATCCCTTACGCCCATTCCCCAAACAATCTACCGATTTCGGCCAGATCTCACCAAGTCGATGTCGATATTTCAAGCTAGATCTCACCAATGCTAGCATCAACAACCCTTCCCATCACCACGAAAATACTCCTCTCAGCCTTCTCACCAAAACCCACCTCACCCTACCCACTTTAGCCTTGCCAAATGCCGACAAAAGCTGACTATTGCGATTACCCTTTTTTTTAGATTTTCAGTTGATTCACTCAATGGAAATCAACTCCATCGCCACTATTGCACTCACAGACACTTTTTCTTCAAAAGCCCCAACATCCCAGCCTTCGATCGTTCGTCGATTATCATCACAATTTTTAGGATTTTTAGTGAATAGTGAAACAGGTAATCAGGCCTAGTGAAAGCCTTAGGTCCCAGTTGAACCGATCGAGCCACCCAAAAGACCGGTCCAATAACAAGGAGTTGAAGTAATATTTACTCTTATCACTTATAGATTTTATTTGGTTGGCTTGTAAGGTCCGATGAGTGGATTTAAATTCAGCTCATTGGGCTTTAGAGATCTCATGGATCCATCACAACTAAAATATGTGGCTAGATATTTGAAATGTGCACAACGTTGTACATAAATAATTTGGATCCCATGTTTATTATATCGTTGTACAATGGCCAATACTTTTGGAAGACAAAGATGATAGATACATGAGTGGTTGAGGCATTTGTTGTGATCCACTGCGAATAACGAGGTCAACGACAAATAAATTAAACCAAAAATCACTTAAATAATATTATAATTTAATATAAATTCCATATAAAGTTTATGTTTGTGGACGAGACAGAATTAAATTAATGTTTTAAGGCGTCATTCTAATGACATAATTAATGTATTGCTAGAAACTAATGACAGAGATATGAGTTGTAATTTAATTTCATATAATTCAAAGTGAATATTATCGACAAGTTTGGAGATGTTGGTACTAATCACCTCTTTACAACATGTGTAGTTACAATATAATATTTTAATTATTTTTTTTAGATTAATTAATACTATAAAATAATATTGAATATAATTAAAATTTAGTAAATTGATTGATTTATATTTATTTAATAAATTTGTAATTTACAATGTTGATAAATTTGTTTGTGATGATAAAGTGATTTAGGATATAATCGAGAATGTTATTTCAATCTATTGATTTTATTTTTATGAGGTGAGTTGAAAGATGAATATTGTTATTGTGTTATGATTATTTAGTTTATATAAAACTAGTAACTTTTAAACTATTAGATATTTAAACATGCATGAAGTACATAAGAGTTTTTTCTTTATTAAGTAGTCCACATAATGATACTTAAGATTACAATTATTAAAATTATCCAATCAATTAGCAGTAATAATTATTAATTCTTTTATGCCTCTGATAATTCTAAATAAACAATCTTTTTGGTAAATATTATGTGTGAAAAATATAAAAAACGAGGTTTAGATTAACAAATTAAATAATAAAAAATATCATGCTGCGAACGATGTTCACAGTTTTTTGTGAGCATCTCAAATTCATAATGTTGGTTAACAAATTTGACCATGTTTAAATCTTCGAGAATATCGTGTTAAGAATGTGACCTTTCTTAGCAGCATGAATTGTTGAGTAATAGCCTATTTTTGTTTATTAAAACAAGCCCACCTGCACTTCTGATCGTAAAGGTCAGAGAATTAAAAATGTTTAACAAAGCACAAGGGATATCCTCTTCTTTCTTTTTTTTTTTTTTTTGTTGAAGACTCTGAAACTATCAACCAGAAAAAAGTTTCAGTGATCACCTATATTAATATCCAAGATAAATCTAACCCAAAACTTCTTAAATAATACACTCAAAAACGTTAGTTGATCACCCAACTATCCTATGGTGGTTATCTTCTTTATTCATTTAGCATCATGATCTGTTGACAAGCAGCATATTTTTATTGACTTAGTTTTCATAGTTCTGAAAAATATTAAATTGCTTTTATAAAGTCAACAAACTTATTAAAGCAGCTCAATGCTGTTCTTATGCCGTACTAGCGTGAATTAATTTGGAAAATATCCGAGAAATGATGAGTAGATATATTAATTTTATCTGAGAATTTTTGTTCAAAATGAAGTTTGTTGAAAACTATTAAATAAATTTTCACGGGAGGTTCAAATTACATTGATATAGATATAATTTCATTGGCTGGTAAGATCAGTGAATTTATTTGATGATTAAATGATTAGTTTCTAATTAAAAACCTGTCTTGACATTGGATGTTATGCAGCAAAAGACCTTATTTCTTGTAGTGTTTGTGTTTTATTTTACGTATTATTAATCTTGATATTCTACATGCTTTCAGAGTTTCACAATTTCAAAACAAATTGGTATTAGAAGAATGATTTGGAAGATGAATTGTTTCTATATTTTGTGCATGTACACAAAAGAATTTAACAATGTTTCAAAGGATTTCAAAACGTGTCACTTTTTAACAAAGAACAAGGGATATCTTCTTTAGTCATTTATAAAACAACCTTAATTGATATAAACAAATAAACAAATCCCATATATTGTTTTACGAAATTCTTTTAACAATATGAAAGTAAGATATTAAATTTTGTACATATTTTTCAAATTTAAGAGTACATATGATATTTTTTTTATGAAATTGAAATTAATGAAATTTATTTGGTATAGTATTAATGACGAAAAATAATTTTCTAATATATTATTACTAAAATATTTTAATTAATTTTAAAAATCAAATTAAATTTATGTACGAAAAATCAATAATGAAGTAAGAAAAATGTTTTGTGAGATGAAAACAATGGGAACAATATAAATAAGTTTTCAGTTCCGATCCCTCTTTTAGTCTTTTTCTATGTTAACATATTTGTAAATGCAAAATGAAATATGAACATGAAAGAGTTTTTCACATTTTCTGAAATTTGAGGACACAAAACTTTGGCTTCGTGGGAACAGGAAGACAAAACGTAATTGTGCATGTATATTATAAAGTTCTTCTATCCTCATTAGAAAAATAAGCAAAACTGTTCCGTTAGACCGCTGTTAGAGTTCTGTAGTTTCTGTTACTTCACTGTTAATTTTTTGTTATATCCGTTAGTTCTCTGTACTTTATAATTGTACACTGTAGCTCTCTCTTCTTTAGTTGAATAAAACTAGAATTTTCCAGAAATTTTCTGTGCACTTTCTCTGTTTCTCTCCTTATTTCACCATCCCAAGATCTCAACTTTTGAAAAATATGGGTTCGTTTGTTTCATTATTTATCACTATTCTATCCCTATTCCAAATACAAATACACTTTTGTTCCCCTATTTTCAAAATTCTATCCTAAATTAAGAAACTTTTTAAACCCCTCTAAGTTTGTTAATTGACAAAAACACCCCCAACAAAAAATTTATAAATTAAGAAAAACACCCCCACCCACCCATAGTTGTCAGATTCCGGCAACCACCACCGATGGTGGCTAGAATCTATCACAACGGTGCACTACCGACTAAAACTGGCCGATAACATCCTAGTTCCTAAGTCACTAACCGTTTGACAGATTTTTTGATATACAAAATAAAAGAGTTGAACGAGAAAAACATGCTGGCTATTATAACTTGGGCTATGTGTATCTATAAATAGCACGAGCCAGAAGGCATTCTTACTCACTCACTGTACCCCTTGAAGCACAAGAAGCCAAACTGCTAAACAGAAATTCATAATGTCTCTTAACGTTTCAGCACTTCGTTCTTTACCCAAAAATGGGAAGCAAGACACAAATCATCGCTCAGCAGATTTTCATCCTAGCATTTGGGGGGATCATTTTCTTTCTTATGCTAGTAACTCTGTGGTAAAATATTGCTTGTACATAATTAAGTTATACTCCAATCTAAACTTGAGCATAATATATTTTTATATCTACCACGTATTAATTATTAATGACGTGTTTTTTTTCGATTTGCTTATGTAGGAAACTGATGATGAGAAAAAGCTACAGGAACTAAGGGATGATATTAAGAAAATGCTGAAGGCAGATGTTAAGAAGCCCGCAGAGAAACTTGACTTGGTTGACACAATTCAGCGTTTAGGGGTCTCTTACCATTTTCAAACTTACATCGATCAAATCTTAGAGAAAGTCTACAAGGCTCACGAAGACAGTGGTCTCCAAAATGAGAACGATGACTTATATTCCATCTCTCTCGAATTTCGATTGCTTAGACAACATGGTTATAACATTTCCTCTGGTATACGTCCTTTCTACCTATTCCTTATTTCTTCAAATTTAACTACATCGTTTAAATGTGATGTGTGGTGGTTGGTGAATTAATAAGCAGACATTTTCAACAAGTTCAAGGACAACAATGGTGACTTCAAGGCATCTCTTGCGGAGGACATTCGAGGAATCTTAAGCTTTTATGAAGCCACACATTTCAGGGTGCACGGAGAAACTATACTAGATGAAGCGCTTGTTTTCACTACCACTCTTCTTGAGTCCATGGCAACCCAACTCAGTTCTCCACTTGCAGCTCACGTTAAGCATGCTTTATATCAACCTCTTCGCAAGGGCTTACCAAGGCTAGAGGCAAGAGAATACATGACTATCTATCAAGAAGACTCTTTGCACAAAGAAGTTCTGTTAACTTTTGCAAAATTAGATTTTAATATATTACAAAAAATTCACCAGAAGGAACTCAGTGATATCACAAGGTATGAATGACTACAGATTATTGTAAGGATTTTCTGTATTTGAGTAAATTTATTTAAATGGCTTCTGACTAATGTTATTTAATTAGGTGGTGGAAAACTTTAGATGTTGAGAATAAGCTACCTTTTGCAAGAGACAGAGTGGTAGAGTTGTACTTTTGGGTAATGGGAGTGTATTTTGAGCCTGATTATGGGTTGGCTAGGAGGATTCTGTCCAAAGTGATTGCCATGTGTTCCATTCTTGATGACACCTATGATGTTCAGGGTACAATTGAAGAACTTGAGCTTTTCACTGCAGCAATTGAGAGGTTTGATTCTTCTATTTCTTCAATTTTTACTATTGTCATCTCCATAATTCATTCGTATTTACTTATTAATATTTTGTTTTTCAGATGGGATGTCAGTGCTATGCATCAACTGCCAGAGTATATGAAAATTACTTATGGGGCTCTCCTTGACGTTTACGGAGAAATTGAGAAAGATATGGCCTTCAAAGGAAAATTATACCGCCTTGATTACGCAAAAGATGTGGTAAATTTCATTGAAGTTAATTTTTTAGTGTGAAAAGCAATTGAAGCATATAAATTCCTGTAAATGATTTATAATTGTAACACTATTTGTTACTATTTCTTTATGGTTTGTCAGATGAAGATTTTAGCAAGAAATTACTTCAACGAAGCTAAATGGTGTGACAAAAAATATGTACCAACAATTGAAGAGTATTTGTCTGTTGCATTACTTACCGGTGGTTACCTAACGTTGGCTACCACATCATTTGTGGGGATGGGAGATGTAGTAACCCAAGAATCATTTGAATGGGTACTCAGCAACCCCAAAATCATTAAGGCCTCCACAATAATTGGCAGACTCATGAATGATATTGCAGGTCACAAGGTATTGCATTAAATCATTTTGTTCATACTTTTCATTCAAGCCTAATTCAGTATAGTGAGTTTTTTTTTTCCTTCAATTCCGCATTATTTATTATGTGTAGGATGAGCAAAAGAGAGGGCATGTTGCTTCAGCAGTTGAATGCTACTTGAATCAGCATAATGTTTCTGAAGAAGAGGCAGTTAAATTACTTGGCGAACAAGTTGAGGATGCCTGGAAAGATATCAATGAGGAATTTATTAAACCAGCTGCTGTTCCAATGCCTCTGCTTGAACGGGTTCTTAATCTTACACGCGTTGGTGATCTCCTATACAAAGAAGATGATTGCTACACCAATTCTCATTTGATGAAGGGCCATGTTGCCTCATTGCTCACGGATCCTGTACTGCTGTGAAGATTACTCCTGGGACCGAATAATATTCCATTTAGTACATTCCAATTTGCACATGGAATAACTATATGGTTTATTGATAATAATAAATAATGTCCTTAATATTTATTATTAATAAGTATCTAAGGTTCTTTCACTACTCGGCTAGAATCCTTTTTCCTTTTGCCTATATGGGTAGAAATTTTAAGTATAAAAGAGATTCAAAATCGCCGTGTAGGGAGATCAATTAATTCCAAGTATCTATAAACTTCAGTACTTGCAAATTAACCAGTAATAATTCAGTCCATATATACCAAGACAACAATCTATACTTACCTTAGTATATATGCTTATTTGTTTTAAACATCACATCAATCATATCACAACTTAATATTAAAGTTTGGAAATAACAAATACTTACTTTCCGTTAATATTTTTTTCGCTAAGTTTAATAGAACAAAGATAGAATAGTAAATTAAAAACCAAATAAAGGGTAATTATGATATTTTATCTCTTTCTCTTTCAGTTAAACTATCCTTTCTTCTCTCAACTCTACATCTTCCACCTTTCTTCTTCAAAGCCGTCGCCGTCGGCATTCTTGCTAGCTTTCTTTCCTTTTTCCTTCACCTTTTTGGTTGATCTCACCTCCCATCACCATCCTCCTCTATCCGCAGCCAGATTTGGCCAATTTGTTGCTGGAATTTCCTCTTTCCCATGACCACCCATGTGTCTTGTTCCCTTCGCCAAAATTTGAGTGGCTTTTCGTGCAGAGAAGCTATAAACAACCTTTAAACAGTTTGGCCTTCCCCTCAAGCAAAGGATTTTGGTTTTTTGTAAGAATAATAGACAACAGATCTGCCCATTGCCCATCCTTATTAGTTATCGCATATTGGCAACTAATCATTCCTTCCTTCTAAGCACCAATGCCCTCGAAATTTGAAATTACATTGGCTATTAAAAATTGGACACATAAGTACAGAGTGTGGTCCTTGTGTTCCTTCCTGTTGATGCGAGATTCTAACACCAACTAATCAACATGTGCGCAACGTTGATTGGTCAAGAGACACACGTGATTATGGATAGAAAAATGCGAAATAAATGCAATGAGAGCTTTTTAAAGTGGTTCGGATGCTAAGGTAGCAAGTCTTACGTCCACTGATTTGTATTAGTATTGTAGGTCAGGTCGCAACAGCGGACTGACTTACAAATGATTAGGAAAAGTAAATACAAAGTTTTTCACAGAGAGAGGGAGTTCAAGTGTAAAATGGCCGAATCCCCTTAATGAAAGGGTCTTCCTCTTTTTATAACGAGATGAATGCATGTAATCATCATTAAATCCATGGGTTGGTGTGAATGTTAGGACATAATCCGACTTTACGTCCCATTGCCCACTTCCCAAGCTGATTTCACGCGATTTGGAGCAGGGAAATGGACACGTGGGAGCTCCATAGCTTAAGTGCACTGACGTGCGCTTACCATTCTGACGGGAGCAGGTCACATTTCATCACGTGACTCCCCACGTTAGCCCTTGATTTCCCAAGCATAACAGAAGTCCCCTAGTTTTCAAGGTTTGAGGATCGAACCTTGGAAACTAAGTCATGCCGCGATTGGAGGTTCTGGTACTTTTGACCTGAATGGAAGAAGCTCGAGATGGGGCCTTTTGCGAACACGACCCCATACAATGTTTGCCTAAACGACCTGACAATCATCATCCTAGCAACTTAGATTCATCGGACGTTCCTCACCGTGCCTTAGGGTTGGAGATTCAATGAACCTGTTTCCGCGTTATCAGCCGCTCTGCACGTGTTAAAGCGTCTGGCAGGCGCATTAAATGCATTGTGTGCTGATCCGGCATTGTTTTGACAGCATTAATTGTATGACGCATTTGAAACGACGACCCTTATCACAACATTGAATGCGACGTGGGGCGCATTTAATGCGGAGAGAGAGAGAAGGCTGTCGTTTCGATTCCGAGGGGTGGTAACCGTTGGTTTGCTGTCCATATAAAAGCCCAAACTTTTCAGATGATGCCACCAGAATCCCTTCTACCTCGAGCGAAAAATCTTTGCAAACCAGAAACTCTTCTTTTCCGATTGGCATCTCTCCGGCATCCAAAACAAGATCCGTCCTCGGTCACGTGCCTCAGAAGGTAAGGTCCTTTTCCTTCTTCCTCTTTTTTTTTTTTTTTTTTTTTTTTGTTTGGTTGGTGGGCAATGGCGTTGGGTCTCCTGGTGTTTCATCAGAGACGCGAAGCTATCGTCGGATTCGAGCCGTGGATGGCGGCTTGAGTTACTGTTAGGGTATAAGGAATTTGTCCCATGCCGCCGCGTGGGACAACATGCGATGGCTAAAATGACTTGTCTGTCAGTGTTGCAGACTCTGGAATAGAACCGTCAACATCCGCACTGAAAGGAGCCGGTTCGTCTTCAGGGACGCCTCGCAGACGCATCCCTTGATGTCTTCTCGGTTCTCACCCGAGAAGAGTTCGATAGGATAAAAAGACAATTCGACGTCTGCGCAGAGGTGTTCCTCGACAACACCTGGTCGTCGCGAAATCCTTTCGATGGCCTAGCTGCGATCTCCGAAGAGATCTTCAAGGGTGGAAGGATGATTCTCTTCCATCCTTTCATTAGGTCGGTCCTGGATCACTTCGGGATCGCACCGATACAGTTGACGCCAAACGCATATGTCATCGCCGTCGCGATGTACATAGCGTGCCGCGAGAGTGGCTTGGGCGAACCAACGGCGGTGGAGCTCGGCATCGCCTATTATCTTAAAAAGAGTAAGGACAAGGATTCCTATTACTTGTCCCGGTGACCTACCATCGCCGAAGGGATACATAGCTATCCCAACAACGCGGGGGCCTACGAGACAAAGTTCTTCTTTTTCTGCTATGACGGCTACTGCCGCTTTTAGAAACCAAGTAGGTTTTTCTTCGCTAGGTTCATTGTCTGTTCGCTTGCTTGATTATAATGACCTGCCTTTTTTTTTTGCAGTTAACAAGACAACCAGTCAAGACCTGCTCGCCGACCCAAACATGCTCGTGTCTTTTGGAGTCCTTCCCGAGGAAAATCGGGACGCGAGGAAGCTCGTGACGACCGTAAACTTGCGGAAGTACGGTATCATTATTAACAACGCGTTTTTGGAGCCTTCAGAAGGTAAGTTACACTGATTCCCTTTTGGTCATATATTAACTTCCCTTCTGGTCGCAGATTAACTTGTCTAGTTACTAATGCACTTGCATGCAGCGACCATGCCTCCGAAAGAGTCCGAGCAACCCCGGCGAGCACCGTTCATCTTCCCTCGATCGAGGAGAGAAAGGGTGGCCAAAGCTGCTCGCCCTATGATGGCACAACTAGCGCGAACAGCCGTGCCTTCCCACCCACGGCTTGAGCAAGAGACGACCAGGACAGAACAGGTCGCCCAGCCACCACCTACTCGCCCGAGGCGAAAAGCTCTGACCCAGAGGTCAAAGAAGAGGAAGCAGATTCAGGTTGATGAATTAGAGACCGAATCTGAGAAAGAGCCCTTAAGGTCGCGACAGGACTCAAGAAGGAGGTCGGGCAAGGAACCCGCGGACGAGGCGATTGTTGCTGACAAGGGGAAGGATACACCAGTGCTGGACTCGCTGGGGAGCCTGCCCGAATACCTGTAGCTGATAGTCTATTCTCTGCTCGAGTGTGGACTATCGAAGTCATATGATGAGTTCGCCGATACGGGCGATGACCTGATGACCACATCATTCCAGCATCTAAGCAAGGTAAACGAACTTCTCTTAAAGTTTGTCCGTCGTTTTCATTCTAATTCACTTGCTTGCAGGCTTTGCTTGCGATGAGAATGTCCATGGAGAAGACTCGACCGGGGGCCGCTAAGGGGGCAAGTGATCTAACAGAGGAGGTCACGAAGCTCAAACAGAGCCTGAAGACCGTCGAAGCATAAAGAACGCAAGCATTCGAAGCAGCAAACTGGTACCTGAACCAAAAGGATGCCGCTTTGCGAACAGTGGACTTCCAAAAGGCGGAGCTTGAACGACGGGCAGAGGAAGTAAAGGAGCTTCAGAGGACAACCGTTAGGCTCTCTAAGGAGGTCAGAGAAAAGGACCAGGAGCTCCAGACGACCTCCATATGGGCTCAGCGAGCTGAACAAGAAAGGGAGACTTCCGAAAAGGAAAGGCTAGCTTTCAAGGCCGAACTCCAGGAGAGTCGGGAAAGAATTGCTTCACTGACTGAAGAAATGCGAATCTAGTCAGAGGAGATCGAGGATAAGGCCGCTGACTGGGCAATCGGGTCCATTTATACCCTGCGACCAAAGAACCCAGATCTGGATATTTCTGACCTCCCAGAGGGGTGGCAAGAGACCTTGCGGGTTTTGGCAGAGGAAGATGATCAGGCAGCAGCGGCCACCCGAAGATCCGACCAGGCAGAGGGTTCGGGTCTTGCTTCGAAGGATCCCCCCGACTAGCCATAGTGCAATGAGTCCGACTCTATTGGAATAGGGTCTTAATTTTTGTTGTAAATAAATGAAAATACATTTTGCCTTCAATTGTTGTTCGCTTTATCATACATAAGTGCAGTTTACAATTCAGTT
Organism: Pistacia atlantica; assembly: GCA_026229545.1. Classification (NCBI taxonomy): domain Eukaryota; kingdom Viridiplantae; phylum Streptophyta; class Magnoliopsida; order Sapindales; family Anacardiaceae; genus Pistacia; species Pistacia atlantica. The sequence goes on along the minus strand of CM047899.1, from coordinate 2,543,151 downwards.
TTACATAGGCAATATTACATGCGAATTGTTACACGCGAACTGAATACATGCGAATCAAGCTTCAAGAATGTAATAATACTTTAAATCAAAGAGGGAACTAACAAAAAAAACTAATTTAAGAGCTGAGTTCGGGATTACTGATAGTATGGCCGAAGGTACTTGGCATTCCAAGCTCAGGGTACTTTGGAACCGTTCAACCTTTTGAGATGGTAAGTCCCCTGTCTGATCACCTTGTCGACCCGGTACGGACCTTCCCAGTTAGGTCCTAGTACGCCCGCGCTTGGCTCCCTGGTTCCAAGAACTTTTTTTAGCACAAGGTCTCCGACCTGGAAGTCTCTTCGCTTGACCTTTGAATCGAAGAACCTCTTCGCATGTTGCTGGTAGGCTGCTATCCTTAGTGAAGCCTTGCTGCGGTGCTCTTCAACAAGATCCAGACTTGCCCTCATAAGTGCTTCGTTTTCAACCTTGTCGTACAAGTCTCTCCGAAGAGAACCAGTTCCCACCTCTACAGGAATCATTGCTTCGCAGCCATAGTCTAGCGAAAAAGGGGTTTCTGAGGTGGAGGTTCTTGGAGTTGTCCTGTATGCCCATAAGACTTCGGGGAGATCATCAGCCCAATTTCCTTTGGCTGCCCCAAGTTTGGCCTTTAGAGTGTGCTTGATGGTCTTATTGACAGCTTCAACTTGGCCATTTGCTTGCGGTCTGGCGACTGAGGCGAATTTTTTATGGATGCCCAGCTCGTCGCAGAATTGTTTGAACTCCTCGTTATCGAATTGCTTTCCATTATCCAGATGAGGGTGTGGGGAATTCCGTAGCGGCGCACTATGTTCTTGAAAACGAAGTCTTTCAGCTTTCTGGTTGTGATCGTAGCCAACGGTTCGGCTTCCACCCATTTCGTGAAATAATCTACCACAACCACAGTATACTTGACCCCTCCTTTTCCGACTGGCATGGGACCGATAAGGTCGATCTCCCACATGGAAAATGGCTAGGGGCTAGACATCGTTATCAGCTCGTGCGAGGGGGTTCGCGGAATGTTCATGAACCGCTGGCACTTGTCACATTTCTTGACAAAATTGTGCGTATCTTCCTGGATCCGGGGCCAATAATATCCCTGACGAACAACCTTGTTCGCAAGAGATTGAGCAGCTGTGTGATTACCGTAGATCCCTTCGTGAATTTCCCTAATGATGTAGTCTGCTTCTTCACTGGTTACACATCGGAGGAGAGGGGTACTAGATCCTCTCCTGTACAGCTGGTCCCCGATGAGTGTGTAACGAGTAGATCTTGCTCGCACGACCCTTGCCTTGACCTTGTCGTCTGGCAAGGTCCCATCCTTGAGGTATTGAAAAATGGGAGTCATCCAGAAATCCGGTTAAGTCACATTTATGGCCTGTTCGGTTGAGCTAATAGTTGGAGCATCCATGAAACGAACAGGAATGTTGTCTGGAGCCTCTGAATCCAATGACAAGGCTATCTTTGCTAGGGCGTTCGCTATAGAATTGTTATCTCTAGGGATCTGAGTGATTTCAAAGTGTTTAAATAACCTAAGAGCGGTCTTAGCTTCTTTCAGGTAGCGGACCATGTTCTCTTCCTTGGCTTGGTATTCCCCTAAAATTTGGTTGTCGACCAGCATGGAGTCGCTGTAAATGCTGATCGCGGTTGCACCCATTTCTTTGGCAAGTCGTGGAACCCTGGCGAGGTGGGGCTTCACATACTACATTGTTGGTCGCCTTAAACTCGAAGAGAATACCATGAATTCGAGCCCCTTCGGGGCTTACAAGGAGAAGACCCGCACCGGCTCTTTTCTGTTCGATGACCTGTCAACGTAGAGGTTCCAGGTCGATAGGTTCTGAATACTTTCCTACATGACTTCGCTAGGCTGTTTCTCACTCGAGAGATAGGAAAATTCTGAGATGAAGTCTGCAACAGCCTGCCCTTTAATGGTCGACCTTGGCTTGTACTTCAGGTCGAACTGGCTTAATTCCATGGCCCATTTGAGCAGTTTACCTGAGGCTTCCGGTTTCTGGAGGACCTGCCTGAGGGGGTAATTAGTCATTATGTGAATCGTATGGGCGTGGAAGTAAGGTTGCAGCTTTCTGGATGCGATCAGCAGAGCGAAGGGTAGTCGCTCCATTTCTGGATACCGCATCTCGGCATTCGACAGACGCTTGCTCGTATAGTACACTGGCCACTGTGCCTTTTCCTCTTCTCGTACTAGAGTTGCACTGACCGCAAACTGAGAGACGGACAGGTAGATGAGCAGGATTTCCTGAGGAAGAGGCTTAGAGAAGAGAGGTGGCTTCCCTAAGTGTTCTTTTATACTCTGGAACGCCTGTTCGCATTTGGGAGTCCATTCGAATTTCTTATTGGCCTTTAGAACATTGAAAAATGGCAAGCAGCGGTCTGTTAGCCTTGATATGAAGCGACTAAGTGCCGTTATTCGCCCATTTAGACTCATGACCTGTTTCTTGCTGGTCGGGCTCTCCATATCGAGCAGAGCTTGGATCTTCTCAATGTTTATTTCTATGCCCCGCTAATTAACCATATACCCCAGGAACTTTCCTGACGATACCCCGAACGAACACTTGAGAGGGTTCAGCTTCATTCTATACAGTCGGAGCATGTCAAACATCTCAGCGAGATATGCAATGTGTTCTGAGGCGACCTGGGATTTGACCAGCATGTCATCCACATAGACCTCCATTGTCTTTCCGATCTGGTCGGAGAACATTCAGTTGACCAACCTCTGATATGTCGCGCCCGTATTCTTAAGGCTGAAAGGCATAACTTTGTAACAGTACAGCCCCTGGTCCGTAATGAAGGATGTATGCTCCTCGTCTGGCCCATACATCGGGATTTGATTGTATCCCGAGTACGCATCCATGAAGCTTAGCAGCTCGTGCCTCGAGGTAGCATCAACGAGCTGGTCGATTCTCGGCAGAGGGAAGCTATCTTTCGGGCAAGCCTTGTTGAGGTCACTGAAATCAACGCAGGTCCACCACTTGCCGTTTGGCTTCTTTACCAGGATCGAGTTGGCAACCCAGGTCGGGTAAAGTGCCTCTCGGATGGACCCATTTCGGAGGAGGTTTTCCACTTCTGATTTTAGTGCAGCATACCACTCCGAATCCATTGCTTTTCTTTTCTGGTGAACTGGTTTGGCCTCACTGTTGATGTTTAATGCATGGCAAATAATGTCCGGGCTTATCCCGACCATGTCTACATGCGACCAGGCAAACACATCAATGTTTTCCCTTAAGAAGCTTATCAGTTCGGAAGCCAGTTGAGGATTGAGACATCTTACAATCCTTAACACTCGGCTCGGCTTGGCTCTTTTGGATCAACCAAAATTTTGGACAGATCCTCAATCGGGCTGCTAGGAGGGATTTCCTGGACTCGAGAAAATATGTTATCCTCCGCTGGGCCAGGCTATGGCTTGATCCAGATGATCGTCATAGCTTGGCGAGGCACACATCGCAAAATGCCCTTTCCCTTGTCTATCATCTGCACCGCTTTTACGTAGCATTCGTGAGATGCGCTTTACGATCCGCTCACTTCCCCTATCCCCGTTGGACTGGGGAACTTCATCTTGAGGTGATATATGGAAGTGACTGCCTTGAAGCTTCTCAACAAAGGTCCCCCCAAGATTCCATTAAAGGCCAATGGGTAATCCATGACCAAAAATTCGGTACCCCTAGTCACTGAGCGTGACTGGTAGCTGGATCGTTCCTTTGGGGATCAGGTGATCCCCTGTAAAACCGTAAAGAGGTATCGAGGCGGGCTTCATGTCGGCCTTGTCTAGGTTCATTCTATCGAAAACGGTCTTGAACAGGATGTTCATAGCACTTCCGTTGTCCATAAACATTCTGCAGACATTATGGCACCCTATCGTGGGCGTGATCACCGGGCGTCCTGAGGATGGTGCAAGCGGAGCTGCTTCCTTCTCGCAGAAGGTGATCGGCTCCTCCTTTCGACCCTTTTACGGTCGCTGCGAAGTGTTCATTACCCTGATCGGGTCGTGATATGCTTCACGAACGTACCTTTCCTGCGTACCTCGCATGTTTTCTGCGAGGTGCGGGCCTCCGAAGATTATTTTAACACTACTGTATCCGATGTGATCACGACGCTTTTTCTTTTGCTCCCCTTGGTTCTCTTTTGGAGAGTCATCAATATACTCCTTGAAGTGCCCTTTTTTGATGAGCTCTTCGATTGCCTGCTTTAGGGCTCGGAATTCATTAGTGTGATGCCCGTTATCTCGATGGAAACGACAGTATTTTTTTGCTATTTCTAGCCGTAGTAGGGGTTTTCATGGGTTCCGGCTCACCGAGCAGGCTGGCCTCCTCAGATTTGTCAAGGATTGCAGATATGAACACGTTTAGCGGAGTGTATTGAGCTCTGTCCCAGTCGCGACGAGGAATAGGCGCATAGGACTTTTTGTGTTCGTAGCGGGGTTTCTTCCCTTTTTGCTGATCATCAATATCTCCTTTGCGATCAGCTCTCCTATTTTCTCCCTGACCAGACATACTGCTCGAAGTGCCGTGATCGCGATGGAGAGTCCGCCAATGAACTCTATCCTAGATATTTTTCTCGAGATTGTAAAATCTCGGCGAGGGAAACATCGTTCATCATAGCTTCTTTCCATGTGCGCTTTATAGCGAACTCCAAGCTCTATTATAAGTGTTCAGATGGACTCTTCTAGGGCATGAGCCACCTTGTTGAGTTCCCTGTGGAAACAGTCGATGTAAGATTGCAGGGATTCGTCTCTTTCTTGCCTTATGTTGCTGAGGTAGCTCAAAGGCATCAAAAACTTCCGATTTGCTTGGAAATGCCATAGGAACGTCGTGCTCATCTAAGGCCACGAACTGATCGATCCCGCTGGGAGCGACCTTAACCACCGCTTGGCATGAGAAGTCAGCATCACGGCCAAACAACTACATTTTGCAAGGTCCAAAACCTGGTGGAGCTCCATCAGGTCGTTGAACTCATACAAATGATCCTGCGGGTCATGGTTCCCATCAAACGGTTGCATGTCGGGCATTCTGAACCCCGGTGGGAGTGGAGCAGCTAACACTTCGGGAGAGAAAGGGGATGCAGAGGCGACACTGGGCTCGTTCACTGCTCCCTTAACTGTCCAAAGCTCTTGTAGCTCCTCAATTTGTAGTAACGAGCTAAGGGGGTTGGGGCTTTCACCCATGCGAGTCCGACCTTTGCGATTACGGTTCAGGAAAGTCCAGAGGTCGGACTCCTCTTCGCCTCGGTCAGTATTTTCGGCCGTACTCGACACACACTGACTAGAGGCATGTGAAAGCGATGGATTGCGCGGGGCATTTTGACGACCCTTGCGATGGTATGAACAGCCCTATAAGGTGTGGGGACCACCCGCATGATAACGATCGGGATCGTTCTGCTAGCGGTGATAGGAATCGTCGCGCTCGACACTTTTGCTTGGGTTCACCTACGACGTGGCATGGGACAACTCGAGATTCACTTTTTCGCCGAGTCTCAGCTTTGCCGGCACCCTGCTTGGGGCACGGTTTGTGTTCGCTGGTCCTTGGGAGCCCGTAGGCTTACTTTTTGCCACTTGCTTACCCTTACGTCTACGCGCTATAGTGCTCATGGTACGGGCTATTTCCCTTTGCCGCGCTTTCGCATGACCTACAAGTGTTTTTGGCGGTTGCACCCGCCCTAACTGTTGTAGATGACATGCCTTGGTCCAAATGGTCCAGCCTCTGGTTGACCGTCTGGAGAGTATTGTCGAACCTCTCCAGGTAGCTTCTGATGGCGGGGTCAAGCTGCGAGGCTACCAGCATATCCACCGCAGCATTTTGTGAAACTGGAAGTATCCTGGAAGGGATATCCCCCTGGGTCAGGGGAACTCCTTCGATGCGCTGGTTGGCTTGCTTAGGTTCAGATTGGTGGGCCATTTGTTGCTGTAGGACCAGTAGGTTGAAGATTCTCCTGATGAAGGATAAACACTAAATCAGGCCCTCCTTCTAGTGCCAAACTTTTGATGCGAGATTCTAACACCAACTAATCAACACGTGCGCAACATTGATTGGTCAAGAGACACACGTGATTATGGATAGAAAAATGCGAAATAAATGCAATGAGAGCTTTTTAAAGTGGTTCGGATGCTAAGGTAGCAAGTCCTACGTCCACTGATTTGTATTAGTATTGTGGGTCAGGTCGCAATAGCGGACTGACTTACAAATGATTAGGAAAAGTAAATACAAAGTTTTTTCGAGAGAGAGAGTTCAAGTGTAAAATGGCCGAATCCCCTTAATGAAGGGGTCTTCCTCTTTTTATAACGAGATGAATGCATGTAATCATCATTAAATCCATGGGTTGGTGTGAATGTCAGGACATAATTCGGCTTTACGTCCCATTGCCCACTTCCCAAGCTGATTTCACGCGATTTGGAGCAGGGAAATGGACACGTGGGAGCTCCATAGCGTTTGGTAGACCTGACGTGCGCTTACGCCTGACGGGAGCAGGTCACACTTCATCACGTGACTCCCCACGTTAGCCCTTGATTTCCCAGGCATAACACTTCCATACTTTTCCTGACAAGGGTTGGGATTTCTTAAGTGTATAACATTCCAAATTCTTAACAATGTGTGGTTTCTTAGGTGAAGTTTCCTTTGACTTTAATCCCTAGCGACTGTGGACCAAGCCAGAATTAGTTGGATTCCACCGTGAATGGATGCCGCCTTCACTCCCATCTAAATCCCCACATCACCTTCTCTGAAACCCATGTCCCTCTCACCTTAGTGCACACTCAAATTTCCAACCGACAACCACTGCACTTTTGTACGTTTTCTCAGCTTTTCGACTAGACCTCGGCCAATTCTAACACCGAAACCCACCCCTGTCACCACTGTTTGACTTCCCATTCTTTCCTCTTCAAAACCCATCCCTCCACTAGCCTTCCCCACTAAGGATTTGCCATCTGTGACCTGTATCTGCCGTCGTGAGATAGTCACATTTTGCGGCATTTCCTTTCTTGTTTTGTTGGTTGTTTGGTGTTTGATCGACGGGGTTGCTATTTAGAAGTGTTTGTATTGCTATTGTGTTGTGTTGTGCTGTTTTTTTTCTAGTCGCCAGCCACTCCCCATCACTCCAACCTTGTTGATTTATCATCGCCCGCCACCTATTCAACCTTTTGTTGCATCCAGCTCTCAGTTTGCCCAGCAACCAACTATTGGAGTATGGGTTTGTTGGTGACTGATTGTAAGTTTGTAAGATTTCTCTGGCATTTTCCTACTACCTGCGACCAAAAATTTTCTTGTTTTGGAAACGTCCACCACTTGTATGCTCTGTTTTTGGCTGAATGAGAAATTACAACTCTGTCCTTAAACAGACATAATTCAGTAACAAAACCGGACAGTACGTGCGTGTTTGTCATTTCTAAATGTTTTGGGTATTAAATTCTTTTTACAGCAATATATATATATGTTAAATTTCATGACTATCAATCATACTCATTATAACAATAGATATGAAGATAAGTTTGTGGGAATTGTTTATATGATGCCTCTGGCTTCTATATTTTCTTCTTATCATTTCCGTGTACAATTAATTAAATTCATTTACACATACCAGTGCGTATTTGAAAAATATTCTCATTTTATTCACTACACATTGATACAATCTATGTAAACAAAATGATGATCCGTGGATGAAACTATGAGCAGAAGCCAAAAACTTTGCTCCAAACTAGAATAAATAGTTATATCACATAGGGACCGTTTAGATCGGCGTATATAAGATACGTTTATTTTGTAAGATTTCGATGTTCGGTTTGCAAGTGATAAAATATTATAGTAATCTTTTACTGTAAATAGTGTTTACTGTTGGTAATTGTTTTTTTTTTTTGGGGGGTGAGGGAGGTTAATCTTATTATCTTGTTAGAGGGTGTTATTAAAACATTACAAGGGTAATCTAATTTTTTTACCCATTTTGCCCTTAATTAAAAACCATGTTAGACATAATTGCCCTCAAATGTCTACCAAATAACAATTACCCAGCCCCCTTATATTCGAGAAATGAGCTAAAACACTTTAGCCACAAAAAAATTTAAAAGTCGACAAAATACCCCTAGCCACCCAAGACCACTGTCGGCAGTGACTCACCACCGCCGGCCGCCAACGTCAGTCACTATAATGGTGGATAACTGACGGGATCTAGTCGGTCATACACTAGTAAGGCCTTTTCTGACCATGGATTGCAAATCTATGGCCGAAAACAACCGGATCTGGTGTTTCTATGGCCGTTTTACGGCCAAAGATGTGGCCGTGAAATGGCATGCCAAAAAATCTAGCATTTTCACGACCAAATCTATGGCCGTGAAATGGCCATAGATCTGGCCCTTTTTTGGCCATGGATTTGTGATCCATGGCCATTTTCGCCTTTGCCAGCGCACGACTGGCCATATATGGCCAATCGAGCACCATTCTGTCGACTGCCGATGATAGTGGCTGGTTATCGACAGCGGCTTGGGGTGTGTGAGAATGATTTTGCTACAAATTAAAGTTTTATATGACTGAGGTGTTTTAGCAAAATTTCAAATGTAAAAGGTTAAAAGAAATGATTCAAAAAATAATAATAAAAAAAATTATTTTATTAATATTTAAAAAGGAGGGTAATTTAGTATTCTATATAACATATCAATCAATTTATCCTCCTAATCAAACATATCATTCGTCAATTTATTCGAACCAACCAAACATATTTTCTAAACGTTCCCAATAATCTTCAAGATGATCTTTCTTTCCGTTAATATAATATATCCTTATAATAAAACATTAATGATCCAAACGCTCCCATAAAAGTATAAAACATCTCTGGTGTAAAATAATAAAAGACATACTTTTTAATTATATATATTATATATTCTTATAAATTAATTTCAAAGAGATCATGAGTGGGTATATAATTTTACCCGATGAATCTCATTTAAAAATATTTTTGATGGAGTTCAAATCATAATATTCTAATCAGTTATCACGTAACTCTAATTTAATTCCAGTTCACTAGACTTTTGATCATCTGCATGTATCCATCACAAGAATTAACAGATAATTTAGAACCATATTGTGAACTTCATTAATTTTTAGTCCCTACTATATTGGAAAGTAGATAAAAAATTATTGGAAGATCAATGATAGCCACGTTAGTGGTTGAGGGAATTGTTGTGAAATGATGTCATTAAATATTAAAATCAATAATACGTGAAATAATATATATATATATATATATATATATATATATATATATATATATATATATATATATATATATAACAAGTTTGCTTAATTTTCCATAAAATTTAGATTTATGAATGAGAAAAAAAATCTATTAATTATATCGGAAAGAGCAATAATATCGAAATAACTTAAACAAGATGAGAGTCAAACTAACAAGGTAGATTTTAAAGTGACGAGCCAAAGTTCTTTGCTATAACTTTTTTAAATTTATTATTTAAAAAAAAAAAAAAAAAAAATCTCTCCTAAAAAATGCTGGTGTCAGAGTTAGTGAACTCTAGTTAACATTTAGGTACCTACTTTTAAAGTGCAGCGAAAAATTTTACTAATTTGATTAATAGTTATCAAGTTGAGCATGAATCAACATTCATAAGCAATAAAAGTAAAGCACATCATCATACACATGGCTCGGCTAAAACCACACTCAGATCTATGAGACCTCGTCCAAATCGAAGCAAATCCAGTAAACAACAAACATTACAATATATGTTCAAAGTTGATTTTAGCTACAACAAAGAGAACTCCCCCTTCTAGTTACACTAAACACCACCCTCTTAATCTCTAAGGTCTTGTTACTCAAAGGACCTCTTCACGTCGGGAACACACTCGAAGAACACTTGAGCTCCACCCAAGCTTTACATGCCAAAGCCACACTCCAACATCAACAAAGGAACTAAGTTCTAGCTGCCATTCAATAAGGATATGAGATGATGAAGCTTTGACACAATAACATATGGTGAACCTTTAAGCAAAATACTTGCTGAAAATTTCAGAGCATAAGCAAAATAAAATATCAAAAGGTTTGCTGACAAAAACGCAAGAAAGAAGAATATAAAGATGAGTTTTCTTGCTTAACAATTTGTGCCAAGCTAGCAAATGAGGGCTAACTCATGTTTGTCCAAATGAGGAAAAGATTCCAACTTTAATTTTGGATCACAACCAAATCAGAAAAAACGAGATATTTCCTTTGGACCACAAAAGGATATTGCGACACTTGTATGTGGTCCTTAAGACAACTCAAAAGATAGAAGTAAATATCTTTGCTACTTTAAACAAAAAACGCAACTTGTGCCAAATAGAGAATATCTGGCGTGAGCGTGCAAGCACAGAACTGTTGTGCACACACTCAACACGAAAAGTCAAAAAATGTAAGTTTGGCAAACCTGTGCACACACACAACTGTTGTGCACACATACATCATAAGTTTAACAAAAATATTCTACAATTGGTATAAAAAATTAATCATGGACTATCACTAAAGTAACTCTTTCTAGCTAGTATACTTGGGAAATATAATATGATAAAAACACATAAGCATATAAGTGAAAGATAATGGGCTCGAAAATTTACTTTACTTTATATATAAATTCTTTACAATAACAAAAGCATCATATACATAAACCTAAAAATAGTGGATAGTAGTGCCATTACCCTCCGCTTCTCGACGTCCATTTGACCGCTTCTCACCTGTTTCCTACAAAAACATTAAGAACAACGAGGTGAACACTAATTGCTTAGTAAGTAAATCTTCCATGATACTTTTCTATCTCCATTGCTCATATTCTGAAGTTCTTTCCTTACATCACACTTTTTTATTCTTCTCTGTTCTTTCTCCATTCTTAATCTCTCTATTCTTTCTCTATTTCTAATCTCTCTGCTCTTTCTCCATTTTTGTGATGCAAATGCATAAATGCAAAGAGTGTGCATTTTCTTTTCTGTTTTTCTATTCTTATTCTAATTTTTTCTTTCTTTTTGTGTTTCTTTCTTTCTTTCTATTCATTCTTTTCTTTCTCCTCTTTCTTTTGTTTCTTGTTGTTGTTCTTTTCTTTTCTTTCTTATTCTGTTGCCGATCAGACTCGTTTGAGGCATAGATTTGGAACCTTGGCCATATAAGTGAGTACAGTCCTCATCTACATGCACTCTTATAGATTGCATGCATTCTTCTTCTTTTTAGACCGCTCACTAAAGGCGGCATGCATCTAGGCATATTCTTCTAGGTACAGCCCTCATCCACATGCACTCTTACGGACTGTACAAATTCTTCTTATTATTCTTAGGCCGCTCACTGAAGGTGGCGTGCATGTAGGAATATTCTTCTTGTCACTCACGGGTTCCCTATTGCAACAATCATTCTTTTCTCTTATCTTCCTTTTAGAAATTAGTATTCAATTTCTTTTCTCTAGCACTTTTCTTTCTTTCTTTTTGTTCTTTAGTATGCTTATATACATGTATGCATGTAGATGGATTCTTCTTATTGTTCTTTCTCAATTCTTGATTAAATGCAAGATGCAATATGGCACGTAAACATGCCATTCTCTACTTTCTCTACCATCTACAAACTAATATCAAACTAATAAATCAACATACTCATACATGCACTTCTCTATGAAATTTCATCAAACACTTTGTATGCATAAATAAAGCACTAAGGTAATTACACTACCATAACAATCTCTAACCACCAAAATCTTGGAGCAAAGCTCCCTAAAAATAACTTCAAACCTGGCCAAGGAAATACACTCCATAACTCTACTCAAATTCTTTTTTAACTCATCTAAACTTCCATCAATTTCTACAAACACAATCCTCACTCCTCATGGTGGAATTCTAATCATAAATCATCATCAATTCCATCAACAATTTCATCAACAATTTCATCAACAAATCTCTAGCATATGAATTCATATAAGAAAATCTCTACACCTTTATTGCTCAATCAAGGGTTAGGGTTGGATTTACTTACCTTGAACTTGAGTAATTCCACTAGAATCTCTCTCTCTTTGGTAGACTTCCTCTTCTTCTTAAATCCTAAGCATATAAACTATATGAATTCAACACTTTAGAAATTAACCTCTCATCTATTTGCAAGATTTTTTACCTTCAGATGCTTAGGAATGAATATCTACCAAAATCCAACCAAAAGTCCGCTAAATTTCCTTGGAAATTTGATGAAGGAATTGAGAGAATTTGAAAGTGAAGGTGGCGTGTGAGGTGCAGAGAATGATAGGGTTTTCCTTCTTGAATCCTTAATATCTCATATTAATGCTTTTACTTTCCCATTTTGCGCTCACACTTTCTATGAAATTCCATCTTTGCCCTTTAATCAATTACAATAATGCCCTCACCTTCATTGCATTCTCCATAAAATTTCCTTACGTTTCACTCCCCACATTTACAACTAATTGGGGGTAGAATGGTCATTTAACACTTAAGGAAGTTTTCTAGAATTTTCTCAAAAATTCCAGCCAGTTCTTTGCTCGACAAAAACCCTTTTTCACCTCGACGAAGCATTCCAGAGCGTTCGTCGTTGCGGCAAAATTTCTTCTTTGCCGCGGTGAAGCCTACAATTTTAAGAGCTTGATTTTTGGGCAGAGAGTTCATTGTCGCGGCGAGGTCTGCACTTCTCAATTTTTCCAAACTTCCACCTTAAAACAAGCAAAACGAAGGGCATAAAATCATAAATAAGTTATGTACCTCAATGCGGGCGTTACAATCACGTTAGTGCGACATACATGTGCGACAGGTTTAGTTGGTTGAACCAATATCTATTGTAAAAAAGAAACTTCTTTTTGATCTATTGCAACCATCTTACATATATATATATATAACATGTTTTTTATTAAAATATGAGCTACAATGCTCAATTTTTAATATATATGTGTGTGTGTGTGTGTGTGTATATATATATATATATAGAGAGAGAGAGAGAGAGAGATATAGAGAGAGAGAGAATAAAACCCCTCTATATGAATAAACTCCACATTGTAATAAGTTATATTTTATAGGTCCCGTCATAATGAACTTGCCTCCACATAGAAATAATTATTTGTATACTACATAAAATATATGCTATATTACATTAAATATTTAAGATGAAATAAAATATTTATTTAAAGTTCCTTGGGACAATGATTTGTGTTATAATACAATGTATTTATAGAATTTACATTGAGAGAAAAACATTAAGGGCAATACTACACTTAAAACCCGATCTCACAAACTTTCTCTCACAATCTTGACGCGATAGCTGACAATTGGTTAGCTCATGACGGGTCTTGCCTGCATAAAAATTGGTCATGGCTGCATAGTTGCGAGTTGACCAATTGCAAGCTGCCACGTCGAGGTTGTGAGAGAAAGTTTGTAAGATTCGATTGTGAGCCAATCTTTATTGAAACTTTAAAGAGAATGTGAAATTTTAGACTTTAAAATGACTTTGAATATGCCTAACACTGCATAGATACATGCACTAGTTTTCCGAAACTATGTCTACTTGTTTTATCAATGTTTATACCTTGGATTTGACATGCTCCATTAATTAATTATTAATGTAGTATGCAGTGGAAGTTTTAATCACTTTACCAAGTTGATTAAACTTATGCGGAATGGATTAATCTTGTTCATTTTTTTCTTATGGGTTGCTCATACATCATCAACAGAAACAAAAACATTCATGGCATAACGTAAAGCACGCAAAGCAAATTTAAAAATGTAATACTTTCTCTCTAGCTAGTATACTCAGAAAATAAACAATATTATAAGAAAATATATAAATATAGATAAGTATGAAATAATGGGCCCATAATTAATTTTTCTTTGTATACAAATATTTACATAATATAATAAAGTCACAAAACAGTATCTCGACAATGTCACCAAACCCTTCATCTTCTTCACGTTCCATGCGACCGCGTCTCACCTACTACCTGCTAAAACATTGAAAACAACAGGGTGAGAACTAATTGCTCAGTAAGTAAACTTGCTGTGCTGCCCTTCTCTCTCCATTGCTTAAATGCTGAATTTCTTTCCTTACATCACACTTCTCTATTGTTCTATGTTCTTTCTCTGTTCTTTCTCTATTCTTTCTCAGTTTCTCTCTCTATTCTTTCTCTATTTTTTCTCAGTTTCTCTATATGTTCTTTCTCTATTCCCATTCCCACTACTCAAGATAATGAGCATGGTATTGTGCATATATATGATGCAAATGCACAAATACTTATATATGCATAGAATGTGCATTTTCTTTTCTATTTTTCTTATTTTGTTTTCTGTTTCATGTTCTGTATTTCTTTCTTTCTTTCTCCCTATTCTTTCTTTATATTCTTTCTTTCTTGCCGATTCGACTCGGTTGAGGCATGGATTTGGAGCCCTCGCCGTGCGAGTGTATTCTCTAATTCTGGGTATAGTCCTCATCCACGTGTACTTCTAACAGATTGTATATTTCTTCATTTTGAATTCTGAGGCTGCTCACTAAAGGCGGCATGCATGCGGGGCTATGTCACTCACGGGTTCCCCATCGCAATAACCTTCTCTTCTTTTATCTTTTTACACTTCTTTAAATAAAAATTCAGATTTGAATTTCTTTAATATTCTCATTTCTTTCTAGTTACACTTTAATATTCTTTAATGCTTTCTCATGCTCTCATGAGTATGTATGCATATAGATGGTTCATGCTTATAATTCTTTCTAAATTCACATGTTTAGATTCAATAATTCAATATGGAATGCAAACATGTCATTCTCTACCATCTACTAACTCATCTCAAAATAACACATAACCATACTCATACATGCACTTCTCTTTGTGATAAGAGTGTAATTTATATATTTTTTATTCCTTCCATATTATGTTTTTGTTATTTTTTATGCCTAGTTGAGTTGAATAGAGTTTATTTTGTAAGTTTGGCATATTTGGATAGACTTTAGGAAATAATTGAGAAAAGATTAGGAAATTCTAGATTTTTCGTTTTTCTGGCCAATGCTGCGTTTTTCAGGCTTTTCATGGAGTCAGACTTCTCGATTGCAAAAGTGTCCTTCAGAAGAAGTAAAGTAGACAAATCAAGCTTTCTAGGAAGATATTATGGAAGAGAATCCAAGTTCGTTTGGGTTCTCAGTAGTTGTTGCAAAACCGGACCTGGAATCCTAGTAGCGGTAGGATTTCCTGGCTGAGTATTGAATCTTCAAACGGGCCTAACTGGAGCGTCAAATATCGAAAGCGGGTGATTCAAAAGCCCAGATTCATCTAAACATCCGGGACTACAATTTTTATGAAGTGATCGAGCCCAAAAAAGATATTTTAGATTGCAAGAATCCTGGTGCAAGCTGGAGACGAATTCTAGAATCCATATCTGATAAGATTTTGTCAAATCTGGAAGTCTATCTTTTAGGAAACGTCTAGGAAAGATTTTCTGTGATTCCTGGGGTAGAATTAGGAGAAAAACATGTTATTTATTCAGGAGTGTTAGGTTAACCAAGGGGGAAAAAAGAGACAGCAGTAGTTTTTAGTTTTTTTTCGGTTTTCTTTTACTTTCTACGTCAAGATGTGAGGCTGATCTTTCTTTTTCAGTTCAAGAGGATTTTGAAGCCTAAATTCATGTCATTGGTGTAGCCTAACTTCAGTAACATTGTTCTTAATCTCGTTTTTATTGGAATTGTTTATGTTATTCTGTTTTAATTGTTTATAATTTTCTATTTGGGTGATTTAGTAATGGCCTTCTGAATTATTTCATTGGAATTTTACCTGTTAGAATTAGGAATTGTGATCCGTAATTGTCCTTTTTCCATTCAACGAGTGACCCATGATGATAGCTGATTATGGACAAGTTTTCAGTCTATTGTCTTGAATAACATAACCTAAGTTAAATAATCCGAGCTTGCGTGATTGTTGCTTAGATTGATCTATTCTCCTAATTCGTAAGGCTGCCATTGAATTAAATTTAGAGAGCTTGTTCTAGGTTGTTCAAGGGTTAGCATCTACTCGAAGAGCTTATTTCAGTAGTGACAAACTAAGGGAGAATTCGGGTAACTGAGCTTGTTGTTTCCTAGGGTTAGTAGTTCTATAATAACGAGATAGAATAGTGTTACGGTTAGTTCATGTCCAATGCATGTTTAGGTGGATCTTGAACCGAGAACTGACTATTTTTAATTTGATATTTTCTACCATTAGCGATTGATTTGTTTTACCTTAGATTGCATTGAGTATAACCCCTTTCATTACTGTTGTCATGTTTACTGTTTATGATTTTATTTGTTTTGTTATTTTTGTTGTGGTTATTGGATAGAACATAGGAATTAATCGAACCATTCCCTGTGGGATCGACCCTTGCTTACCCTATATGCAATTCAGTAGTTAGGTTAGGAAGGTTATTAATTTGGAGCATTCGACACGCTACCACTTTGACATTTCATAAAACAATTTATGCGCACATCCAAGCTCTAAATTGGCTACACTTCTACTTCTTTTCTAAGCCACCAAAATTTGGAACAAAATCTTCCAAGATTAACGCCAAACCTGTCCAAACTTCACACTCCATAATTTCTACTTCAATTCTTCCATAACTCATCCAAACTCTCATCAAACATCAAATACACAAACACCACTTCTCATGTATAAGTTCTATCCATCATACAACATCAAATCCATCAACAATTCTTCATATAAAACATATATATGCATAAAAGAAACTCTCTACACAATATTGCTTCAATCATAACTAGGGTAGGATTTACTTACCTTAGATGTGAGCAATCCAACACATTACTACTCTTCTTTGATCCAACTCTCTTTCTCTTAAATCCTATGAACACAAATCATCAAAATTCAATACTTTAAAAATTAAAACTCACTTTTTAGTGCAAGGATTTTACCTAAGGATGCTTGAGATTGAAATTCCACTAAAAATAACCCAAAATCTATGAATTTCCCTTGAAAAAGAATTGAAGAAATTGAGAGAATTTGAGTGGTAAGTGGCATAAAAGAGGAGAAGAAGTGGCTAGGGTTTCATTCTTCAACTCTTGATATAACATAATATTATTTATAGTTTCCCATTTTACCCTTGCACTTTCTATGAAATTCCATCTATTTCCGTTAGTCAATTATCACAATGCCCTTATTTTATTGCATTCTCCATGAAATTCTACTTCTTTTCACTCCCCACTTTTTCAACTAATTATGAGTGAAAATACCATTTTACCCCTAATGACAATTTAAGAGATTTTCTTCACACTTGTTCAAGATAACTTTAATAAAATTTAATTGAGGGTATTAAGGCTTAAGTAAAACTATGTACCTCGATGTGGGCAATACAATCCTCCCCCCTTACAAGAATTTTGTCCCCAAAATTGAAACGAACAACTCAGGATGGCGGTTTCGCATATCTTGTCTACCTCCCATGTTGCTTCTTCTACCTTATGATTCCTCCATAGGACTTTTACGAGTGGAATACTTTTGTTTCAGAGCTTTTTAATCTTTCTGTCTAAGATCTGTACTGGTTGCCACTCATAAATGAGATTCTCTTCTGAGTCCACTTCTTCTACTTTCAGTATATAAGAGGGACCACTAACATATCTTCGAAGCATCGAAACATGGAACACATTGTGCACCCTATTCATATAGGTGGTAGCGCTAATTTATAAGCTACCTTTCTAACTTGTTGCAACACTTCAAAGGGGCCAATGTATCTAGGTGCTAACTTTCCTTTACTGCCAAAACGTATGACTTGTTTATAGGGGGAAACTTTAATAAACACTTTGTCACCCACTGCAAATTCCACACCTTTTCTCTTTAAATCTGCATAGCTCTTTTGTCTATCTTAAGCTTGCTTCATTCTACGTCAGATCAATTGGATATCTTCTATCATTTTCTGGGTAATCTCCGGCCCAAGAGTTGTATGTAGCTCATCTTTCTCTCCTACCTCATCCCAATGCAAAGGAGATCTACATCGCCTACCATACAAGGCTTCATAAGGAGCCATCTTAATTATAGACTGATTACTATTATTATAGAAAACTCCATCAACGGTAACATCTCATGCTAAGTCATACTACAATCCATAAAGCATGCCCTCAACATATCCTCAAGTATCTGATTTGTTCTCTCAGTCTGTCATCTGTCTGAGGATGGTATGCTATACTAAATGCCAATCTGGTACCTAAGTTTCTCTGTAGACTGGTCCAGAAAGGTGAAACAAATCTGGAATTTCTATCTGACACCATAGTCTTGGGCACACCATGGAGTTTGATTATCTCTCTGACGTAGATCTGGGCCGACTGATCTGAGGTAGTGATATCCTTTACTGGAAGAAAATGGGCTGATTTCGTTAATCTATCTACTATCACCCATATCGCATTATACCCCTTTTGAACTCTTGGAAGGCATATGACAAAATCCATTGATATACTTTCCCATTTCCATTCAGGAATGCTGACTGGTTGAGCAAACTTGATGGCCTCTGGTGTTCTACTTTCACTTGTTGACAAACAAAGCATTTAGCCACATAATCTCTGATATCTCTCTTAATACTTGGCCACCAATAACTCTTCTTTAAATATTGATGCATCTTCGTTACTTTGGGATCAACAGTGTACTGTGTATCATGAGCCTCCGTAAGAATTTTCTTCTTCAACTTGGCATCTTGGGAAATGCATATACGATTCCTGAAACGGAGTTCACATTCTAAAAGTTGAAATTCTGATATCTCGCCTTCCAACCTTGTCAACTTATTTTCTTACACCGCTCGTCGACAACTTGCTTTTCTTTAATCTCTTCCAGTAAAGTAGGCTGAATTTCTAACCTGGCAATCCTTCCTGGTATCACCAAAATCTGTTCCCTACCCAATTCTTCCAATAATTCCTTCTCTATTGTGAGTTCGGACAAATAGGGTTTTCTACTCAAGGCATCAGCTATTATGTTAGCTTTTCCAGGCTGATACTTAATTTCACAATCATAATCTTTGATCAACTCTAACCATCTCCTTTGTCTCTTATTCAACTCCCTTTGGGTAAAGAAATACTTCAAACTCTTATGGTCGGTATAAATGTTACTCTTAGCACCATATACGTAATGCCTCCATATCTCTTAATGCAAAGACTACAACTGCTCCTTTCAACTGATCAAACAAATCATATATGTGAGGTAACGGGTACTTATTCTTCACTGTCGCTTTATTTAACTCTTTGTAATCTATACACATCCGTAGTGACCCATCTTTTTTCTTCACAAAGAGGACTGGAGCACCCTTCCATGGATCAATATGGATTCCCCTGAAAGCATCTCGTGAGTTACCACACTAACATCGTCTGGCAATTCTATCTTAATGGGTTGTCCCATTATAATTAGTTTCAAACCTAATCTTTCTATGATGCCATGTGTAATAAATGAATGTGTGGTTCCAGAATCAA
Organism: Pistacia atlantica; assembly: GCA_026229545.1. Taxonomy (NCBI): domain Eukaryota; kingdom Viridiplantae; phylum Streptophyta; class Magnoliopsida; order Sapindales; family Anacardiaceae; genus Pistacia; species Pistacia atlantica. The sequence continues at coordinate 2,523,711 of CM047899.1, read as the reverse complement.
TTAATGCATATAGGGGAACTTCAATAGTTCTTGGCCTTTTATTCTGCCAACCCCTTCTATTCTTCTTGAGCTGAAATTTTTTCTTATTTCTCACTTCTCTATTATTGGGGCATCACCCTTAAACAAAAAACTAGCATATTGGATCTTCTCCCAATCTATCATGGGAAGTAGTGCCGTCGTACGATCCACGAACCTAATCCACTCTTCTGCTACTATTGGGTCCATCGTACCTTCAAATTCTGGCGACTAATGCTGACTGGGTAATCCATAAATAGGCTTAAAGCTATTCTATATTATCGGGGGTATTGTCCTTTCTCTCTCTTCTCTAGTGGTTGGTACAACAACGAGTGTCTTAACTCTCTCTGGTATAAATCTCCCTAGATTCTCTACCAATACTTGCTGTAATATTACGAATCCTCGCTTCATCAAGAATGGGGGGAGTATATCCTAACGGGTTGGGTGGTTCACCCGTACTCACTGCAATCTTATTACTTGATCGAGTCATACGTCTCATTTAAAACACGTAGCACCAATACTATTATTCAACTAAATTAACTCATCTATCATAAGTAAGGAAAGAAATAACTTACAATAGTCAGCTACAATATGTCAACGCGGCGGGAGAGGCACATTGTCAAATCCCAAAGCCATGCTCTGATACCAAAAATGTAATACTTTCTCTCTAGCTAGTATACTAAAAAAATAACAGTAAAACTCACTAAACATATATAAGAAAATATATATATTTAGATGAGGATAAAATAAAGGGCCCACAACTAATTTTTTCTTTATATACAAATCTTCATATAATATAAAAAGTCACAAAATGGTAACTCGACACTATTGCCAAACCCTTCTGCTACGTGACGTTCCAAGCGACCACGTCTCACCTACTACCTGCAAAAACATTTAAAACAATGGGGTGAGTGCTAATTGCTCAGTAAGTAAACCCGCTATGCTACCCTTCTTTCTCTGTTGCTTAAGTTCTGAATTTATTTCCTAACATCACACTTCTCTATTCTTCTCTGTTATTTCTCTATTCTTTCTCTACTCTTTCTCTGTTCTTTCTCAATTCTTTCTTTGTTTTTCTTGGTTCTTTCTTTATTCTTTCTCCGTTTCTCTCTGTTCTTTCTCTATTCTAATTTCCTACTACTCAAGAACATGGGCATGGTATTATGCATATGTATGATGCAAATGCACAAATTTGTTTGGAGATGTTGGTACTAATTACCTCTTTACTACATGTGTAGTTACAATACAATATTTTAATTGTTTTTTAAATTAATTAATACTATAAAATAATATTGAATATAATTAAAATTTAGTAAATTGATTTATTTATATTTATTTAATAAATTTGTAATTTACAATGTTGATAAATTTGTTTGTGATGATAAAGTGGTTTAGGATATAATCGCGAATGTTATTTCAATCTATTGATTTTATTTTTATGAGGTGAGTTGAAAGATGAATATTGTTATTGTGTTATGATTATTTAATTTATATAAAACTAGTAACTTTTAAACTATTAGATATTTAAACATGCATGAAGTACATAAGAGTTTTTTCTTTATTAAGTAGTCCACATAATGACACTTGAGATTACAATTATTAAAATTATCCTATCAATTAGCAGTAATAACTATTAATTCTTTTATGCCTATGATAATTCTATATAAACAATCTTTTTGGTAAATATTATGTGTGAAAAATATAAAAAATGAGGTTTAGATTAACAAATTAAATAATAAAAAATATCATGCTAAGAACGATGTTCACAGTTTTTTGTGAGCATCTCAAATTCATAATGTTGGTTAACAAAATTGACCTTGTTTAAATCTTCGAGAATATCGTGTTAAGAATGTTACCTTTATTTAAAGTCTTTCTTAGCATCATGAATTGTTGAGTAATAGCATATTTTTGTTTATTAAAACAAGCCCACCTGCACTTCTGATCGTAAAGGTCAAAGAATTAAAAATGTTTAACAAAGCACAAGGGATATCTTTTTTTTTTTTTTTTTTTTTAATGGCAGGGTGTTTGGGTCAGTTTTTGTACATCTTAATTAGTCCATAGGCTTCTTCTACTACTTTATTAAATTCTCCACAGGTGCAGTTCACTATCTGGAGAGTTATAAAGGATTCAACACTCTTCTTACACATTTAGAGAGTATGGAGTTGAGAAGAATTTCGAAGTTTTCCATGGAGTTGAGCAGCTAAGGATGTTCCTAAGAGTAGTTCGGCCACCAAAGTCAATATATGGTTGGAGTTACGTAAGTCAGTCAATCTTTCCCAAAGCTTAGAAAATTGAGATCATTGTTTTTAACAAATTATTTGTGTGATTGAACTGCCCAACTCAATTGGAGATTTGAAACATTTGAGGTATCTTAATTTTTCTGAAACACAAATTATAAATCTACTGGAGTCAACAAGTTCACTATTCAATTTACAAAAATTTTTTATTAAGAAATTGTTTCGCTCTCAAAAAGTTGCCTCTACAAATGGGAAATTTGATCAATCTATGCCATGTTGATATTAGAGGTGCAACACTTACAAGAGAAATGCCTTTGGGATTGAAAAAACTGAAATGTATCCGAACCTTATCTAATTTTGTTGTGGGTAAAGGTGTCGAATCTAATTTGAAAGATTTGAAAGAGAAATGCACTGATTGTTTATTCATAGAAAACTTTATATTTTAGATTAGAGAATGCACTGATTGTCATGAAACAAGAGATTCTATATTGTGCAACAAGACTAACACATAAGTGCTAGAGCTAAAATAGAGTTCTTCTATGCCTTCTCGAGATGAAGTAGAGAAAATTATTCTCGACATTTTACGACCCTGTAAAAATCTGAAAGAGCTCACAATCAATAACTTTTGTGGTAAAAGTTTTCATCTTGGTAGGCGATCCATCATTCTCTGATATGGTGGTTTTGAAATTGGATGGATGTGAAAGTTGCATAACTTTGCCTTCCGATTGGGCTATTGGGCTCACTTAAAAACCTCACCGTTTAAGGGATGAAAATGCTTAAAAAAGCAGGCTGTGAGATCGATGGGGAGAGTTGCTCAGAGTGTTTTCAATCATTATAGATACTTTGTTTTGATAATTTGCCGGAATGGGAGCACTGGGATCCTTTTAAGGAAAAGTTGCTGAAAGCTTCTCTTGTATCCAAAAGCTTTCCATTAAACAATGTCCCAAACTGTATGTGAGCAATTGGTTGTTTCGTATCAGCGAATGTGAAAATCTTAAATCACTTCCCCGAGGGCCTACACAGTCTACACAATCTTAGTTCTATAAGAATAGAAAATTGCCTAAATCTTGTTTCTTTCCCAAGTGATGTTTGATTGGTGATATTCCCACCAATCGAACATCACTTGAAGTTAACGATCCCAAAATCTACAACTCAGTTGCTGAGTGGGGGTTCCACAAACTCATCTCTCTTCGAAAACTTACTCTTGTTGGATGCCCAGACGCAGTGTCTTTTCCAGAGAAGAGAATGAAGCTGCCAGCCTTTCTGATTGAACTAGCAATAATATCATTTCCAAAATTGAAATACCTATCTCCCGAGGTTTTCCAAAATCTCACCTCTCTTGAAACTTTGGGTATCATTAATTGCCCAAATCTTACATCCTTACCAGACCTTCCATCCTCGCTTCTGCGACTATATATTGGAGGGTCTCCATTGCTGAAACAGCGATGCAAAAGGAATGAAGGACAGGAGTGGTCAAAGATAGCAGACATCCCCGTGTTAAGGTGGATTGATAGTTCATCTTTAGAAACTGTAGATCTGGCTAGATCGGTCAATCACCTTACTTCATTCTTATGGGCTATTCAGGTCAGTCAATCTCGGGAACCCACACCATTAGCTTTTGTCAAGATCATTTAGATTTTGTGCCACAGATTCTTCTAACTATTATTGAATGAGTCAAATTCTGATGTTTTAAAATTTTTGAGATTTATAATTTCCATAGATACTGAACTTTTGTTTTTTCTATGAACACCAAATTTGGGTTCTTTTTATAGATGATTACTATATGTTGATGATTGGACTTAAAAAGAAAGCCATGATTGTAAAGGCAATGTCCTGTTTCTTCTAATGCCTTTTCATTCAATCAGTGGCCTGAACTCTTTTGGCATTGAACTGATACCGAGGTTTTGTTAAAACAAGGAGCTCAATTTAGAGGTGGAAGGCAATGTTACACAATGCTTTGTGGAGCTCCAGCTGATTTTAGCCTATACAAATAGACTCAACACAGACTATGCTTGTAGAACAAAGTTTCAGGAGTTGTTTGAATTGACAGAGTGAAGTATTGTTGCATTTCACATCAAGAGTTTAGTTGTATTCAACAACCAAGAGTTGTGGTGACTCCAAGTTGCTGGCGTAAGACAGTTGTTTGTTGAAAGTTTTTGCTCCTGGCTTGCTCAGTTTCTGCTTTCTGCAACTTTTGAGAGGTGTTGGCGCACGGAAACTTTTGTTGCTGAGGATTTTATCAAAGCCTTTCCAAGGTTGTGCTTTGCTGATATTTCTTATTTATTCATGTTTTTTTTTGGGTTTCTTTTAAGGGTTTTATTGGAGGAGGAAAGCAAGAGTACAGCTTTCACTCAAACTTTATGACTTCAAGATTAACTGCTTCTTTACCTCATTGATTCTTTGGACCGTTGTAATTGGAAGGTAATAAAATATGATCCATATACATTGAAGCTTCTACATACTTTGGTCCTAACATTTGGTTTCCTTTTCAGATGATCAATTGATATTATTGACGAGTGGACTAAAAAGTAGCCATGATTTTAAAAGGTATCAATTCTTGTTTCTTCTGATGCATTTTCTAACACCATTTTTATATCTGAAGTGTAATTATTCTATCCTCAAATCATTTATGTTCCAAAATTCTAATTTTTATTGTCATGAATTTTATTTTTGATGTCAAAATTGGTAACTATACGCTTTACAACTTCAATTGTTGTTTCAAGTTGTATTCGGAGTCTACTGGTAAGAGTTTTGATGATTTTCTGAGTTGCTGGCCTATGACCGCAGCAAAATTTTGAGTTGCTGACTTCATTAGCTACCAGCTCCTGGAGTTTTTCCTGAGGTTTGAGTGCAGAAATGTTGGGATCTTGGTTGCAAAAGAGGTCTCATAATGTTGATTTGCATTGTGGGTCAAATATGCCAATATTTTCAATAAGAACAATACTGTCTTCTCATTTTGTAGCCTTTTCTACATATTGTCTTTGGTCTTTTATTTGTGAGTTGAGTGAAAAAAGACAAGTGTGTTGAGAAAAGATGGGGCTGTTCTCGTGTCATAAAACTCCCAAAAAAATTGATTTAGGGGGTATAGAGACAGTATTGTGATCTTGTTTTTTTCCCTTCAAATAGTGGATTTCAACCACCATCCATGGACGTATGCATACTAACTGAACCACGTAAATGTTTTGTCAATTTTCTAGAACTCACACCATTAGTTTTTATAAAGAAGATTTAGATTTTTATAAAACAAGAGTACAGCTTTCACTCAAACTTTATGACTTCAAGATTAACTGCTTCTTTACCTCATTGATTCTTTGGACCGTTGTAATTGGAAGGTAATAAAATATGATCCATATACATTGAAGCTTCTACATACTTTGGTCCTAACATTTGGTTTCCTTTTCAGATGATCAGTTGATATTATTGACGAGTGGACTAAAAATTAGCCATGATTTTAAAAGGTATCAATTCTTGTTTCTTCTAATGCATTTTCTAACACCATTTTTATATCTGAAGTGTAATTATTCTATCCTCAAATCATTCATGTTCCAAAATTCTAATTTTTATTGTCATGAATTTTATTTTTGATGTCAAAATTGGTAACTATATGCTTTACAACTTCAATTGTTGTTTCAAGTTGTATTCGGAGTCTACTGGTAAGAGTTTTGATGATTTTCTGAGTTGCTGGCCTATGACCGCAGCAAATTTTGAGTTGCTCACTTCATTAGCCACCAGTTCCTGGAGTCTTTCCTGAGGTTTGAGTGCAGAAATGTTGGGATCTTGGTTGCAAAAGAGGTCTCGTAATGTTGATTTGCATTGTGGGTCAAATATGCCAATATTTTCAATAAGGGCAATACTGTCTTCTCATTTTGTAGCCTTTTCTACATATTGTCTTTGGTCTTTTATTTGTGAGTTGAGTGAAAAAAAACAAGTGTTGAGAAAAGATGGGGCTGTTCTCTTGTGTCATAAAACTGCCAAAAAAATTGATTTAGGGGGTATAGAGACAGTATTGTGATCTTGTTTTTTTCCCTTCAAATAGTGGATTTCAACCACCGTCTGTGGACGTATGCATACTAACCGAACCACGTAAATCTTTTGTCAATTTTCTAGAACTCACACCATTAGTTTTTATAAAGAAGATTTAGATTTTTATAAAACAAGAGTACAGCTTTCACTCAAACTTTATGACTTCAAGATTAACTGCTTCTTTACCTCATTGATTCTTTGGACCGTTGTAACTGGAAGGTAATAAAATATGATCGATATACATTGAAGCTTCTACATACTTTGGTCCTAACATTTGGTTTCCTTTTCAGATGATCAGTTGATATTATTGACGAGTGGACTAAAAAGTAGCCATGATTTTAAAAGGTAACAATTCTTGTTTCTTCTGATGCATTTTCTAACACCATTTTTATATCTGAAGTGTAATTATTCTATCCTCAAATCATTTATGTTCCAAAATTCTAATTTTTATTGTCATGAATTTTATTTTTGATGTCAAAATTGGTAACTATATGCTTTACAACTTCAATTGTTGTTTCAAGTTGTATTCGGAGTCTACTGGTAAGAGTTTTGATGATTTTCTGAGTTGCTGGCCTATGACCGCAGCAAAATTTTGAGTTGCTGACTTCATTAGCTACCAGTTCCTGGAGTTTTTCCTGAGGTTTGAGTGCAGAAATGTTGGGATCTTGGTTGCAAAAGAGGTCTCGTAATGTTGATTTGCATTGTGGGTCAAATATGCCAATATTTTCAATAAGAACAATACTGTCTTCTCATTTTGTAGCCTTTTCTACATATTGTCTTTGGTCTTTTATTTGTGAGTTGAGTGAAAAAAAACAAGTGTGTTGAGAAAAGATGGGGCTGTTCTCTTGTGTCATAGACTCCCAAAAAAATTGATTTAGGGGGTATAGAGACAGTATTGTGATCTTGTTTTTTTCCCTTCAAATAGTGGATTTCAACCACTGTCCGTGGACGTATGCATACTAACCGAACCACGTAAATCTTTTGTCAATTTTCTAGAACTCACACCATTAGTTTTTATGAAGAAGATTTAGATTTTTATAAAACAGTGTTTATTAATAATTATGTTGCTAGTGTAGGAACCAACTAAACAGTATGAACTCGAGGATGCATTATGCCAACTCCGCAATGGCAGTTTTGAAGTTTACTCTATCAGACAGTTTTCACATTTTTTAAGCTTTGTAAATACAGAGGCTAATAGCACAGCTCATCACATTCTACCTTGAAATGTAAATTTTCATTCATCACCATTAACTTTTATAAGGACAATTTTAGATTTTTACTAAACATATTGTTAAGACAATTTAAATTCTCAGTGCTGATTTGTTGAAAAATAACAAAATAATCATAGTATAAAGTCTTGATGACACGACCCGTCCCGAATTTCCTCATCCCGTGGGATCCGGGCAATCCCACAAGACTTGGATACCCGAGACATGTCATGTAGAAAAACTGTGAAACCTGTTAGAAGAACTACTTTTCCTGAATAACATCACAGTATTTTCATTTCCAACACCTCAAAAAAAAAAAAAAAAAAAAAAGAGACATGCATCATTGGTGTGCTGTCGTAGGCACCCAGAATTAAAACCTAAAAATACACGTAGTAGTGTAAGTCAGGGTCGATCCCAC